>RCWM02000151.1:1495000-2095000 GCA_003667255.2 Euschistus heros
CATTTTACAGTATAACACCAATTTCAAGTAGACCGTGGTCTAATATCGACGGTTTTGTCTTTTGCATATTCAGTTTTTGGGGCATACTGGTTGTAACCCTTCCATTGAACATCTTTCATCGTGTTTTGTTACAGCTACACGTTTAATATGAGGATTATTTTCTGATAATTTTTTTTTAAGACCTTCTATGGAATTCAGGATGGGTTTTCTTATACTTCTGTACAGTCCCTCTAAGCACAGTTGGGTGATTCTCAGAATATGTGTATAAAGCATATCCTTTAACTTCGGGTTGACTTTCTTTATGTTTGTTAACCACTTTTTTGCTAATTTCAGGATGATTTGTCATGTATTTCTTAACAGCTTTCCTGTTGACCTCTAAATGTACTTGGATATATTTTGCAGCCGAGTTCCTTAGTTTTTTGTTGCGAACTGAATCTGTGAATTATTTCCTACGTTGTTTACTTTTAGATTGACGGGTTTACTTCAATGATGCAAGGGTAGTTAGGGACGAAGCTACTGGTGAAGCAATGTTGGTGGGTTGCTCGTAAGGAATATGTACATCGAACTGGCTTTACATGTCATCACCAGAGAACATAAGTCTTTTAACCTCCTCTTTAACATAAGTCTTTTAATAGTTTCTCGTCACGAAATAACTCAAACTTGTAAGGGTCCACCTCTGCAGCCATCATGAGTTCACAGAAAGTACCGTATTATAAGGTTTCGACATCAATCGTATTTTTGTTTGTTTACAACTATAAGGAACTTAATTTGTGGTCATAGTGTGCGGCTTAGACATCTAACCTATTTTTTAACTTAGATTATCTCCAAATACCATATGACAAATCTATTATTATTCACCCGATAAAAATCGTAATCGCATTTTTCGCGAATTAGCCGCGATCCAGGCCGATTTTTTAAAATTCCTTTCTTAGCGAGCACCTATGGCCAGAGGAAGCTATATACCAAATTTCATTCCAATCCGTTCGATGGTTTCTGAGATTTCGTGTTAAATTAGTGAGTGGTATTTGACAAATATATAGTAGATTATTTAAGTTTTAATTTTTTTAATTTCACTAAGAATTTAGATATGCATGATAAAGTACTATATTTTAGCTATGTATATTTATTGACAACATCCAAGGATGACCTGAGAAGACTGGGAGTGAATGGTTGGAAGAGGAGATGGAAGATCCTAAATTTTTGTTGGTGTTCCAATTCTTTCTACACCAGCTTAGCTAATATATTTATAAAATACATTAAAGCTATAAGCCAGTAATTGAAGGTAATCTGATCTAAGGAGTAGAGATGCTATCTTGATAAACTTATCTTTCTGTAAATGATGAATTCCCTGTGATGAAGAAATTTTCAGAAGAACTTACTTGTTCCACATTCATTTTTTCATCAGCTTTGGAATATTGTTAGGATTTCCTTAAATTAAAATAATTCTCCTGCTGTTGGTTTATAAAGACAGTAATGCCAACATAAAAATTAACGGTATTATCCATTTGGCTGTTTTAGTTAACAAAATTAATATACATGATAATTAAGTAAAAAGCAGTTATTATTACAAACAAAAGGGATCATATATAGAAATAAAATAATACACAAAGAAAAAAGCGATTTCATGTTATTAGATACTCAGCATTGTACTTTTTTAACAATAGGGACTGTAAATGTAATAATATCTTTATAAAGGTTATGTATGTATGTATGTATGTAGAAAGTTAGATATACTGTTGATCATATAAAATTAAGTAAGTATTGTAGTTTTCATTTCTAATTTAAAAAGTAATGTGCTAAGCTTTACTATGTAGCATTAGGTGGACAATTTGATTAGCTGTTTCTAAATAATAAATACAAGTATCTTGAACTGGAATTTTATATTTTTAAAAATTTTATTTAATAGTATCCTTAAGGACGAAAACGAATTCTAATTTGGGAACGAAATTGACCAAGGATGTCCTTCGGCCAACAAAAATCGTCAGATCCTGGCAGATCTGAAAAATAATTATTTAGTCAATATAATGTTAGTTTATTATATATATTGGTTAAAGCAACGTTGGTACATGCATATATAAATCACCATTATGTGTATTATTTTTATTGTTATAAATTTTATTGTGTCAGTAAATTACTAAACATTAAAATCCGATAATGAAGCAATAGTTTAGAATATTCAATTTGTTTGGCCACTATTAAAGTTTCCTTATTAAAAGATATGCCTTCGTTAATGGAATAAGCTCTTATCGTAGTCCAACAAATCACCGAAGTGTAAATGGGCCCTTGTTGTTAAGGGTCCTTATCTGAGAACCGCCGAGGCCGAGAGCCCCAAAGAGGTTCTGCGTTCTTCGGTAATGCCAGAACAGAGAGGTGCACTCCTTGGCCCCAGTAACTTCTTATCCAGGGATCATTCCAGGGAGCGGTTCCAGTTCAGAGCTAATTAGCAAGTAGGTTCCAGCTAAGAGGGTTCCAATTTACGTTCTCATCAACCCAGTCTTCTAGCTGGATGAAGGTTCCACTCATCAATTATTCATCCAACCAGTCTACTCTATTATCACTGGGATAATGATAGGGACCCTCAGAGTTTGTTTCGAAATATGAGAATAAGGACGAATCCGTTTTGTCGGTATTCTGTTATATTTAACTTTGAAATTTCCAATAATGTACAACCTCACTAATCCGACCCCTACGTAGGTAGGGCGGAATGGCAAAAAGGATGAATTAACGAAATATTTCAATAAAGCACGTGTTTCTTATAGTTAAAAGCGTATTATTATTATTATTATATTACAAGTTATATATTAACAATTCAAAGGAGTAAAGGATGTATGAACGTACACTCCCCGACAAAATTATAAGCCAAACCCAAATTTATTAGTTATTATTGCAGTAGAATACAACACTTCAACATTCAACAATTATGTATTGTTATGAAAACACAATTACTTGAAAAAAAAAAAAAACTGTTAGTATTGAGTTCTGATTCTTATTGCTCACGGAATATCAAAAACAATAATATTTAAGCGAAGAGACTATAGGCCAGTTTCAGTTCCTATGTTAATCTCGTACAAATTGCAATGCTATAAAACATAACATCTCTAAATTTCATCTAATTAAATTTAAACAAGAAATGCCTGGGAAAGAGTGGTCAGAGAATAAAAAGGACGTAATTAAATCATAACATCAGGGAAACTGAACAATATCAAAAATATAACTCGTATTTTAAATAGAATAAGACATCTTATAAAGAATTTACTTAGGCTGGGCAAGATTTAAAGCCGAAAGAAAAGAAACACTGGTAGATTTATAGCAACAACTGTCCAAAAACAGTGAGCTATTTTATACCAATAGTCTAACTATTCAGCTACAGTGAGCGAAATTTAAGAATAACCCCGCGTTCAAACGTTAATATTCTATGTTAATGTTATAAATATATTAATATTCTAAAATATATTATATTATCTAACTTGCCATTTGCAAAGTTATAATAGCCCAAAATATTTCTTAAGTTTCATCTCGTAGGATCAATTTAATATACCAGAATTAAAAGACAAAAAACTGCTTATTCTTTTCGGCTCCAAAATTTACTAGACAAGCGATCAAAGCTCCCACTATACTACAAAAGACTTATTTACATGACAGTAATTAGACAAATTTAGGCATACGGAGTTGAGCTTTTGGGCTCCAACAAAGCTCCCATTTCTTCTCATATTCAATCCTTACAAACCAAAATCCTTTGTAAAATCATTATGGCCCCTTATTATGTCAAAAACGAACTTATCCATAAAGATCTTAATGTTCAATATGTAGCACATTCGTCACAACCTGATACTTGATATTTCATAATACTCACTCGAATTGTTTTATTCTCAGATAGTCCTTCGAGGCGTCTAAAAAGAAAATGGCCAACAAGTCTAATATAGAACTTTTATTAAAATTATTTATGTCATTGACATTGTATTTTAACCATTATTCATTGCAAATATAAAATTATATCATTAAAAAAATCTCATCCTAGTTTAGTTTCTAAATATGATACAATTTAAAACTACACCACTATATATTAAAAAATAATATTATAATTTATTAATATTTTTATCACCATCTTAACGTGGATAAATTCAGCTAAGAAAGGGACGATAAATGGTAGTTACGAGAATATTTTGCGTAACCTAATATCCAGGCTCGTTATAGAATTAATAAGCGAAGTGCTTAAATAAACCAATTTATTTCACTCTCCAATAACTTTATTCTGCCTCCAATGAAATTTAATTGCTCTATTTCAGGAGAGAATTCCTGGCCCGTTAAGAGATAAATCTCATAACTTTCTAGACAAACGTTCTCATTTCATTCTTTGTCGACAAAGGCTATGAGGTCTAGTGAATAGAGAATAGCTAAACCTTTCTGTGGATTCGCTGGTTATAATGCTAGACTAATTCAAGGCTTTTATTTATATATTTTCATAATAAAGAAAAGTTCTATAATAAACATTTTTAAACTGGACATCAACAATTTATTAAAATAAATTACAATATTTCTTAGAAATCTTACTTATTTAAATTTTCCTTTTGTATAATTTGACCTTTTTAATTACAATTTAATTTTTAAATTACATTTAATAAGACCTGAAATTCTTACCGAATTATCGTGTCTTCAACGATTCACTGTGAATGAAATCAACTGTTAATGCATAACTAGTCTTATGAGAAAAGAGAGAACACACTTGAGGCAAACGAAAGATAAACATAGACTGAAAGGAAATTTAAAATGAATAAACAAAAATTGCATCGTTTATTGGTATAGTTAATAACAATGATGTGTCTAAATCCCTAGTTTCTCTCATTTAATAAATAATACTAATATAAGTACAAATGGAAAAAAGTAAAAACAAAAAAAATCTCGAGAAATATGGGAGTTGCAATACTTTTGACGGGGAGCGTATGCCACGAAATTTGATTAAATTTTATAAAAAATTTTACTAAAAAATAAACATTTAGCGTGCTATTGTAGGTATTTCACGAAATTTAAACAAACTTTTATACGTGAGTTCTGATTGTAAATTTAGTCATCTTAAAGGTGAAAAAATAAATTCAGGCTTAAATTGTCAGGAATTTAGTGCTCTTTAATATTTTAAATATGGTATGTCAAGCAAATTAACATATTTTACAAGGTATAAGCTAAACAAATTAAAATAGTACTACAATCTCGCAGTTTCGAGTACTGCGAAAATCGTACCAGGTTTTGAGGGTTGCAAACTAACTACTCTTATGGGTCCTAACAATATATTAAAGCAAGGATTTCCCGTGATATATAAATCGGTCTGGTGGTATGTTTCCATCGGCTAACGACGGCCAGACTACTCGATTCCTCTTTAGATAGGGGCGCACTAAAAATGAGACCAGACTCAATATTACATCTTTTAAATTATTTCTTGCAGTTTTTGGGCGATTTTAAGCGTGCACCACACCCCGTTCCGCCGGATACAGGCTGCCAGACCACGATATCAAATTTCAAGGCAGACGATATTATAAAATGGGTTATAAAACAAATTTATGTCTTTATAATTGAATTGGCATATGGCTGGCTCCCAGTCTATGGGATAAGTGCAGGAAATGTTGAAGAGTAGTTGTTCTTATTAGCTCTGAAGATTAGAGAAGATGTTATATTGAAAACTCTATTGTATTACATGAATCTATCCAGGATTATGATGAGACATGTACATTCTCAAATCCCTTCTTTTACCCAAATTACAAAAAAAAAAACAGTATATAAAAATGAAATAACATGTGGGATTAGGGGCTGTTTGTTCATCTGTCCGTCCTCTACTTTGGGTTTTATGGGGTTCAAAACTTTTTTGAAAAGTGTTGTTTTATTATTGTAGGCATTGCAGCCGCTACATGGGTAAGGCCTAGGTCTCAGTTGCAGCCTCTGGGATCGAGTTAAAAAGAATTTTCTATCATTTCAGCAGTAAATCAAATTCGGGATCAGAAAATCCTCCAAGAACACACACATAATATTTATAGAGATACACTGAATACCCTTAAATGGAAGTAAAAAGCTAGCGATCAAGTTCAGCCAAATCTTCTTCTTTCACAACCGTTGGCTAGTAAACAATGCATTCTCACTTGAGTACTAAACAAAAGAAACTTTATGAATAGTGTTATTATCATATTTTCAACTTTAAATCAATTATCTTAATTGGGTCGATGTAAGTAATTTATTATATGCTAGTGTGTTCTTAACTTAAATCATGAGTTTGTCACTTCAAAACTTCTAATAAGTCAAGGAATTTTACAGGGTTAAATGTATAAGTCGCTTAAAAAAAAATTTGCTTCATCAGGCAGTTCTTTTTTGGATAGTTGTTGGTTTTACTATTTTATGTATACATAAATTACTTAAAGAGTCAATATAAATACAAATATCAATATCAATATAAACTATACAAAAAATAAATACCACTGAGTAGAATGATAAAAAAATTAATGACTTATTCATTTAAATCAATAATTTATTTTTAAATTTAACTGCATTAATTATTAAAACTGAAAATAAAAAATTAAACTGATAATCGGCGACTGAATTTTCCTACAGCTATCTATGGCATGTAGCTCTCTACTTGTATCATCTGTCAAGAACCTTTCGGTAAACCACATAATTATCAACGAAACCAGTTTTCAGCTATTTGGGACTTGAAATGCGATCAACACTAAAAGAAGTTCTGTAGACAACGAATAGACATCGAGGCCCATGTATTTATGGTGAACTGCTAATTACCCTAAGGGGTAGAGGCAAATCAAATAAAAATTAAATTAGTAAAAATTACATGATTGGTCATTGCATCAAATATATTCAATTTATAGTTAAAATGTAAAATGAATAAAAACCTATCCTATATAATTTTATTTTTTTTAAAACCACCTACTAACAAATAATAGTCCATTTTTAATTAATATAATTTAATATATTTTGTGAACTACGATCAAGTTACATGCGTTCTGTAATATTTAAATATGTATATGAGAACATGTCCTAAATATTCCAATACTTATAATATATATAATGTAATAAAAAGTGATATATAAAATGATTGCATTGATGGGTTATTGTGTATAAGGCAATAGGGCAAGGGGCCAGAATACGACAGAGAGCAATGGCGTAGTGCCGGTTAGGCTGGCTCTTTATGCCCTTGTCATTGTTCCAGTCCCAAAGGATGTTCCTCCCTTGTTCCTTTTGTTATCCCTCTAATCCTGTAATCAACCTGAGTTCTAACAATATATCTTCTTTTCAAATGGCTCCTATCGCATCCTAACCTTAGTCATTATTTCTTGTTTTTCTATTGTTGTTTTGTTTTTTTGCTTATTCATAATATTTTTTATTTAATAAATTTGTAATTTACAACCAAAAAGTATCGTAATTGGACGGTAATTAAAAATACGGTCGTAATTTTTATACAATTATGAATATCTGGTTGCTTAGTTATATAATGCCTTCAGTTCATTTTTTGGCAAGATGCATATCCTATGCTAATGACTCACTGGAATCCACAATTATCTCAAGTTCAACCACTATTATCTTATATCTTCCCATTCGATTTCCGATAACACTCCAGGAAGTCTAAAAAAATGACTGGATACAGAACTTTCATTTTAAAATTTAGAGTCCTGTCGTACAGTCCTTCGATGATATTCCACTATTCCCTGCTGAATAGATCCGATACCTAGGACTCCACTTAGAAAATTGTCTTATTTGTAATTCACAGACAAGGCTACAACGACAAGAAACTTAACCTAACGACCCGTCGTTACAGACTTCTTCAACATTTACTAGACAAAAGTTCAAAGCTCCCAATTAATTACAAAAGACTTATTTACATGACTGTGATTATACCTTTTTGGACTACGGAGTTAAGCTTTGGGGCTACACTAAACCATTCAAGTCATCTCGTATATCCAAAATTGTTCATCTTTGCAATCCAAAATTCTTTTAAAAATCCTCAATGCTCCATTCCATGCTCAATTCCATTGTCACCAATATACTTAACCATAAAGATCTTAATGTTCTATATGTTGCTAATTTAACCCAAACCAGATACCTATCCTTTCATAGTAAGCTCCATGAAATAGTTCCTCAACTTGTTTCCCACTCCGTTCCCGATAATCGTCCGATGCATCGGAAAAGAAGATGACCTTGAGGTCTTCTCGTGTAGAATTTTTATTGTGCTACTGATGAGTAGTTATTTTTAAGTTTTGACATGTTATTATAATCTGATCAACAAATTTACTTGATGTATACGTTCGTACAGTTGTATAGTGAATTTGGCGGTTTTAGAAAAAGAACTAACGTATGTTTCGAAGTATGAAGAGCATTGAAGATTTCCCAAGGATTTTGGATTGTAAGGATTTGATACGAGAAAAATTAGAATGTTTAGTTGAATCTCGAAGTTCAATTCAGTAAATTTATTTATCCTTCTATACCATCATGAGAGATACTAGTGTTTCAACTCCTTATGTTCAAATGGGTCTCATTGCTATCATGTAAATAAATCTTTTGTGATTCATCAGAAGCTTTGAACGCTTGTCTAGTAAGAGCTGGGGTACTTGGAAACGATGAGACGTTTCTTGTTTTGTTTTTTTAAAGTCTGGTATATAAAATATTAAAAATAGTCTGAATGAAAAAAAATCTAATTTAAGTAAGAAATGATTCATTAAAAAAAAAGCATTGATTTGTGGGTATTGATTATATCTACTAATAATTTCAAATGTTTTAGATTAAAATAACAGATAAAGATAAAATTAGTCTTTATTTTGGAAAACACGTTACTACAATGTTCCCCCCTTTTATTTGAATTACATATATTATATTTATGTTTTAGATCCTTTGAATATAATTTAGCAGCATATCTATCTCGCTAATTGGTCCCTTTGCTATGTTAGAACAAAGAATGGAGAGGAGAGTAGTAGTGAGTGAAAGATTCCCTACACTTTAGGCCCCTCGAGAGGAGAGAACTGTGCCAAGCGAGGTGTGAAATTGCCCGAGAACCGCCTCTGATATAGAGGCCCCCTTTGTGAGGCATTCGGTTAATACAGCCCACTGTTAATATCCTATCATAACAGCTACAAGGACGTCTGTGTCAGGTGACAGTTACGTAATGGTGTTACTAAATCATTACAGCAATCCGGATTGACAGTGATATATCAACTTTTTATCATTAAACGTTTAATAATAACGATATAAATTATCTATTCTGGACTATTTATGGGTAATTTATTTATATAATAAAAAAATAAGTAATTAATTAAAGGCTTAGCGAACCCGATTGTTGAATACCGACATCTCAACTCGAATCTCCAAGATCAATCCAGATGCAATCCTCCGATCTACATCTTGGAGAGCCCATCGGTCGTTTAATCTGTATGGGAAATCGGTCATTACTAAATCTAATGACTTCCCATTTTAACAGTTCGACTCCCGTCGTTTTCGATTACTTTAACATTTACTTGAAAAACGTTCAAACATTCCAATCCATTGCAAATGACTCATTTACATAACTGTAATTTGACCAATCTGGATATATAGAGTTGAGCATTGGTGCTCTACTAAACCACCTAATTCATCTCGTATCTAATCCTTACAATCTGAAATCCTTAGAAAATCCTCAATGCTCCTTACTTTGCCACCAATAAACTTATCCATAAAGATCTTTTTATTGTTCCATATGTTGCTTATTTAGCCCAAACCAGATACCTATCATTTTATAGCAAACTCCACAACCACTCAAATCCATTAGTATCACAACTTTCTTCTCATTCCATTTCAGATAACCCTTCAAGGCACCTTAAAAGATGGCCTCGAGACCTTTCAATATAGTACTTCATTATATATAGTCTTTATAAGTTTTACCAATGGGTAGTTTCTTTAAAACCAGGTGACGTGTTATTTTTAATATTATCATAACATTTACTTGATGTATTATATTTTATATTGTATACAGTTGTAAATTTCATAAAAAAAAAAAAAAAAAAAAAAAAAAAAAACACGATAGGAAGAGACACTGAGAAAAAATAATAATTATTATTTTTTTTTTAAATTCTTTTATTAATAGAAATTTACAACTGTATTATAAAACACATCCAGTAAATATGCGGTATATATGAGATATAATGACATGAATAAAACTTGTAGAGGAACTACCCATTGGTAGTACTCTAATGAATATTTACAAAAGATCACGAGGCCATCTTCTTTTCAGACGTCTCGGAGGATTGCCAGGAATGGAATGGGAAGCTAGCTGTGCAACAAGTGAATTTAGATGAGTGTTAAGTTTATTATGAAAGGAGAGGTATCTGGTTTGTGCTAAATTGGCAACATATGGGATATTAAGGTCATTATGGATTAATTCATTTGTGACAAAGTAAGGAGCATTAAGGATTTTTCGAAGGATTTTGGATTGGAGTGATTGGATGCGGGAAGAATTCGATGGTTTAGTGGATCCCCACAATTCTATACCGTAAGTCCAAATAGGTCTGATTATTGTCATATATACAAGTTTCTTATAGTGAATCGGGAGATTTGAACGTTTGTCAAGTAAGTGTTGTAGCAGTCGAAATCTACGTGCAGCTTCTTGTCTCTTCAATCTTGTATGAGGGTTCCAGGTAAGTCTCTTGTCCAGATGAAATCATAATTAATTTAAAAAAAAATTAAAATAATAAATAACTATAATATGCGGTTCCCGATTGCTTCTGTCAAACGAAAGACTGTATACTTTCTTTTATTTTCGTACTTCCTCACTACTGGAAAAGAATTCAGTGTGATAAAGAGGGACTAAAAACCTTTTATCACAAAATCAATACACTTCAATATTGAAACATTCCTGGAAAACATCACAAAAAAGAAACGAGGCTAACAAAGCCTAAATAAATCACTTTTAAAGCAAAAATGAAAACCGTTTAAGGCCTGATTTTCTAATTTTCTATTTTTATTTAATTTTTTCCAACAACAATAGACGCATTTAAAACACAGTAATTAGACCTTTTCTTAAATATGGATTTGACATGTGGGACTATACTAAACCATCTAATTCATTTAAAATCCATTCCATAAAGACCTTAATACTTAATATTCCATATATTGCTGTTCTTGCTCAAACCAGTAAGCGTCATAACCATTCAAATCCACTAATCTCTATACTTGCTTCCCATTTTATTTCCGAAAACACTCCGAGGTAACTGAAAAGAAGATGGCCTCGGAACTTTCTAATATAGGACTTTTATTGAAGTACTACCAGTGTGTAGTTCTCAAGGAATCATCATATTATTAAGAACGTAATAATCAAATTTACTAGACGTATTTATTTATTTTTTAATATTGTTTCAAATATTAATAAATTGATAGTAAAAATTAAATTGTATTTTTTTGTTTTTCTTCAGGTTTCAGTCTGGTCCAATGGTTTAGAATCTATTAATAAAAATTGATGTTTTTTCATCTTCTTTTTATCATTAATATTCATATTCTTGAAAACCCCTGGGAAAGTGATAAATTTGAAATTACTGTTATATTATAAATTAGAAGATCAAGTCAGATATTATTTAAAGAAAATTTTATCTTTTGTTTTTTTTATTGATTTACTTTGTCATTTCATTTTATTCCAAACCTTTTTTTTCTGGTTATACTCTTTTCTCCAAAAACTCTTTCATCGTGACCCTCCTGTATCCATTACTTCCTTTACACCCTATTTGTTTTTTACATCATTTCTTTGGACGTATTTTTTACTCTGACTATTAACATATTTTTGGCCATAATTTCATTTATTTACAATTAATGAGTAATAATTGAAGTCTCCTGCTTTAAATGCACTAAAAAAAACATTTTTGCAGCTGCTTAATTTTTTTTTTTTTTTTTTTTTTTTTTTAATAATATGAGAAATATCAAGACGAAAAATTTGGTTGCTACATTATATTCTACAATTGTTAAATTTGTAGATTTACATAAAGAAGATTTTAAACCTGAAGGATATAAAAGCATACATACAAGTATGACAAATAACCAATAAAGTTATGTAAATAATCATATTTTTTAATGCTTGTTTATAGAATAAATATTACCATTCATCTCCAAGGACATCAATCACAATTAAAATAGACTATTAAAAAAAAAAATGAAAAAATAATTTATAAAATGTCTGCTCTTTTGGATGATTTTCTAGAGGTTTTGTGTCATCAATATTGAGGAATTTTTTGTTTTGTCATATCTTAGAAATTAATTCGAGTACTTATGAACCCGTCCCATTAGTATATTGCACTGGCACTCTTATTTGATATACAAGTATTGAGGTATAACAATTTCTCTTGCGTTTGTACCTCCTATGAAACAAGGAAATAAGTTTTCAATAAGCATTATATAATCTAGAGTGAAGGAGAACTAACATTTAGATTATATATATTTTTTTTTTTAAATTACGGCTGTAGGAAAATTAAATCGATTTCTGCGACCTTAAAAAGTCATAATATGATAATGAAATTTTTAAATAATTTTCTTTAGGCGATTTTGTAACTTTTCCCCCCCTCCACCATTGCACATTAAATGAGTGTACACCAAACATTTGCACATAATATGCCTATACTTCCTTTCTTTTACAACTTAAAATCTATTACAACTTATGCATTGCACTTTTGGATTTTTCATAAATTCATAAATCACCAATCAATACAACATAGAGCATTTTTTACTACATAATCGACAATTACTTTTGTACTTCTATGTACATAAATTAAATATGATTAATTTATCTCAATATAAAAACATTCGACAGTTAGAAGACTACAGCAGTTTCAGAAATGGGTTGTGAGCCATATTTTCGAAATAGAAAATTTAGGAAAAAATGACATACTTTAAACAACATTGACTCAAGAATGGCAGAATCCTTACATTTTAATTAAGTATCATTTCACATGAAGAAATACATAAGTCTCATGTTAGCAATAAAAACCCTTAAAAAGTAAGCCGTGCTTTTCAGGAGGAATTCCAACGGACTTTGATATTGTAATTCCACAATCGCACATTCTAAGCAGCAATCTCTGATAATGAAAATTCCAAGATCCTGGAAATATTCATGAAAGACAGTAGGGAAAAGCATTCCATTTCAGTGGAGGATGTTTTAGAATCGCGTATTCCATTTATTTATAAAACAAAATAAAAACCTTTGTAAAATATGTATTATTCCGTACAAAAAAAAAAGTTTAGTGTCAGAGGAGCGTTAAAATATTCATCAGAGAATGAAAACCTTCGTGGTTTAGATAAGAAGAATATTTATAAAAAGCAGACATTATTTATTCATAAAATAAAGATATAAGAAAAATTGTAAATATCAATTAAGTTTTATATGTTTTTATTTATTTATTAGTATATTTTTATAATTAAAGGACATTTGCCAACCGAATCGAAGAATGCAGGTTGCTATAGTAAATATGTAATATGTAAAAAAATAAAAAAATAATATAAAATAATATATAATATATAATAAATAAAATAATAAAAAATGATAATAATAATAATAAAATAATATATAATATATATATAAAAATAAAAATAAAATATGTAACTATATGTAAATATCAATTAAATTTTATATGTTATTATTTATTTATAAGTATATTTTTATAATTTAAGAATATTTGCCAAACGAATCGTAGAATGCAGGTTGCTATAGTAAATATGTTTTATGTAACTATATGTAAAAAAAAAAAAAAAATAAAAATAATATATAAACAATATAAAATAATATATAATATATAATAAATAAAATAATAAAAAATGATAATAAAATAATATATAATATATATAAAAATAAAAATAAAATATGTAACTATATGTAAATATCAATTAAGTTTTATATGTTTTTGTGTTATTATTTATTTATAAGTATATTTTTATAATCAAAGGATATTAACAACCGAATCGTAGAATGCAGGTTGCTATAGTTATATTTAACTTAAATTTGATATTATCTAATTATTTTTATGTCTAATTTTTATTTAGTTATTCATATTTGAGACAAGGTATGTATTTGAGCTAGAGGTTTATACTTCTTTGCTGTAACATTTTTTGACCCTTAAAAATGTAATATTTTGATACGCTCTTGCTTTGTTGATGTTCCACGGATATAATATTTTTCGATAATTCCTGACCAGAAATTCAATTAAAAATTTTTTTTATCTGTATTATTTGTCGCTAGGACTTACCGTTTAGGAGTTGGAGTGGTTTAAGTAAAAAAAGTCGTTAATGAAACCCTTATTTTTTCTTAACTTTTTTTATTTTGAATAATCATTAATTATTAATTTAATTAATTAATTAATTTTAGTAATCAGATCCTTTTAATTATAAAATGCCATTTAGGAAAATCTTTAGATTATACATAGGCATTCTATTGTTTTCCCAGGCAGGGAGAAATACGAAATTGTTTTTTATCGAATCGGTCGTACATTCAGATCTATATTACTATAATATTACATAGGACATTAAATATTTATTTATTAAAAACAGTAAAGTTTATGATTTGGAAAATAAATCATGATAGGGTTCAGTTTACGAAGCAAATAATCAGGTTCAGTTCTATAAATTTTAAAATTTTTAACCATCACTAATCCTTTTATTTATTTATTATCTGAACTAAACCTGCTAAACCTTTACTAATACAAAGGTAGGATTCTCGATTTGTTTATAGATTTATGGAAAACTCGTCAAACTTAAAACTGTTTCTCACCCAATATCACTTCATCATGACTATTAAATTGACATTTAAAAAAAAAAAAAAAAAAAAAAAAAAAAAAAAAAAAAAAAAAAAAAAAAAAAAAAAAAAAAAGAGAGAGACCTATTAAAACAAACATAATAAGATATGAAAATTTAATTTAATTAATTAAAGTAAATTCAACAAAACCAACAAAATTTACAGTCTTCCAATTAACGTTTTATGAGACCAAAATTATTCGTACTGTTTTTAATCGAGTTCATATTCATTAAATTTTGTACTATTTTAATTATAAGTATAAAAAGGAAAGCTTTAATAAATTTATTTGCATTCGTTATTTTAATTTAGGGATATTTTTTTATATTAAGGCTGCCAGTTACTTCTTATCACCAAATGATTATTTAAAAGTAATCATCATTCTTATTTTTTGAAAAATAAATTAAACCATATGACAACTACAAACTATTAAGAAGGTTATTCCGTTTGTGTATAATGGATATAGATATGAATTTTATTGATTTAGTTTTGATTTGTAATATAGAAGAAAATCTTACATTTTCTTTAAGGTACGCGAGTCTTACCTAAATTTAAAAAGTGTGGTAATGGACACAATATGAAAATGAACTATAAATAAAAAAGTGGGCTCGCTATGCGAGAAACTGCAGAACCTCTTAGGATTTATTCTCAAATACGTGGTTTGAAGAAATTTTAATTTCGTCAAAGACTTAATTTTATTCTAAAGAACTTAATATTAATAGTTCAACTATTACGGACTGGAAGAATATGTTGAGAGAAATTTGAGCCTATAGTTTAGTAAATAATCCTATTCAAATAGAAGAAGAAAAAATGCCTATAGAAATAGACGAATCTTGTTTTAGTAAAATCATTGTCATTGTCTTTATATTAATTGATTGTTTCCTAATCATATGTTTATTAAAGCGATTATATCAATTAGTGATAAAACGTAACTGGCAGCCTTAATGTAAAAGAGACCCCTTTTTTCTAACATATTTAAATAAACTGAATTGGCTGAATTTTATAATTTCTTTATTACGATCAAAAGTAGTATGCCTTTATGGCCCTTATAAGAAAAGGAATAAAAAAACGTCGTATATTTATCAAAGAGTCGTCCACATAATATTTTAAATCTTTAAGAATAACTTTTATATGGAATTATATATATATATTTTAATTTAAAATTAGTCTACAAATGAAATACATATTTAAAATAATTTTTAAGAATTATTAGTGATTTATTTGTTCATATATTTTAAATGCTTTAAGGTCATTATATGGCGCCAATAAAAATGATGGGAAAAGGAAAGGGGAAAGGTTAGAGAGAAAGAGAGAGAGAGAGAGACCTTGGGGCCCTCAAAGGAAAGAGTAGAAATAAGTAGAGGTAACAAGCTAGGGACTTGGCTTTATTTGGTTTACCTTTCAACACTAAAAATGAATATGAAAAGGACTTTCACCTCCTATGGCAATTTCCAGCCATTTTAGTTTACTTAAGTTCTTTTTTTTTGTTATTTTTAGTGTTCGCAGAGAGTAATTTGATACTGAATAAATAATCACTACTTTACTTAATTTAAAAATATAATGAAGTCACTTAATTTTTTTTAAGTATTGAAATCCGTTTCCGACAACTCCAGCATTTACTAGACAAACGTTCAAAGCTTCTATAAATTACAAATGACTTATTTACATGACAGTGATTAGACACATTTGGACATACGGAGTTCAGCTTTGTGGCTGCGCTTAACCTACAAGTTCTTCTCTTGTTCAATCCTTACAATCCAAAATCCTTCGTAAAATCCCTTATGTTCCTTATTATGTAACAAAAAAAACTTATGCATGAAGATCTTATTGTTGCATATGATGATGATTTGAACCATCGCTACCAAACCAGATAACTATCCTTTCATAGTAAACTCCATACAGAGTCGAATCCACTAGTTTCCCAACTTGCCTCACACTAGATTCCTGATATTTCTCCGAGGCGTCTGAAAAGAAGATGTCCAAGAAACCTTCTAATGTAGAACTATAATTAAAATATAGAATGAATACATATATATATATATATATATATATATATATATATATATATATGTGTGTGTGTGTGTGTGTGTGTGTGTGTGTGTGTGTGTATATATGCTTGAACTAGTGAGTAGCTCTTTACATGTTATTTACATGTCATTTTAATCATTTTTCTCAAATTTACTTTTTGTATATAATTGTTTGTTTGTTTGTTATTGTTTATACACGTAAAACAACAAAGATCATAAACGCCTGAAACTTTTTGTATATAATGAATACAGTCGTAAATATCAATAAATAGTTTTTAATTTTTTTAAAAATTATAATATCAAATATGGATGCACGAGTTTTGTGGGTTATATTATTTTTATGAATTTTAATATGAATGGGCTGCTTGGATTATTACATAGATATATTACCCTAAAAATATTCTCTGCATTTAAGGCTAGAGACAGCATTTGAAAATCGTTCCTATGCACGTCATATGGTGTTTCGAGGCTACACTAAATCAAACATATTTACCTTGTTTCCAGTTTAAAAAAAAAAAAAAAAAAAAAAAAAAAAAAAAAAAAAAAAAAAAAAAAAAATTAAATAATATAAAATTAGACTTTTGTAATTTTTTTATACCTGATATATTTTCACATTTTAATACTTGATATTGAAGCATCTATACAAATGTTAAAACATTAATATATAAGGCCCTTATAGAAACCCTAATGCTATATATATAGCAACATACATGAATTGCTATGGACATCAGAAAAAATGCAAGGCAAATAATTCTGGCTGTGGAAATAGATTTTTAGAGAAGGTCGACCAAAATCTGTAGGGCTTAGAGAATTACTAACGAGATTAGTGAAACGATGTAAGTATGAAGGAATATCCTGGAGTAAATGTAGGGAATAAGATATAGAGGGTTCAGTCATGTTATGCATTTATTCATGTACGCACTTAAATGGGAAGTCGAGGGTATGAGAAGGAAAGGTAGGCCTCGCATCAGGTAGAGATATTGTGGCTGCAAGTATTAATTGAGGGATTAACTGAGGAGGAAGCAATGAACAGGAAGGAGTGTGGGATTAGACTGAGGGAGGAGTTTGGTGAGGGGAACTTTGAATGGTGAAGAAAGCCCTCAAAAAAGGAGAATAATTTAAACTTTTTTTTTAATAGTGAAAAATTTCTTCATGAGGAAATTCGCCAAAAGGCAATTTCCTTTAGAAATTAAGAACATTTTCTGTAAATTTAAAAATTTTCCCGTGTACCGAAGAAGGTACGAGCCATTTTTTCCCTGATTTTTTATAAAATAATTATATCACTGCCTAAAATTAATAGCTGAATATATCTGAATAATATAGGAATGGATAGATGCGGTAATTAGAGTGTCATTAAAAAAGTAATTTATTAAAATATTAATTTTTATTTTTTTGCAATTTATAAATACCAAAGGCTCAATTCTTCACAGTTTATAGTTGTTAACTCTTTGACAAAAATGTTTTGAGAATATGTTTTAGTAATAAAAGTACTCTCAAAACATTTTTGTCAACGGGTTAACAACTTTTCTATGACCTGTAAAATATTAAGCCTTTGATATTAAAAAATTCTAGAAAAAAACTTATTTCATATATTCATTAATTTTTTAATTCATTTAAAATAGCTGCACTCCTCTTAAAACATTTATTACATAGTTACATATTTCGGGACCACCTTGTCTCATCTTCAGACTAACATTCTTCTGCTGTGAACCACCAAGTCCTTTGTACTGTTACATTAAAAATTCATTAAATTACTCGGGGGCAGTATTTGGATTGTAAGGATTGAATAAGAGAAAAAATTGTTTAGTGGAGCCCCAAAGCTGAACTCCGTCCAAATGGGTATGATTATTGTAATAGTAATATGTCTTTTGTAATATATTGGAAGCTTTGAACGCTTGTCTAGTAAATGATGGAGTAGTCGGAAACGACGAGCGGTTTTTTGTCTTCAATGTCTGGTGGATGGAATCATCTTTAAATTCATCATAAAAGAAAATTTATGCTGTCCATTATTAGCTATGAATTGGCAACGGAATCAGGAGTATAAAAATATTTTGTAACACTATAAAGTGGGTTTCCTTAATTAGAGGGACAAATCTGGCGATTGAGTTTGGATAGTGACCGCAGCATCTCATTGCACTAAGAGGTATAGTATACCTATACCAAGAACTGAATTAATACCCTCCATGGGTTTTAGTGGTACAGGAATCCACCCTATGTTACCACCAATGGGGTCAAGCATATAATATTTCATTGTGCTAAAATACAAAAAATTCAATTAAAAATATATTTTAATATTTAAAAAAACTCTCTCTCTCTCTCTACTGGCGCTATGGTCCATGAAGGACCTTGGCCTCCTCCACAACCTTTATCCATTCGGACCGATTCTCTGCAGCTTCTCTCCATTCCGCTACCCCCAGGAGCCGAAGGTCAGCCTCGACATCGTCCAGCCACCGCAGTCTAGGTCTGCCTCTTCCTCTTGATCCTTCCGGACGCCCTTCCATTACCATCTTTGGGAGCCTCTCCTGATTCATTCGATGGACATGCCCCAACCATCTTAGTCTTCCCTTTTCGATGCAGGAGACTAGATCTGGTTCCCCATACAGGTCCCATATTCCTGGTTTGTCTTTATTCTATAGCCGTTTGCTAGTTTGGTTGGGCCATATATTTTCCTCAGGATTTTTCTCTCCCATGCATTCAGACACCTTTCCTGTTGTTTTGTAAGGGTCCACGCCTCACTGCCGTACATCACTACTGGACGCAACACTGTCTTATATATTCTCACTTTGATGTCTCGAGACACATTTCGATTCAAAAGAATTGTCTTGAGAGACCAGTAGCATCTATTACCACTTTGGATTCTGGATTTTATTTCTTCTTCTATTTTGTTACTTTCAGTGAGAATCGTGCCTAGATACTTGAATTTCCTAACTTTTTCGAATCTGTATGTCCCACTTTGAAGAGATCCGTCCGTGCTTTTCTTGGATGACATCATGTACTTGGTTTTGTTCTCGTTTACTGTTAGGCCTACTCTATTTGCTGCATCCTCCCATTCTTTGTACACCTCTGTAAGGGAATGTAGTGTTGTCCCAGTTATGACCACGTCGTCAGCATATGCTAGGTATTGTGTCCTTTTATTATAAATGCAACCATCAGTCCTTATTCTTGTTGCCCTTATAATCATTTCCAACGCATTCCATATTAAATAAAATTGGGGATAAGGGATCTCCCTGCTTCACTCCTTTTTGTATGGCGAATTCTCTGGACAGTTCTCCCTGTACTTTGACCATGCCTCTGCTATACTGTAAGGTCATTCTTATCATCCTAACGAGTTTCATGGGACAGCCTAACATCTTTAGGTTTTCGTATAGCTCATTCCTCTTGATGCTGTCATATGCCTGCCTATAATCTATAAAAAGGTGGTGTAGGTCCACATTCCATTCGTAGCATTTTTCAAGAATGTTTCTGATGGTGAAGATATGGTCAGTCGTTGATCTTCCCGGGCGAAATCCACACTGATAGTCGCCAATTACCTCTTCTGCTGTTTTCATTACTCTATTCAATAGTAGAATCGCCAGTGTTTTGTAAATAACACCCAATAGTGTTATTCCACGGTAATTGTGGCACTCCAATTTGTCCCCCTTTTTATGTATGGGTATTATAATGGCTATACCATTTCTCGGGCATTTGTTCCTTGTTCCATACTTCCAGGATAAGTTCGTAGATCTCCCGGCATAATAAGTCTTAAATTATTATTATTATTAAAAAAAAACTAACCTTCACAAATATTTACAGGATAAAAACATAAAAAGTGAAGCGCAAATACATTTTATTAGGAATTTATAACGCTGCAAATATGTATATGCATAGATGAATAGTTTAATAATTTTAATGATGGATTCTGAGATGCTTCGGCCTGTCTCATAAGGGCGATGATCAATCACTTTGATTGCTGTCAATATTCTGCCAGGGTTGGTTCAGGATTAGACTATCGGCAACACGTGTATATCAACATAATCTAGGGTATTGCGTTTTAGGATAAAAATCACTTCCATGTTTATAGATTTTGTCGTTAGATTTTTAAATTTCACAGTATAATTTAAGTGCGTCATAAAACTTACACCAATTTTGTAGTTTTCACTGTAAATATCACAGTGGAGGTTGGATGTAGCTGCCTCACATAGTAAAAATATGCTCATTATGAAAATGCTATACTTTTTTTCTATCGCATGGGGAAGCTAATAAAGGAAAGAAAAATACAGAAGCATTTGCTTGAGCTGGTTTAAGTATGCTAAATAGTAGTATAGCCAATGCTGTGCCTAAAAAAAGTGATTTCTGTTGCAGAGGAAAAGAGACCACAAGACATAGAAGGACTTGAAAGGAAGAAGTGAAGGAGACCTATCACGGAAATGTTTTGGAGTGGAAAAGTAGGCATTAGTTGGTACAGGAAATTGTGAAAATTAGGCTCTACGAAAAAGTTTTCCATATTGCGATGCGATAGCAGATATGTGGGTATTAACACATATCAACAGTAAATTAATAAAAAAAAACAAAAACAAAAAAAAACACTCTTGATGGATTTTATAACAACTAACTGGTTTCAACAATGAAGTGGCTACAGATATTGAGTTGGTGCAAAAATAATGTTTTTATATTTATATTTTACATGAAATTTTTGGAACCATCGCTGCACTGTGCATTCAACAATGCTCCTTCCACTCTAAACAACATTGGTGTTACGCCTGGTTTGGGCTGCACGTAGACCAGGTTTGAACTCGTAAAAATAAATTTAATAAATAATCTTTGAAGAAAAAACAACATTAATAACCATTGTTTATAGTCCATTAACTAGACTGGAGGATTATCATTGTTTACTTGGCAAACACCTCCCTGAACAAAATGAATATTAAAAATCTGCATTATTTTTGCAACAACCCAATAATTTTTTATGTTATCAATAATAAGCAGGAAAGGAAGGGGCTGTTAGTCAAATAGATACCCTACAGATGGTTGAAAGGAAAGCAGGCCAACAAATATCATACCAAAAAACACAACTCATAACTACTAAGAAGAAGTATCGGAAAACAGCAATAAACACCAAGTGGGGAAAAATAAAAGTTAAAAGTAAATTTAAATATTTGGGAGAGGTAATATGTTGCAACGGTTCTGAGAAGGAGAGAATCCTAGAGAAAATTACAAAACTAGAAAATTTAAGTTTCCTAACAGGCAAAATTTACAATAAAAAGAACCTCTCCTCCAGAGCAAAACTAAGGCATTACAATGTGGTGGTAAAGCCTGTGATTTTGTATGGGATGGAGACCTCATGCTTACCCAACTACTTAAACAGACTGCTAAGAACAGAAAGGAGGATCTTAAGGAAAATCTATGGGCCCAGGAAGACACAGGAGGGGTACAGACAAAGATCTAACGAAGAGATTTACAAAGAAATCAAGGCACTGGAAACTGATGTAACAATCAGAAGGCTGATGTTCTATGGGCACATGAGGAGGATGAAGGAGGTAAGATTAAACAAGAGGATCTTTGATAGGATTTTTAGCTACAAAAGTATGGGTGGATATACGAAGCAAATGAGAGAGGAAGTAAAGAAACTTAAAATTTCGGATGCAGACTCTCTGGATAGAGACACGTACAGGAAGACACTAAAAAATCTCACCTGTATTAGGGGAGGAAAAAAAAGGGTACTAAGTGGTCCGAAGAAAAAAAAGAGATGCATTCGAGGACCATGAAATTGCGATAGGAAGAAAGGAAGTCAAGATCCCATCAAAGATTGGTTAACAGTTTAACCAATGATATTCGCGTGCTCCTGAGTGGCCGTTACGTGTAAAAAAAATAAATAAAATAAATTTTAAAAAAATAAATAAATAAAAATAACAAAAATAAAAAAAAAAAAAAGAGCGGAAAAATTCAACTCTTTGATTTAAAATTTCAACTCATTATAAAGGAGGGTTAGAAAACGAATAAATGATAAACCGATGGGGGGGGGGGATTTTTAAATAGTGAGTGGGAAAAATTTCAATCTCTGTGATGTCAACTTTTCGATCTTAAAGATGACTAAGCGTTATAAGTTTTAGGCACATAAATTGCTTACTTAGTTTGTTCGTAGCATTATATAGCATATGTTGCTATATTGCATTAAATAGCATATGTGTTGCTCAGATCGAAATTTTCCGGGGATTATAATCAGTAATTTAATGGAAAATATTTTAGTTATATAAGATTTGTCGCTGGAACCTACCGTTTACGAGCTAGAATAGTTTGAATGACTAAAGTCACATTTGAAACCCCCTACTCTTTCTTAACTTATTGTTAGTTTATTTCAAATAATGATAATTTGTTAATTTAATTTAATTATTGATTGAAGTCATTTGATCCTTATAATTTTAAAATGTAAATAGGGAAAACCAGTAGGTTATAGATAAGCGTATCCATGATCTTTTGTTTTTCCCAGTGAGGGAGAAATTGTGTTTTTCCTAATTTATTTATTTAAATTTGAAACTATTTGAAAGTAAAATACAACTACGATTAGTATATTTTCTGAATATAACGAGAATATCAGGACATCAAAAAGCTTGAAGAGAGGCTACTGGTAAAATTCTAATAATATACATAATCAAAGTATTTTGTCAAAAAAATTTTAGATAATACATAACAAATGTTATAAATCTATTCTTAGATACTGTTAAATCTCTCATAGAGTAACGGTTATTTAGCAAAATTTACGTTAAAGGATTACCTAAAACTATGACTCAGGGGATGCCTGTGTTTGCTCGCTTTAAATATTCCAAAGAGAACATAATTAAAAACAACAGAAACTTTGTCATGTTTACCTTCAATTAGCATATCTAAAACGTATCCCTTGAAAGCTCCACGGAACTTCAAGTTCTTGGCTTTATTATATAAAGTGGTTTTGAGGAATTTCTGTAATTAATAATTATTGCATACGCATTGGTAGGTTGTAAGAGTATGGTAATGCTTGTGTGTGTGTATGAGAGAGAGAGAGAGAGAGAGAGAGAGAGAGAGAGAGAGAGAGAGAGAGAGAGAGAGAGAGAGAGAGAGAGAGAGAGAGAGAGAGAGAGAGAGAGAGAGAGAGAGAGAGAGAGAGAGAGAGAGAGAGAGAGAGAGAGAGAGAGAGAGAGAGAGAGAGAGAGAGAGAGAGAGAGGCATTTGTTGGAGTTTGAGTTGATGTTATCAGTAGAGCAGAATCTCGCTAATACGAACACTAGTTTATTCGCTAATACGAACTACCTTTTTTTATTTTATTTTATTGGCTGTTTTTAAATAAATAAAAAAAAAAAAGGAACACACAAAGATATAAATGATTAATTACTCAGTCAAACCAGAACTTGACTCGAAGCATTTCTTCATAGTCTGTGATTCAGAAGAAGCTTCAGTGATTAGTAGTTCTAATCGGGAAGTGATTTTTCACTTGATTAGAGTAATATATCTTCATGTTGCTGTGAGAGAAGAAGATGTGAACAAATGGATTTATGGCACGACGAAGAAAACGAGTTCACTTTCAAAACAGATGAGGAAATTGTACTTGGTGTATATAAAAAAAAATGAAGAAGATGAAAAAGAACGAAACAAACAATCAAAATCTAACGCTACAGTAAAACATGAAGACGTTATTGGACATTTCAAACAGTGCATTAAATGGGTCATGATGAAGGATGTGCAGTGGCAGCAGATTCTTCTTCTCCAGCAGCTTCGAGAAGAAATATTTTTAAAAAAATGTTAAATAAATCAAAACAGACTACTACACCAAGATTGAAAAAAAAAAAAAAAAAAAAAAAAAACGTTTATTTCTGAAAATGCATTAACTTTTGGTGATTGCTATATATACATACATACATAAAGTACTTTAGTATTTTCATTTGAAAAGAGGAGTGATATATTTCATCATCTATTGAATATCATTTGAATTCAAATAATATAACAATTTAGTTCTTATATATGATGTTGTAGGTGCGATGTAAGTCGAAAATAAAGAATGACCCAGATAGGAAAGATTAAGGTTAAACGCAGAAAAAATTCAGGCCAATGTTATAGATTCTAGCGTTTTTCCCAGAAGTTTTACCATCATTCTTTCGTTATATCTAAACGGTATCACTTTCTTTTTTAGTGTTAATAATTTGGGTAATTATACAGCAAAAACGTTTTCCTGGAAACCTGAAAACGTCTAAATATGAGTTTAAAACTCACCCTCAAGTTGATACATACCTATCTTACACGCATAGCTTAAAAGAATACAATTCATTCCTTCCATAAACTTGTTTATTTTACCTTACTCTGAACATCCCTTTTGTTGTATATGGTCGCCTCTCGACCTTGCTTGAAAATATATTGAAACGAAGTACTGCTGACGACGCTAGTCTTCCGTGCTTCGAGGCTTTTATTTGTTACCTATCATTACACGTGCCCCCATTGATAATAATATTTCATTGGCTTATACCTTTTTCGAATAACAGACACCCATTGTATTTTTATAAACAAGCTCCTTCGATTTGAGTCGGCAGAATTTTAACCTCCTTGGGCCCTTTTTTGATCATTTAGAATTCTCTCCCTCTTCATATTAGACACGCAATCCTGTACCGTAGAAGTAGAAAGCCAGCTTAAAGTCAAAAAGAGAGAGGAAAAAAATTAACCTCAGTTTCACGGTTGCGGACAGTATTTAAGTTAGGTGAACATTATTTGTGCTAATGGTTGTGAAGGGCTGAAAAATTATTAATTTTTGTATTTCAAAAAATAATTATCTGTAACATAATTAATACCGTAAACGGGGTGGAGCTGTGTGAATGCTTTTGCACATCTTGCGTTGCAGTGCTATTGTTTTTGAGGATATTTTAAATTTTATTTAACTAAATGATAGCTACACAACTCAGCTTCAAATTAATGTAGGAGAAATACCGCTATCTCCAATACGATGGAGGAAGGAGTCGTTTCTGTTTTTTTCTAAGTAACCACTCAAAAAGGGTTTACTTTAAGCATGGGTGATTTTTACTAGAAAAAACGCTTGTGCCGGAGCCTTGTTCAATGTAAACCTTTTGATTAACAATTTCAAGTGTTTTTACAAAAAATTATTTACTATTTTTTGGAGTTGAAAAACCTTGAAAAAATCACTTTTCTGAAAAATGCAACCATACGTCCTTCGGCTTGGTTCACACCCCCAGATTTATTAAGAAAACTCAAAAATACGAATATTTTGAAAAATGTAGAGTAGGTAGTAAAAAAGTAGGTTCAGGATAGATGTTGCAACGAACGGACCATTCGCATATGCCAAAACCAAATTTCAATCCAAAAAAAATATTGTTTCTGTGTTGTGGTCAATGGCAGGGAAAATTCATTTCTTCTTTTTACCCAGAGGTGAAAGCATAACACCCACATTGTATTGCAGTGCTATTTACATAATGTATGAAAAAGTATCAAATCCACTAGTCTCTCAACTTGCTTCCCTCTCCATTCTCGATAATCTTCTGAGGCGTCTGCAAGGGAGATAACCGAGACTTTCTTGTATAGAATTTTTTTATTGAAGTGCTATTAATGAGTGGTTCTTTATATGTTATTGACAAGTCATTGTAATAATTTCCTCAAATTTACTTAATGTATATAAGTATGCAGTTTTATATATAAATAAATGGTTAATAAATACAAATAAAAATGTAGATAACTTTATTAAAAACAAATTTGAGTAGATAATAACGGCTCTCTTTAATTAACGACTTACAAACTATCAATAATTATAAACTTGATCTAATTTTCTAGGAACATTGGTCCTTACAAAACAAATTCACTAGGTCACAGTCACTCGCAGATGATAACATAGAGAGATGCGATTATTGGAATTTTAAGCATCGATATGTGATATTAGGATTACTAAGGGTAAGTTTATTTGTGATTCTGCGTAGGGTAAACCACTAGTTATGGTCACCTCACCGGTTATGGGCAGGCGAATACAATTATGGCAATTATAAGATACTAATCCATTCATTTGTGATATCACCAATATCACCAGGATAAATATTTCCGAAAAGGGATTTAAGATTCATTTACTACTGAAACTCTCCCTCCTATCCCTTTCCTGAAGCCATAAAAAATATTTTTCTCAAATAGTGTCCTGAAATACCTGTTATTTTAGTGAGAACGTTTTTAAAAGTGAGGATTCTTAAGGAATTATAGTGAAATTGCTTCATTGATTTATAGTTTTTGAGTTATATAACTTTTTATTAGAATTCAGGCTTACATACGAGTTCCATCATGTTGGACTATCTGATTTTAATTAACAATCATTTTTACCTGACCATAACCGGTGTATAAAATACGGTGATATGAGTTATGGTCACCCCTATCCATTTCAATTTTCTTTGGTGTTACAATATTTCTTTCTGCTCATAAAGAAAAAATATAATTTTCTTCATTTGATTATATCATTTTTAAACTTAAATACTACATCTCTTTCTAATAGTGGTCATGTTTGAACCTTACAATTACCATTATTAGTTAATATATTTAGTTATATTCTGTACATCGCGGATTGCTACTGCTGTTTAAGAAAACTGGAAATATGGGGATGATTACCATATTGCATGCTGTTACTGCTTATGTAGAAAAATCAGCGATAAGTGCGGCTATAAATTATACTCTGATAAATAGTTGTTTTAATTCATTTTCAACTATCATTTCATGATGGTTTTCTAAACTAATAAGTAACTACCAAGTTTGTGAATGAGCGCATCAAGTGACTGTGTTTTTAAATATAGGGTAGGGTTTTTGGACACTCATCTTCTATGGTCTTCAGTGTCCTGATTCCATAGTTTTTTGTGTGAGATGAGTATGGACAATCCTCAATCTTGTAATCACAACTTCTTCTCTTCTATTTCTCCGATGTGATGTATATCATGATATCACTTTTAATTATTTTTAATTTATTATCTGCCTGGGTTTCATGCCATAATTCTATCCAAGTATTCCTAGCAAAATACTTTAAAAAATTGCAAACGTCCGAAAGGGGTATAGATTGTTTTGACGTCTAGCTAGGAAATGGCTGCTTGCTTGGCTGCTTCGTCCGCGGCTTCATTCCCTTTTATCCCCTCATGGGATGGTATCCAGATAATACCAAGTCCTTTTGTGAATCTTTTAACATTAAGGCATCTTCCTGTTCCTTTTTTATGACTGGATCCTTGGTATATAGGTTAAGAAAATATATGGCAGAAAGGGAACCAATAAATATGGCAAGATTTTTTTATTCCAGGTGCATAGCGTAATGTAACACCGCAGTAACCGCCCAGCATTCCGCAGTAAAGTTACTGGTGATTGGCGGAAGTTTGTATTTCAAAATCGTTGTGTCCAAAACAACGGAACATCCAACATTGTTATTTGATTTTGAGCAATCTGTAGATATGAATTTAAAGTTTTTGTATTTTTCTTAAATTTGGTTAAATTCCGTTAAGTATATTATATCTAAAGGTGCTAATTTTCGAAAGTGTTTTGAGTGTTAAATCTATTGTTAGAATTTTTAGAGTCCATGTTGGATATTTAAAATCATCGGTTGTGGGTTCGAGGTGTTGTATTTCTTTTATATATCTCCCGGCGCTGATTCCCAACGGGGCAGGCAGTCGTTGGTTTTCCAGAAATCTTCTGAACTTTGGTTGGAACACGGTTTTTAAATATATATTATACCGCGTTGTTTTAGTATTTAAATTATTTTTATAGTTCTAGTTTTTCATTTATTAATACTCATTTTTAAATTATAAAAAACATTTGTTTAAAGAATATTTTGCCACATGCCCATAACTAGTCTTGACTATGGCCATTACTGGTACAACATGCCCTTAACTGATATTTTTAGCTTTTTGTAAAAAAAAATATAAAAATTTATTTGAAAGGAAACTTTAGTGTATTTGTCAATTTTACATTCAATAAGTTAAACTTTTAAAAATCTAAGTATATAACTGAAGATGTCATATTGCAAATCAACTAAATTCCTTTTTAAATCGACAAGTTCTCTTAACAAGTGATTTACCCTATAAGGAGGTTTGAGAATTTGATTGTTAAGGAGTGGATACAAGATGATACGTTTCTTTTTTAAATAAGCCAAAGTACTGAGTTGTCCAATGATCCAATGATCCAACGGAGGCTGACCTATCCCCACCGTCTCAAGTCCACTTCCAGGGCAACCTCAAGTTCGACGGAGGTGCGGTTTTGTAGTATGGCTAAGTAAATAGTAAGACACGGCTGGATATGGAGGCGCAAGCGCTGATCAATATACCGCCCTGCTTGGTCCAGTGCTTGTGCCATGTGGCTGGCGATCTCACCTCCTCTCCGCACACCTCTGACGTTCTTCTTTCTCTGACGACTCGGAGGTGTAGCATGTGACGCAGGCATAACCTACCAGACAGGTCAGTATAAGATCCCAGGAATCTAATCCTCTCCAACCTGTAGAATTTTTTTTCGTATTTATACCATCTCTAACTAATATATGATCAGAAAAAAATATTAAAATATATTCGACTGAGTTCCCAAGAAACCGTCGAATTTAATTAACAATATAAAAAAATGCAGGTAAATATATATATATATATATATATATATATATATATATAGATAGAGAGAGAGAGAGAGAGAGAGAGAGAGAGAGACAGACAGAGAGTGAAAATTAAAACATGATTATAATTCTAAAAATTATTTTGTTAATTAACAGAATAATATAATGTGATAATACTATCTAATTCCTGAGAAAAAAATTATTATAATCCGTCAATCTATAGTTGCAATACCATTACCAAATATTAAACCTGATATACCCAAATAAAATACTAAGTTAAACAAAACCGATTTATACAAATTTTCTTAATCATTCAATATTAAATATTTGTATAAAATTTTCCATCTTGTAGATCGTACTGATTAGGAATTATCAGGTCACTACGACGGGGGGTGTTGGCTGCAGACCAGGCATACGAGATCGTCTCAACTATTGGTTTAGAATCTGTTGGAAGATCGATAATTAGAATCGGGGCTAATGCAAAATCGATTTTCAATTATATGCTATTGTGATCGATAGTAAAGAGAACAGCCTGCGCTGAGGTAGATCCCGAGTGGCCTGAGGTGCAACAGATGTCAGTATTATTCCTTTATCGATAGCGGGAAAACTAGGAGGATTTATTTATGTGCTTATAACTTATAAAATCTATTACCTACTTAAAACATTAATAAAAAAATAAATAAAAGATAATATGGTCCGGACTCAAAAGAAATAAACTCAGTTTAATGTCTTTTTTATTTGAAGATTTTATCAAGCGAAACCCACCCACATTCCTTATTCAATGTTATATTTTCCTTATAGTGTTAAAAGCAGCTTCATTGCAATGTTTGATTTTCTTTTTTTTTCGTTTGAGCTTTTAAATATAAATAAATAATTTGTAATTAGTTATATCATATTAACATTATCATTATCACATCATCATTATGACGCTTATCTTAAAGCATTTATTTTGCTCTTTTAACGATACTTTACTTACTATAATATCTCACTTCTTGAAGACCATGTCTAAAGAAATTATAAAATACATTATATTACGTCATCACAGAATGTACTGGACTTAAAGCAAACTGAAAGATAAATTATTTGGATCACATATATTTTACAGAAATAGTTGTTCAATTAATAATAATAATGATAAAAGTAAATAATATATATATTTTTTAAAATAAACTATTATTCATTAAAGTAATTATAGTAAAAATAGAAACTTTTTTTTTTTAATTTTTTAATAACTACAGTATAAGTTTAAATAGATATTTTCAAAAAAAACCTGGCGTTAGCAACAGGTACCTTAGATGCCAAATTTTCCCAACATCTACATTTTTATTGAATTCTTACTTAGATTACAAATGAATAAAAAAGAATTTAGTTGATAGCAATGAGTAATATAATGGTAACTCATCAAACTTGTTGAATTTAGACTAGTTTTTTTTTTTTTTTTTTTTTTTCTAGCAAGATATTACTGTGAGAAGCCAATAGAAGGAAGGAATGAAAACTATGTATTTATGAAATAAAAAAATGAAAAAAAAAAAAAAAATCCTTATGGCCCCTAACCGCCCTTAAGAATAAATAACAAAAATGTGCAATAGGATAAATACAATAGTCCGGCTAAAACAATGTCAGACAACGATAATTGCATATATATACATAACATAGGGCACGTAACTTCAGTAAATTGTTGATACAATAGTATATAGAACTTTTAGTGCATATACTAAAATATGAAAAAAAAAATCATACTGCTAAAAATAATTACATTATGCACAGGTAAAAAAAAAAAAAATGAAATGAAATAAGAAAAATCATGAACAGGTCATAAGAGATATACAGAGAAATAAAAAATGATAACTGGACGTTAATAATATAAAATATATTTACTAATATTATAATATTATATATATATACTACTTAATAAATGTGCTGAAAGTATGATGAAATTTGTCAATATCCCAACTAGTTGTAAGCTGCAACTTAAATGCAAATAGAGATTAGATGGGAGCTTGGGGCAGAGTGCACAGTATTTAGTACTAATTTATATAAATAAGTTCAGTTCTTAATTATTTGTCAGAAAAAATATTTTCTCCAGTCCGATCTAAGACTATTATAAATATATCGTAATTGTCTTATTTTTTTAATACAACTCACATTCGAAGGAACACCAATGTACTTATTACTCACACTTGGCATCCTTTTTTTTTCTTTTGTATTTATTTTTTTATTTTTACAAAAACCTCCTAAATTCACGGGGTTTTTTTTTCTCTAATTTTTAGGATATAACTAAGTCTTCACTTTACTTGTGACCCCTCAAATGGGGTATATTCGTGATCATAGTCAAATTTCCTATTACGTGCAAACGCGAAATTTTCATTGAAACCAATATAGCTCCTAAACCGTAGGTCCTAGAGGCAAGGAAAATAACAAAAAATATTTTCCATTAAATTTATAAACAGGAAACTGTAGGTAAATTTTCGATTTGACAAACACCAACAAAAATAGAGCGTGTCAAAATGTTTGTTGAGGGTAAAAAAAAATATAAAACTAAATAATTATAGACCCCAGCAAAAGGTCATACCCATGTAAAAACAAAAAAAAAATATTATGTTAAATTTTTCATCAACTAATACTAAAACTAGTTTAATCTGCGTAGGTAGAAAAAAGTAAGTTATGACATAAAAGTAAAAAGACACATTTGACTAAATCGCATAATTATATAAATATTTTCGAAATAGAAATTTAGGGTGGATGTCAAATGACTTCCAAGCCTATATTCATGGACCAATTATAACAGGAATTCATTATGGTTGATTGAATAGTCCAGATTATACAAATATAATTTCATATCTTTTATTTAATGTTTATTCAATCAACACTCCCATCAGGTTTCCGCATCAATTTTAAACCAAATCAGCCGACACATGATGAATATTTATGAAAGCTGATAGATTAGATAGATTAAAAAAAAAAAAAAAAAAAAAAAAAAAAAAATATATATATATATATATATATATATATATATATATATATAATTAATTATAATGTGTAAACATTAAGGAATAAATATAAATGATTAATAATGAGGATTCGAAATTAATATTGATAATTTTTAATTTTCAAATCCACTTCTGTCACATCCTGTGACAACAAGCAGATTTTTTATTGATATGAACGATAACTGGCATAACAGGTATGAGAGAGGTCAGCACTTTTAATGGAGTAGATCTCTTAACCAACTCCTTTTTACGCTTCTTCGGGTATTCTCTACCATGTTTCTCCTAGCCATATTCGTATTACGTTGTTAATACATCCGTACTAATCTTTTGTATGAAATCTGAATGTTATCTTGTACCATGAGTATGCAATGTGTTATAGACGTACCACGGCGATTTTGTAATGAATCTTAATGGTTTTTTACTTGAAAGTTCGTATTTTTTGGGTGTGTGTTTTTTTAGCTATTCCGTAAATTTGAGACGCGTACGTCCATAGTGGTTTTAATAAGTAAGTATACAAATTTAATCTTATGTAGCATAGTTTTCAATGTTAATCGTTTACGTATAAGTGGTTATAAAAGTCTCAGTATTTTGTTAAGCCCTTGACGTTTCTGTTTTACATGTTGGCCCTTCTGTCGGAAATTTGTCCTAAATATTCAAAGGTCTTAGTCTGTTTGGTGGGAATATTGTTAATCTGAACTTGGGGGGAGGGTATAGGTATTACGCATAAAAGTCTATAATGTAAAATTGATGTGTTGTGATTTGTCATATACAGAAAAATTCCATTTTTTGAAATAGTCTTGTAATTGCCATTGTTAATGTTAAAGAGTCAGTGAAGCATGAAGATAGATGTTTGAATGTCTAGTCATCTTGCTATTATTGCGAACAATTAAATATATTTTTTATACTACTGAATAAAACTTATAATTATCGAAAACAATTATACACCCACTATGCTGGACCAGACAAAATACAAAATATTTTTAAAAAAATGTATGACCATCCAAGCAGACTCCTACAATACGTACAGAAGGCTAAAAAGGAGCTGGTCGAGGGACCACCTTAAGTAAAAAACAAAGTCAGAAGGAGGTACAGATGGGTACTGGTCTCCCTCATGTTTTACATGCCTTATAGACCATATATTTTTTGTCAGTACGTTCACTGATTGATTGTATTCAGTCTTAAAAAGTTGCGAATCAATAAATAAAGTTTTAAAAAATATTCAAAAGAGTGGTGATATATTTGGAAGTCAAAAACTTTATTTCCATGCTAAATGGAACTAAAAAGCAGGAAAATCGTTCACAAGCCAAAATAAAAATCTATTTAAAAGCATCGTATTAAGTGTAAAGACATTTAGAGCGGAAACATGGATAGTAAAATCCAGTAACTGGAAGAAGCTTTTTGCCACTGAAATAGACTATTGGCGCAGAACACCGGGAATCTGAATGAGAGAAACATTTTTTTTTTTTTTATTATATCAATTTATTGAAATTTACAATTTCAGACGCCTCGGAGGATTATCGGGAATCGTGTGGAAAGAAAGGGTTGAGAAATTAGGGGATTTGAGAGCTTACTATGAAAAGATAGATTTCTGGTTTGCGCTAAATCAGCAACATATGGAACATTAAGATCTTTATGGATAAGTTTATTGGTGATAAAGTAAGGAGCATTGAGGATTTTTCGAAGTATTTTGAGATGTAAGGATTGGATACGAAATGGACTGGATGGTTTAGTGGAGCCCCAAAGCTCAACTCCGTACGTCCAATTAGGTCTAATCACAGCCCTGTATATGAGTCTTTTGTAATTAATTGGGAGCTTTGAACGTTTGTCTAATACATGTTGAAGTAATCTGTAACGACGGGCAGTTTCTTGTCGTTTTAGTCTTGTATGTGGATTCCAAGTAAGACGTTTGTCCAAGTGGAGTCCTAGGTAGCGGATCTGTTCAACAGGGATAGGTGCAATATCATTGAAGGATACTGTAGGACAGGAATTCGTAAATTTACGACGAAAGGTAATGGTTATTTGGTGAGATTTTTTTGGATTTATTTTGATTCTCCATTTTTGACACCATTCTTGAAGGCTTAGGATATGGGATTGGAGTGTTTGGGAGGCAACGAATGAATCATTGTTTACTGATAACACACATGTGTCATCAGCTAAGTGGTTGGGACAGTGGTAGGATGAGTTGGGATGTCAGCTGTATACACCGTGTAGAGGATGGGGCCTAGGATACTACCTTGAGGAACACCAGGAGAATGAGAAAGAGGGAAGAATAGGAATTTTTATGGTTTACCTTGAAAGTTCTATCACTCAGATAGAAAAGGATTATTAGGGAGTATGTCGAAGGAAGAATGAAACAGTTAAATATGAAAAAAATGAAAGTGCATAAAAAAATTCTTGAAGATGTTTTTGAAAGGACGAATATGAACTGAGGCTTTTAAAAACGGGTTAAGGAAAGATAATAAATAAAACTATTATAACTTTCTTATTTAACGTTCAACGATGACATGTAAGGCCAGTTCGATGTAGGGACAAAAAACTGATATTCGAAAAAATCAAAAAAGTTGAGAAGTTGATACTATATTCACATATTGGCATATTAAGTATGCCATAAGAAAAGCTGATGGTCTGGTATCAGAGCTGGGTAAGATGGGAGAGCTGCCTCAAAGCTTCATTGGAGGTAATATAAAATAATATAAAATTAACTTTTGCAAATTGCCAAATTTACTTATTGAAATTATTCTTAGAATGGAATCCTTTAGGTTTATTCAAATAATAATAATCAACGTTAAACTTACCTTTTACTAATTTAAGTTGTCCTTCATCCTAATGATATTAAACCGTAGCGGAGCAGGGTACTTTCAGCTAGTCATATTATATTTTATTCTTGCACTTTATTTTATTTCTTGTATATTTAGAGGCTGTTTATTTTAATTTTCTTACTTTATTCTATATAATTGTACATGTTGTATGAATGAGTCTTTGTCATCCATATTACACATTGCCCTTGAGCGAGGCAGCTTGTATTATTCTAATAAAAAGTTTTTTTAAAAAAAGTTAGAACATCGAAGATTTAAAAAAGACTAATGAAAAATAATACATTTTTTTTAAAGTGTGATGGAAATTATTTTGTTATTAACAACAAGTTGTTAATTTTAAAAATAATAACGCAATTAAACATCCAATAAAAGAGTTCTAGATTACTTTTCTTTTGTATTTCAAGTACTGAGTAACAGTGGCATAACACTCTTGTTCAGCTCTGCTGGAATATGACACTTGTGACGCAGTTCAGAAAGCATCGCTGGGATCTCTGAATATACATTACCATCCATATTACATTTTTACCATAAATAAGATTGCCTTTAATAGTTATTCAATATAACAGTTTTAAGTAAAAAAAAAGTTTTCTTTGAAGTCAGAATATTTCAAAAGGACAGTGACCAAGAGGAACTACATAAATATATTTTTGGAAAGAAGGGGCAAAATGGGGAAAGAGGAGGGAATGGGGTACCCTCTTTATTTTCTCTTTATTTTTACTGCTTTGTACTGAAACTTGGCAATGATAAGGGGGACACCAAGAGATAGCTTGCGGCTAGTGGAAGATAGATACTTGTATTCCACATTTTCATCGTTTTGTGACAATATACTCGTATCAATATTTTGAAATTACATATATTGTTTATTGAATAATTATCAGTATATTTTGACAATATATTTCCGTATATTTTATTTTTTTTGTTAGGTCCAAACTGTTAGAGGTTTAACATTTTTTTAAAATTAATTTATAAAGAGGAATTTACAACTGTATTACAAAAAAAATATATATATATATATCCAGTAAATATGCGGTAATTACAATGCAAAGTAGTGATATGACAAAGCCTTGTAGATTGGTAGGACTCTAATGAAAGTTCTACTGATCCCGAGTCCATATTCTTTTTAGACGCCTCGTAGGATTGCCAGAAATAGAATGGGAAGCACATTGAGAAACAAGTGGATTTTGGTGGGTATTTAGTTTACTGCGAAAGGAAAGGTACCTGGTTCGTGTCTAATCAGTAAGGAGCATTAACCACCTATATTATAAAATTATTTTTTGTTTTTTCATTTTTGGGCTACAATGAAACTATTCGAAGTTGCTGGGAATTGGAGTCCATAACGAAATAATCTTACTATTCGATATTTTTGAATTTTTAAAGTAACAGATAACAAGAACAGACAGGATAAGCAACGTAAATCCGCAGATGCCACATGAAACAAATGAAACACAAGCACTGCTAGCCGATATTCCCCAGCTGAGTACACATGAACAGACCCCTCAAAGGCCTAATGTTGCTGTTAGGTATCAGATCAGCAGGTTGCCAAGTGTCAAATGAACAGTGCGTTTACGGCAGCTGAAGTGGTAAATCAAGCTCCAAAGATCCGACGTGAGATAATATTCCGTAGTTTAGTTTAACAGTAATACTAATAGAATCCTCCAGTCCAGTTATAAAAGATTGAAAGAGAAAAAAAAAAAGTGAAATTGAATAGGAATAGATTTTAAAAAAAAATTATTTATTGAAATTTACATCTGTATTAAAAAAAAGAAATAAATAAAAAAAAAAAAGTACGTCTATTAAATATGATTACAACCAGAAAAAATATATAAGAATCAAGAAATATTGATTATACTCATTGCCCAATTCCCTGCGAAAACTAAAGAACCATTCTGCACCAAATTTAGACCACATAATCTTTATAATTGATGAATGGTTTAGCAATAATCAAAACTTCAGATTTTTCATTAATTCTTTATTAAAAAGCTATAATAAGTGGATAACAGTGATGTTTGAAGATTGGACGATAAGTGGCGATCGCTAAACTATATGAGAGGTTACAAAGGTACAGTGTTATACAGGGCTTCGTTAGGAGTTCAAAGGTAAACATAATAAAATCCCCACCCCTGGGGGTTGAGCTAACGGGGGAGGGGGGTAGAGGTCCCATCTTTGGATCTTTCGATTATATCTCAAAAACGGTAGACTATAGAAAAATATGCTACAGATTAAAATTAAAGCTAACTAAAGTTCCAATAAAATTATTCTATACATATTCGTCGTACTTAAATGATTTTCGAGATATATATTATTAAAAAATCACATATGAAACTATAGCATATATGAAATTAAATTATATTTAATGCTCTAAATCTTTAATTCTTTCAATTTTTCTGAGAAATAATCCTGGAAGCAAATATTTGACAAAAAAGTGAGGTAAAAAGTTTGTTTCTCGAAAATTACTGATTTTCAATTACGTATATTTTGAAAACCGTTAGAAGTACGAAAATGTGTATAGCATTAATTTTATGAAAAGTTTAATTAGATTTAATTTTGATTTGAAACATATTTTTCTAGAGTCCACCGTTTTCGATATGTAATCGAAAAACCCAAAAACGGGACCTTCTCCCTTCCCTCCCTTCCCACCTAAGCTCACCTCCCAGAGACGGGGACTTTTAGTATATTTACCTTTTAACTACTTCTAAAGAAGCTATCAAGTCAAAAATGATCGCATGTTTCATGACTAAACCCGCCAGTGAGGGAACTCGTATTCAGTACTTTTTGCAAGCTGTGAATTAAGATTTTCCTACGTAATGCTTAACTGTAATGTTTTCCCCTCTATTGAGGGTACCCAGTTTAAAAGGATCGGTTGTGGCTCCTAAGGAAGTCTTTTAACACCTTATTTGTTATGATAGAATGAATAAGTAAAATAAAAAACTAATATAATTAGACGTAAAAATTTTATTGATTAATTATCTGTAGTTTTAATTTCTTAAATACAATTAAATTTTTGTTATTTTAATATTAACAAATAATATTATGTGTGATTAATAATTTAAAATATCCATAGACTGTATATCCAGTCGTAGAAATGGATATCTGGATATTATTTCACAAAATGAGCCTACACATTATCCTGTGGAGGGGAGATGGGGTGGGAGGGCCTGCCTGCCGGGGCATCCGCCCCCCTTATCGCAGCATTGTACCACGCAACGTCAACTACGCACCGATACTGCACTGAATATTATCAGGGCATCCATGGATCAGTACTCTCAATGTTGTCACTTCCAGGCAGGGATCCATTTTGCGGATGAATGAAGACGATGGAAAGTCAATTATTATCGGATAAAATGCTGATATTTTAAGTGATATAAAAGATTTTAGTGATATAAGTTAGGAGCAACTTTCCAAAAAAAAAAAAATATATATATATATATATGTTATCGTAAAACATTGTAGCTGTGATATGATAGTCCACATATCGATCTAATTCCTATTAATTAAGTAAATACATACTCTAATAATCAGAACTCTCTCTAAACTATTCTGTTGACTATTAATATGCGTTTTGTAATACACTAACATTTAAAATTAGAGCTTCATTCCTAAACCATATTTTGTGGTTGTTGCCTTGCTGCTTTCTTATTTAATCGAACAAGGAAAGATTATTATTACTGAGGAGGCACGGATATTGAAGGTTAGTGGACTAGAGAATTGCAGATGAGTAAATAGCATTCAGCGTGTTCAATAAAAAGAATACATAGAATTAGTCATCTTTTGTGTTTCAAAATAAATAATATTATCCAGAGGTCGATAGAAATTACATACATATGGTTTGAGAAAATAAAAATATGTTAGTTTAACAAAATATAACTACGAACTCCAAGGGTAATGTAAGAAATAAGTCCATGCCTAAAAATCTAAAACAAATTCGGTACTTGGTCCCCTTTACTACTTTAGAACTATATACTTTCTTACTCGAATGGTATGATATAATCATCCTTTTAGTTTTAAGCGCTCTGTTCGCACTAAAGTCTCAATTTGGCAAAAATAAACAAACATATGAATTCAGTCCCAAGTGGAACATATCCAGTGCAGAGAGTACAGGTTTCAGCGTGCAAAGAATTTAAATAAGTGGGTTAGCTTGTAAAAAAAAAATAATGATATTACTTGGAAGTCAAGGGAAGAATACTGGAATATAATAAAGAATGAAGATATGATGGCATTTTTTGATGAGGCAGATATACGCCCGAATAAAGAAAGCCAGATTCAGATAGCTGGGACAGCTGGAGAGGATGCCTGCGTGGAGGTTACCATATTATACGAAAAACAAGGAGGAGCTAGAATTCAAGGGTAACCCAAACTTAAATGGTTTGACGACGTAGAGCAAGACCATAGTCAGTTGGGAATGAGAATATGGCACCCCAAAGAACAAAATAGCTAGAGATAGAAACTAGTTGAGGAAATCCAGGGCCTGTTTTAAGGACTGTTGCAACGAACAAATAAATAATAGTAAATAATAGTAGTAGCTACGGATACTGGAATTAAGTACGTTTCAGGTTGGTAACTACTTGGATACGTGACCGCCTGTCATTGAATGAATAACCAATGATGATTACCACTCTGTGGGTAGGTGAGGCTCGTTAGCCAACAGGAAGCGAATCATCCCGGAGTACGGCTATCAGTCAAACCCCCTGTAAATACCAGCCAAAACATCAAGGTAACCACTTGACTTGAACCAATATGGTCTATCAAGACTTTAAAACAAAAAAAAAAAAGTCTGAATCCAAATTTTTTTGAAACATTATACTTTGAAACATCTCAAGAGCGATTAAAACTTTTAAAAAATTGACATATTTTTACTTTTAATTAAAAGTGTTTCTTCTCATATTGTCAAAGATGGAAAAAAAAAAAAACTTCAGGCACCACTGGTATCTGTGACAATGAGATGTACGGAAGCAATCCTTAATGAAAAATAAAAAAAAAACAGCGGTAGAAGAGAACTAGAAAACAGAGTATAAATAGTGTATAGTCATCTGAATATTTTTTTTCTCATATTTTTAAATTCATATATTATTTTTACTTTTCCTCTGTTATCTTTTTCCAAGGATTGAATCCCCGATATCTCTATAAAATATCCAAGATTGTTATATTTTTCAATTAAATATCTATCTATATATCTATATATATATGTATATATATATATATATATATATATATATATATATATATATATATATATATATTTTATTTTTGAAGAGAAAAGATTTGAACCCGGTAGGGATTCGAACCCAAGTCTCCACTTCTCTAGCGTGGTGCCTTATCCACTAGGCCACCGAGCTCGTATCCGAACCAGGGAAATCTTTTCTCTTCACTGATCCATACCCCCAGGCACTCGCAATTGCGATGTACAATTCGGGGATGAATGTTCAATTTGAACATTACTTTTATATGGATCTATTGACGTGCTGTCCTATATATTAAATTATTAAATAATTCTTGGTTGATAAATATTTTTTAAATATATATATCTTTTCTCTTCAAAAATAAAAAATATATTTAAAAAATATTTATCAACCAAGAATTATTTAATAATTTTATATATATATATATATTTACTCTCATTAAGTTAAGTGAATTATAAACCCATCAAAACCTTCAAATTAAAAAAAAAAAATTATATTTTCAATCCCACCGCTTTTACAAAAAAAAAAAAAAAAAAAAAAAAAATCAGAGTTGCAAATTATAAATGAATTATGCAAAACTCTTCAACCTAGTTTTCTTAGATATATTTCTATTAGAATGGAGGTTGAGCTGGCTCAAAGCTGCTAAGTGATATTCAGTATTCAGTTATTCATAAGTAAAGACCGCTCGTCATGCATAGCAGATGGTAATGGTCTTCTTACTCAACTGTCACCATATCCTCCACAATCAACATAATTACTGACTTTTCTTTCTCGTTGGATAAGTCTCTATGAAACGAGTTTTAAAATTACATCTGAATTTTACATTTATAATGGGAAAAACAACGAAATTGAAATGCATTGGGAAGTAGTAAAGTTTGGAGTGGAAGGAAAAAATATTCGTGGTAGTTCTGAGAAAGTACGCTGGTCTTCTCCACAATTCATGGCCCATTATCATCTTTTTCAGATCCTCTTCGACATTCTGCAGCCATTTCACTCTCGGCCTCCCTCCCAATCTCCATCCATCAGGTAAGCCGTACAATATGCTCCTGAGGACGTCATACTCTGGCATCATATTCACGTGGCCGAGCTACTTTAATCTTGCTTTCATACTTTCTTGACTTGCTTTCTTAACTCTCTGTCATGGAATTACTACATAAAATATTTAACTAAATATATTATTGACAGCCATACGTCATCGTCAGATCACAATAATTATATCATATCACGATATTATGTAAATAATTATCTTTGCTTTTCTTTCCGAAATTGTATAAGTATTTGCAAGGAAAACAAACATACGCTTCTCACTACCATTCTTGTTTTGATTTCAGGAAGTATTTAACTGTTGAGTTAAAGTATTTGAAGGATTCCACTGTCTTGAATTAAAGAGACTAAATGCGGAAAGGCTGTTTTACTCTCTTTTTTTTTTTTTTTTGCATTTATGTCATCATATACTTTGTATTATCCGGGTTTCTCCCAAGGTCCATTCTTGAGGCAGTATCCTTCAACTAATGCGTCACTTCTGACTTATAGCAGCTATAGATCTGCCGCAGATTAAAAATCATCATTATGCGTCATGTGTTGAATGAGTCTGTTATATATCGCGTGACCCAAATTTGTTCTAACTGCCAGATTATGCTCTATGCTTATAGTAAAATATATTGGATAAAGTCGTTCCGACTCAAATCACTTCTTACTGAAAACTTGTCTGATAAGGTATCAATATAATGCTAGTTCATTTCAAGGATAACAAATCATATAATATTACCATTCATTAAACTTTTCTTCCTTTTCTTTTTGAAGAAAAAAAAAAAAAAAAAAAACGATAATTATCTTCAAATAATCGAAATCTACAACTATATAAAATGTTTAAACGCCTAAACACAACAAAATTGTATTATTTTTACGGCATTGTATTGTAACACTGCTGGAGCACTATGGAGGAGTCAAGATTTTTGTGACATTGTATTGACACTATTATTGAGAGCCGGAACAGGTGCTCTTTACAGAAAGCGAAACCAATTGTTGTCCAAAAAGTACGAAAGCTGACTTCTTTAGTGAAGGAAAGAAAATTGATTTTCTGTTCTTTAAAATGTTTCTTTCTTCACCGTCCGGAAGTACCGTACTAAAAAAATAAATAAATAATAAGGGTCTAAATTATAACAATAAAACAGATTTAGATACAGTAATACTGCACACAATAAACCTGCAATAATTTGAAATTATCCAATTAAATTTTTTTTAAAAAAATAGTTGATTTCCTAATTAATAGTTTTCTTGCATGTTTGATATATTCTAACATCTTTTATAAACGTAAATATAAAATTCAGAGTAGGAATCAGTGAATTTTGACTTTAAAAATCCTAGTTTGCATAAAATATAATGATCTACAACTTTTATCGTGTAACATTTATTATTGGATTTGCCATTTTTGTGTTATAGACTTTTAAACATGACCAAAACTAACTGTTTGAAAAAGTTGGAAAAACTCGTCCTAAAAGCCGGAATCAAATCCATCTTAAGGGATGTCTTTAGACTAATAATTTAATTATCTTTAACATATTTTTCGATTGAAAGCATTTTTGCATATGTTTTATGCGTTCCTTTTTTTTTTTTTTTTTTTTTTTTTTTTTTTTTCTCCCTCTTGAAAATGTTTCCCGTATCAAATTAAGTCACATTTTTTAATATTTTATTCTGATTACTCATCTGGACCATATAGAAACGTTAAAATCTACTACTTCATTTTTTGCTAGGCAGACTGTGATTCCACCTTTAGTGAATAATTTGACTGGACTAAATAATGGGAAATAGGACAAAGTTGTGAAATTATTGTATTTTAACTGCTCTTTGACACGTGTGCAAATTTTCAAGTAAATCAGATTGCTGGATATTAGTGAAAGCACAGTGAAAGATTCGGTTACATGCAGGTCAAGTTAATAAAAGCGTACTAAAAATGGATCTAAATTTTAAAAAAAATATATACATATATTTATATTCAATATAGAAATAGCTATAAACACACAAAACAAAAAATGAAACGAATAGAAATAAGTAAGTAAATAATTATACTTAAAAAATGGTTAGGACAATCTGTTTTATAAATTAATTCGAAAGTAAAAATAATTTTTAAGCACAAAAATAATAACATTAGATTAATTTTATATCTGTTAAAAAAATATATATATAAATATGTAATAATTGGTAACAAAGATCAAAATTTTATTGGCCATTATTAAGGCTTATTTATTTATTAATTTAAATATATCTACCTAAATCTGCATTTGAGTGTAAATTTGTACCGAAAGAAGCACTAGCTCACATGTAGATGGGAACTTAGGTTCCGCAGAGGCAGCCAATCCGATCAGCAAACCTTATTGGACCGTGTCAGGGCCTGTGTACACTTCCAATTACTTACCGAGATCAATTAATCAAATATTAGTTAATTCTATTTAATTAATTTATTACCGGTAGGAGATGAACATATTTAATTGCCAAAAGTGAGCCTTTTTTTTTATTTTATGAACTCAAATAAATTCTATAAATAAATAAGAGTTAAAATATTAATTATAGAATTTTTATCTAAGGAAAAAAATAAATTATCAGTTAGGAAAAATGATAAATCAAATTAAATTAATTGCATATAAAACTCTTTGATAGTTTCACTAACATGGCATGTCCATGCCTCTAAAAACTTTTTAATAATAAATGACAGATTATTTGCCAATTGAATTTAAATTTTTCTTATTTTATATTGAACAATTAGTTTCGAGTGTTTCTTAGTCATTTAAAAAAAAAAAAAAAAAAACAAAACAAAAAAAACATCAGCACTTTATATTATATATACAGGAAAAGGTGTAAAAACAGGCACTGGTGTAAATATGACCACCCCTCCCTACTGGCTAAGGGAGATATTGAAGACTGGTGGCGAGGACTGTCTATAGAGCCATTTGCTAATATAAGATAGTAGTGAACAGTTGAAACTATTCTTTCAACTAATGTGGATTCAGTCTGAGTTATTGTGCAAATTGGTCTTCATTCTGGACTTTAAACTTTTGAGAGACATGTAAAATCGTTTTCATGTTCTTATGTTTATGTAAAAATAATTTCACAATGATACTTCGAAAGCGGAGATCTTAAGCTACTTTTTGAAGCACACCTTTAGTAATGCACGCTTTTAGGTAACATGTGATAGTGCCCATTCTTCTTAGGTTGAGTTGGTGTAAATATGGGTACCCTTTCTTGGTGTAAAAAAGCGATTTACCTATTTTTAAAGCAAGATTTAAACCTTGTGTTCCAAATTCTAATCTGATTTTGGTGGCCGTAATATTGAATCAAAATGTATTTCTTTGGGGTAAGTTTGATACTGCGGCTATGAAGTATAAAACCAATAATACTTTTTTATTATAACCGTAAAAAAACTATTAATAATCAATACAAAGACGCAGACCATTATAATAGGCTCTAGCTTCCTTCTTAATTCATGCTCCCATTTTCTTCACTTTATCTTTAATGATCATCTCATCTCTTTCCACTCCTCTGTTGAAAATCTCGGGATTATTTTTGACCAAACACTTTCTTGGAAATCTCAGATTGCTCAAATCTACCGCCGTTCCATATGTCTACTTGAATTATTTCACCGAACCCGTCACGTTCATCCCCAGCCAACTCGTAAACTTTTAGTTTTCTCCCTCTTATTCCCTTATCTTGTACGGTTTTCTGGTTTATGGTGGTCTCTCGATGATTCTAGAGAACAGAGTGAATCAAAGCATCAACAGCTTTGCCAGGTTTGTCTTCAATATCCGGAGGCGCTCCCATGTTTCCCAAGTCTATTCCAAATAAAACTCTGTCTCACTTTCCGTTGACGAAATTTCCTTGGAGCATTCCATTTCCATATTACCAATACCCTTCATCCTTCTTATATTTATAATTTGCCTCAGTTCATATCTGCAGACAATACAATGCAAACAAGATCCTGTCTTTCTGACCTCTACATACTATCTCATAGAACTTTTGTATTCCTCTGGAATTCTACTCCTCCTCTTATCAGACAAGCGAAATCCCTTTCAACATTTAAATACCGTTTTTTCAGTACCTCATTCTTATAAAAATTTATCTTTTTTTTTTACTCTGAATATAACATTTAGATACATTTATTGTTGTTTTTTTTTTTTTACTACGCAAAGGTATGTACTAAAAGAATTTATTTCTTCAACTGTGGAGTGTTATATTATTTTATATATATATATAAATGTAATTTTATTTATTTAACAAATCAATCAAAGTTTTAAGAATTAATATGCCTGAAAAATATTAATTCAATACTTTCTCGTCTTGCAAAGATTATAGGCGACAATTATTTAGCAAGATAAGTCAACGTACTAAACTAGAAATAACCGGAAAGAGTAATAAAATTCCTTTTAACCTCGTTTAATTTTATGGCTTTATGCCAATCGAAGTGATCCCAAGGGATGGGAGGTACTTCATTAACAACTTATCTTTTATTTCTATTTTTATTTATTGATATATAAACAAATCTTAGTTATTTTTAGTATTTATGAATAGTCGTATTTATTACGACGATTTCCATAAAACCGCAAAGGGGTTATTTCGTATACCTGATATAAAATAGTGATAATATTTTTGCCTTTTCACTATTATTGCAGTTTTTAAATTTTATTTATATATATATTATTAAGAAGTTTTTATTTTTTTTCATTTATTTTTATTTTTCATATTTATTTTTATTTTTCATATTATATGAATGGATTCATAGCCCTCAATATATTTTTCATGATTGAGATATATTGTAATGTACTCAATAAAATATAAAATAATAATAATAAGAAGGGAGCAGGCTAGCTTTATGTAAATATATGTATATATATATATATATATATATATATATATATATATATATAACTACATAAGGCTAGCTACATAAGGCTATATATAGCTACATAAGGCTAGCTTTATGTATATATATATATATATATATATATATATATATATATATATATATATATATATATATGTATATATATATAGTTCAAAAACTAACAAAAAACACGCTTTAGTAGCGAACCGAACTAAAACTGTCTTAGACAAAATCTAATGACCTACAACTATTATTAGTAGAGAACATTTTTTTTATTAGATTGGCCATTTTTGTGTTATAGACTCTGAAACATGGCCAAAACTAACTTTTTGAGAAAGTTGGCGAAATTCGTCGATTTTTGACAGTCGATTGTAGCTAAGCACCTAATCGAATTCAGATTAAGAGATGCACAATTTGATAAAATTTAATTTTGTAAATGACACATTTTCGATTTAAAGCATTTTTGTATATGCGAAAATCTTAAAAATTGCAAATATGTTGGGTTTTTTTGCGCCCTAAAAGTTTCAGCTTATCAAATGCAGTCACATTTTTTATATTTTATTCTCAGGACCCATCTGGACTAAACCGAATCATAAAACCTACTTCTCCACCTTTTGCAACGCAGGCCCCCTTTTTGGGGGATATTAAAACAAAGTTGTGCAATTATTATATTGTCATTAACCCTTGATACGTGTGCAAATTTTCAAGATAATCAGATAGCTGGAAAATGGTGACAATTTCGATGCAAGATTCCGCTTCAAACAGGTGAAGTTAATAAAAAGGGTATTAAAAAGACCTAATAAACTCTCTGGCAAAAAACATTCCAAATAAAATTTAAAAATATATAAATAAAATGAACTATCTGAACCGACTCAATATTTAGAACATTTTACCAGCATATTATTATTATTTTTAATGATAAAAATATATATCTATAACTATATAACTAAAAATATTTTTAGAAATTATGGTGAAAAAAGACATAGAGACAGGATAGAGTTCTAAAAGGTGGGTCACTCAATGTGTTTCTTGGAGGAACAGTCTCTATTAAGACTAAATAGAAGAGAAAGGATGGGGGGGGGGGGGGAGGAGGGATTCTGCAGTATTGAGCTTAATACAAAACCGCTCCTCAAAAATACTTCTTTTCTTCTATAAGCTCTCTATTATCTCTTCTCCCACATAGTTTTCGTCCTCGCTCTCTCTAAAACCTTTTAAATGAACTATTTTTGGCAGCAGAATTCTTACAATATTTACACAAATAGTTTATAACGGAATGTTCAGGCATTCTTTAATTGTCCTGATAATATACTTACCATCTTTGGGCTCATCCTAATCTATGCCATTGTCTTTTTTTTATATAAACAAATTTTCTTGTAACAACTTAATTATATTCATTATTACAAGGGGACGTTTTGACTTGTAACACCGATTTGAATGCCGATTTTTGTGTAGGTAGTAGGGATCCATAAAAGTGCAAAACTAGATTTATAGCCGCCAATGAACATTGGGAGCCGAGAAAAAACATAACATTAAAATCACGTTTTACTTTTTTTCTCAGCGCTCAGTCAAGATAGAGAAATAATTTTTACACGTGAAGTTGTAGTTTTGAATGTTATTTGAAATAAAAATACATTCGTTATGCTCAAGACACGACCCGAATTAGTTATATATCTCAAGTTATAGTTGACCGCGGAATTTTTTATTCACATCAGTTTCTGTCAACTAAAATCTAGAGTAAGCCCAATTTTATATGCATTGATAAAAAGCAGAATGTACGCTTAAAATGTTAATGTCCTCGAAAGGAGTAAAAAATAAATATTTCTTGATTTTAATATAATTTCACATATAAGCGTCCTTTTTGAGTTTTTGGACACCCTAAAGCCGGGTCGTGTCTTGAGCATAACGAATGTATTTTTATTTCAAATAACCTACGAAACTACAACTACACATGAAAAAAATAGTTTTCTATCTTGACTTGGGTTCCTACTATCCACACGAAAATCGGCATTCAAACCAGTGAGTTAATTGTCAAAACGTCCTCTAGTTAGTATATTTTATATATGTATTACTAAGCTCTGTTGGTATTAATCGAATCGAAAATTTGACGAAGGTTCCCTTATCATCAATTTAATACAGAATATCATTATTATGTAACATTTGTCTCTAAGACCTACTGTTTAAGGAACATATTCGTTTGAATGAAAAAAGTAATGTTTTCCGACATTTTTTTAAATGATGGGGGTTTCGACACGGTTTAGCTCTGTTGGCGTTGCTCTGTTCGTAACATTTCTGGCCGTTTCTAAATCGGAAATACAATGGAAAATATTTTGTTATACAATATTTGTCACAAAAACTATTATTTAGGAACTATCTTGGTTTGAGTGAAAAAAGTCACATTCTCTCAACTTTGTTTTTCTTCAATGAATTGTTAATTTGATTAAATTAATAATTTTAGTAGTTTAATCCTTTTAATTTTTTTTCTCTCTCTTGGCTCGACGGATCTTGTAGATCCTTGGCCTCCTCAACCAGCCTGCTCAACCTCTGCATATCTTGGGCCATTGCTTCCGCTTCGTGTCATGTTCGTCTGGTATCTAATGTAAATATAAATTGAAAAAAGTATTAAATTACAGATAGACATGATCTATAGTTTTCTCCAGTCAGGGAAAAATTGATTTATTTGTTTTTTATGAATTATATTGTGGATATTATTTTCGTGCATATCGTTCTTACAGTTTTAATTTTATTATAAATTAACGTTTGTTGAATAACTTTTTTCGAAGTTTAGCAGCTGTTTTGCATTCATCAAAGCTTAAAATGCAAACCGGATTCCTATTTATTAAATCAATTAAATGCTTCTGCAACTTTATGAGTAGTTTTAGTTTTTGCTATTTCAGTAATCATGCTATGGATTCCCTGATTTAGCAACAACTACTGGGAATGGGCTATGACAACTATGGGGAATAGTTGGACGCAAATGGGCTTTTATTAAGCTGTTCCAGGTAGTCTAAATGTCAATCTTTTTGATTTCTAACTGGCATTTCCCACAGATGAAGCGTACATCCCACAGACTTTTTTGCCTTAGCTGCCAACGACCGAGACCTTCAAAACAATATAAATAATCTAAAAAAGGAAGAAATAACGCGGTAAAGGAAAGTTTAATTTACCAAAGAGTTTTAAACCAAAAAATATATATATATATATATATATATAGGAAACTATAAGGGTAATACTTTTTGTTTATTTGTAAAGTCATAACTAGCTCATATATATATATATATATATATATATATATATATATATATATATATATATATCTTCTGACAATCACGGTCATACGATTTGCCCAGATGCAGCAACGTGTATAAGTAAAATGTTTATGATATTGAGGTGATTCAAATACGTTCATTTTAAACAGTTAAATAAGTTTAAGGATCAGATTTAAACAATATACTCCTGAATTAATACCATACGTTATTTAAAAATGGGCTGCATAAATGGTAATTTTCACGAAAATATTTTCAGAAAAGCTATATTTATTAAGTAATTTATAAGGATTAAAGAAACGTATTAAAGTAAAGAAACATTTAAGATGTTAGTACAATGTTTTTTTTTTTTTTTTTGTGACAAAGTAAGGAGCATTGAGGATATTCAGAATGATTTAGGATTATAAAGAATGGATAAGAGATGAATTGGATGGTTTAGTGGAGCCCCAAAGCTCAATTCTATAATTCTAAGTACCTCTAATTGCTGTTATGTAAATGAGTCTTTTGTAATTAATCGGCAGGTTTAAACGTGGATTTCAAGTAAGGCGTTTATCCAAATGGAGTCTTCGGTAGCGGATCTGTACAGCAGGGATGAATATCATTAAAGGGTAATTTAGGACAGGTAGTCGTAGGTTTACGACGATGAGTGAGGGTCATTTGATGAGATTTGTTTGGATTTACTTTTTATTATTTTTATTATCCAATTTGACACCATTCTTGAAGGTTTATGATTTAGGATTGGAGTGTTTGGAAGGCAATGAAGGGATCATTGTTTACTGATAGCACACAAGTGTCATCAACATACTTGATGAGGACGGAGCTAGGATGAGTAAGGATATCAGCTAAATTCACTGTGTAAAGGATGGAATTTTACTTCCTTGAGGAACACTGGCAGATTGGGAAAGAAGGGAAGAATTAAAAAAGTTATGGTTAACAATGAAGGTTCTATCACTATATAGGAGTGGATAATAAAGAAGTATGTATAAGGTAGAAATTTACGGAGTTTGTAAAGCAGTCCCTGGTAGATTTAAATTTAAATATGTTTTCTATAAGAATAGGCATCTTATAATCGATAAATACAGACCCATTTTTTTCTCAATTATATGCTATTTTACATTATAAAAAAAAATTACTTCTAAATTTCACTTTTAAGGCAGAGATCTATTTTAGATCTTATTAAGACAATTAAAAATAGACGATTCTAAAACGCTATAAATAAAGTGGCATTTAATTAGAGAATTAGGAGCGGCTATATAGAGATCTGCTCTAATGAACTTAGCCAATTTATAGCAGTGGGTAAGCAATTAACCTAATTCGACATCACTCAACTGGCCCATATTTACACGGCAGAACCACTCAGCGCGAGAGGCACTTGGCAATCGAAATGTCAGCAATGCGTTATAGTCTATTTTCGTATATCCATTTTTGCCACAATAACGGAAATATAATGCGGAAATAAACATTCGATGGTTCGTTTTATGTATTCGAAAATAGACAAATTCTTTTCAGAGAATTTTGCAAATATTAAATTAAGACATCTATAATGTTTATAAAGTATTACATATATTAATTAATTTGAATAAAGTTAAAAATTCAACGGACACTTGAGATAATTAAACGTGCTACCATTATAAAGACTAGAGCGTTGGAAAGAGGGTAAGTGCTTCCGGTACAGGCTGGATCAGTTGATATTTATTTCGTGGCTGTCCCCTGATCTTACCCAATCTGGCTGAAATAGGTTGGTAACCTGTAAGTTAACACCTCTTTCCTGCCAAAGAGCCCACAAAAAACAATATTTTCAAAATCAAAACGTGTTTTTTTTATAACTATTGTTTTATTGAATAACTGTTACAAGCTACCTCCCTAGAAGGCAATGAATAATCGGGATGAAAAAGAATTCATTCATACAATATGTACAGATAAATTAACTATTCAATATACAGAATATAGCAAATATTAATATGAAATAAATCTGAATATAGAAGTATAAAGAATATATAAAAGTAGCAATAATAAAGAAAAGGAAAAGCAGTCCATTCAACTTTTGACTCATGAATTCATGACAGTGGAATCCTTCAAATACTTAGGCACGACGGTAACTAGCAAAAATTAAATACTTTTTGAAATAAAAACAAGAATAGCAACGGGAAGCAGATGTATGTTTTCCCTTCACTGTTAAAATTTCGGAAACTGACAATAAAAAGCTAAGATAATTATTTATAAGACGGTGACTCGACCCATTGTAACGTACGCTTGTGACATCGACCGTTAACAAGGAAACGTAAAGAGTCCTTTTGGTGTGGGGGGGGAAAGGTATTAAGAAAGATTTTTGGTCGATTTTTCAAAAAGAAAAAGGAGGAAGGATCCGCTCAAATAGAGAGCTAAGTACACTCTACGAAGACATCGATATAGTCAAAGCAAGATTGGAGTGGCTCGGTGACGTTTAAAGGATGCCAGAGCAAAGACGTCCAAGGAGAATGTTATACAGCAGGCCTGACGAACAGCGACTAAGAGGGAGGCCGAGGGTGACGTAGCTACAAAATGCCGAAAAGGACCTTCAAAAAAAGAGAATTAAAAAATGGTAAACAAAATTGTGGAGGAGGCCCAGGTTCTTCAAGAGCTGTAGAGCCCTTCAGTAAGTGAGTAGGTAAGTAATTAATAATAAAGAAAAAAAAAAAATTAATAAATAAATTAAAAAAGCACAATGACACTATATATGAGATGCCTAATTGCAAAGCGTAGCAAATCTACCCAAAATCAAAATTGTGTTTTATATACCGTTCGATCCAGCTCCTTTTCACGCAGAAGACTGACTAGGTTTTAGGTTTAAAACGAAGGAAAACCTGTTTAAATTTACAATTAAAAAACACGTACTATGGCAAAAGGGAGTAAAATCATTCCTATCACAGTACCAAAAGGGAGTATCTCACTGGTCAACTGGGGCCCTTATTACACTTGCCCAACCAAAACCATCTATTTTTCTGCTTATTATACAAGACAAATTACATTCATATCAATTGGTGATCATATTGATATGGTTTTTGGCTTCTGGTGAAAAATTTTGCTACGTTTTGCAATTAGACGCCTTATATACAATGTACACAAATATTCCAAGGGGACCCTGGACCATGTGATCCTAATGTTCTCTCAGCCGCGTTTAGAATCCAGTGGAGTCTGAGAGGGACCATCACTTATTGCTAACTTACCTAATAGTATATAATTAAATAATCACAAGTCGCTGTTTACTAACATATGTTCAAAATTTACATCAGAAAATATAACCAAATATTTGTAACTGCAGAAGAAGAATTAAAAGTGATTTTTAAATTAATTCAAAATCGATGGGAACATACAAACATACTTTAAAAATTGATGCATTTATATAATAATTTTCACTTTACATACACATTATGTAAACTTGCATTATTTTGGATGCATTTATTCATTATGTAATTAAATACTTTGTATAATAGAAAAAAATCACTATTAAAAACGTGCGCAGTGGAATAAAATATAAACATATTTGACAATATTCGTTCATTATGTTACATTGGGCGTCTGCTTCGATTATTAATTTAAAAATATATTAAATGAACGAAATAAATTGAAATGTGCCGAATCATACAAATCATACAGATATTTTTTTCTTTGATTTATAAAATTTCTGAAATAGTGGAACGAGATATCTTGCTAGACTATCCTAACTTTTAGGCATTGTAACAATAGTAATATAAAACCACCATTAATTTTTCTTAAACAAAAATGGCTGACGATGATATTACTTTTTAAATTAATCGCACTGAGAGTCAGGCATATATTTTCTAATTTTTCCTAAGGGTCTATAGGTCGAATATGTGGATAATACTTCTAGAATTAATTTATCAGGTTTACATTTATTTTCTGTTCACTATTACAGGTAGGAAACTACTGAATATCTTCTGAAATATGTATCTACTTTATTACCTCTTCGTACATTATAAACATTTCATACAGATATAAATATATATATATATATATATATATATATATATATATATATATAAATTTTAATGATATATGACTGGGTAACATCAATGTTAACGAATCATTAAAAATATTTATATTTTATCATATGAAATCAAAAGGGGTATTTAAAAAGGTTACATAAGGGCTTAGTTTTAATGAAGATCCTGACTTAATACGCAGTAAGTCGCCATAAGGAAGTTTCAATCAGGAGGCTCAAAGCTATTCCTGGAGCTGGGAAGTCCTCACCCCTTCCAAGAAGAGGGGCTCAACAATGGGATGGGGAAAGTTATGGCCTAGCCCAGGGGACTGGGGAACCTAGGGTGGTCATTAGTGTCTCCCCGATTACGGGAAGTTTTTTATTTCTGGCAATTGGAAGGATAAAGACTTAATGGGGTTTAGATCTCAGATTAGGTAAATGGTCGTTGTTATAATAAAAAATATATATCAAGGATCATCTTAAATATTAGTTTTCCTAATTATCTAATATTAAAAATTGCCGTTTGAAATAATTATTAAACGTTAAATAATATCAAAATACTCGTATTATATTATGATTTGAAAAAAAATAAAATAAAAATTAAGGTCCATTGAGCCTGTCGGCTAAAGAATGTATAACAAGGAGCAGGCGTCAAAGCCTCTAGATATTGCTTCTATACAGTAGGTCCTAGAAAAAAATATTATATAACAAAATAATTCTCTATTTAATTTCTAAACAGGAAACTTTCTAACTAGGCTTTCGAGCAACACCAACTGAGCTAGAACGAGTAAAAAAAAAAAAAAAACTACTTAAAAATAGAGGTTTTAAACGTGACTTTTTTTATTCAAATCAATATAGCTCCTAAACTGTAGGTTCTAGTGACAAATATTATTCAACAAAAAGTATTTTCCATTAAATTTTGATACGAAAACAATCGTCAAATTATCGATCCATTAGAGTCACAGCATGTCATAAATTCCCCAACATTTAAAAAATGTAGGCAAAACGTGATGCTTTTTTTTATTCAAACCGATATAACTCCTCCTAAACGGTAGGTCCTAGCAACAGATTTTATGAAACAAAAATATTCTCCATTAAATTTCCGATCAAGCAACTGTCAGCTCAAAGCGTTTCAAAAATAATGTGAAATAACGTTTCACTATAAAAGTCTTGACCCCAGCCAAAAGATATATCCCTGTAAAAAAATTTAATTGAAAAATAATGAATAGCTACATCACCTGTTTATATATTTAAAGCAGGTGTATTATCGTGGTAAAAGAGAAGTGCTGATAGCGATCGACAATTTATACATACATAAAAACTAGTTAGTTTCACACAAACGACACTGCTCGACACTAAGGCGGTGGTTAAAATTCGCAATACCTTAGCAGACAAGTTTTCAGTAAGAAGTAGTTTGAGTGGGTCCTCTCTATCCAACATCTTTTACTCCAAGCAAAGAGAAGAATCTGGCCACACTAAATAAGCTAGATCGTGTTAAAAAGGCTCCTGGGCCATTTTCAAATAAAATGGCAATTTAGCATTCCAAAAAAACTCAATAATCCTTCAAAAAAAAGTTACTTATTCATGTTCTGTGGCATACTATGATGTTGCCAAACTACTAGAGAATATATACCTGAGTTGGTTCGTCAAATTTTAGCTTCCTTGATTTGTAATGAATTAAAATAAATAAAATTTTTAATAATTTGACATACGTAACCGGGTTTGTAACTTGCCAGCATTATGATTTTTATTCAAATTTTCGTAAAGGACTCTAAAGGTTGCTAATTTAAAGTGATTTCCCAGGAGCGATTGTAATAAATTTTGTGTGAAAAATTTAATTTTTTTTTTTTCCCAAATTTAACTTACATTACAATTTTTTTTTTCACTTTGTTAAAGAGTTTATGGATTTTATTATTGCCCCCCCCCCCCAAGTTATTAACATCTGTTAAGAATGTCCAGACCCTTTCAATAATCCTTCATTATTAACTGATTCATTTATTTATTTTTAATTGCTGGTAACGTACGTCAAAAATATGTCCACACTAAATGGTGACTAAAAGAAACATGTAGAAAAATTGATTTTTAAGAAAAAGTCTGAAAAAACAATATTAAAAGTATTTAATATATCACTGGTGTTTGGTAAAAAGGGCTTAAGTCATCATTTTTATGTAAATGATTTCATGAAAACAAACTAGTTTGATTACTAAAAAATAAGTATCTAACAAATACATGGAGTAAAATATCACTAGCATATGGAACATTAAGATCATTAAGTATCATATATGATCATAAAACTTCTAGTCGTGCTTAGCATAATTTATTTACGAGTTGGCGATGATTTTGAAATTCTTCCAAATTGTTTTTAAGAGGAACTCATATTTGTTTTGATTTTATTTTTTATTGGATGTTAGTCTGAAATCTGGCTGTACCGGTGGTTGGATTCCAGGCGTTATTGAAATTAACTTGTGAAATGGGACTAAACCGATGGGTAAAGGTCACATTCCTGCGATTAAGTTCAGACCAGTCTACTATTCAGTTTCTGTCCAAGTTAAACTTTTAAATAACATTTTATTTTTTTACATAAATAGAACTTAGTATTAAAAAAAAAAAACTATTGACATATTTGAATATTTTCTATGAGTTAAACAATTTATCAAACAAATTTACTTATTTAAATTTATCTCCGAGAAAACGAAACGAATTAACTTACAATCCCAAAATGAGTCTAAGTGATAATATATGTTTGTTTTTTTTTATATCGATTTAACAGCTTTCCAAAGGCCAATCGTACTCCGGGTGTGAATACATTTTTGTTCATATAGCGTATATATTTTTTCATGTTATGTAATGGTATTCGACAATAAGACTAATGGAAACATTAAATGGTATGAAACAATTTCTACACTGAGCATTCCCAGATAAACTGACTGTGGCTACACAGTTAAGGGTTGGCTGAGCTCTTGAGCTTATGGCAAACAGTCTCTGCTTGTTCAAACAGCTCCACAGGATTACCTACCACTCTCCGCTCCTGGAGGTCAGTAGCTAGATGCCAGTACTTTGTATTAAATATATTTACATAAGAATTTATTTATAGAGTGGTTGATGAGAGTATTGTGTTAAAAATTCTGTTTGCCTTTCTCGCTGTGGACACTTTATTTGTAAGGAAGGAACATGATTATTTATATTGGTCCCGAAACCATTTTCTTTTCACAGTCTTCCAGGGTTTATATGTAATCAAGTGAGAAGATACTAATAGGTTTGAAATAGATTGATATTCGGTACAAAGAATTCAGAATTATATTGGACGTCATTACTAAGCATATGGTACATGATTATTATTGATAATTCCTTTGTTACATAAGAGAAAATAAAACATTAAGAATTTTTGGAAGGATTTTAGATTGTTGAAAATAGTATAGTTGACTGTAATGTTAATAATGGTTGAAGAATATGTTCAGTGATGCAATCAGGTTTATAAACTACACATCCAAGTTTTAAAAAAACATTATATAAGAAGCGCTGACCTTTCGACCTGCTTTGCAAAACTTTCTCAAGACTAAAAGTATTAAAAAACTGGATTAAAAAAATTTAATTATAATAATTAAAAAATAAAAAAAAAATTTCAAAAACAATAAAGCCACCAGTAGCCTATACTGTAAAAATGGTCTTCCAATAAGAGCGAAGATTAGACACTACAACGCGGTTGTCAAGCCAGTTTTTCTGTATGGAATGGAGACCGCTTCTCTTCCTAGCTTAAGGAAACTTTTGGAAGTAGAGGAAGGTCTTGAGGAAAATTTATGGACCAATAAAATTACCGAAAGGATATAGGCTGAGGCCTAACAGAGAATTATACAGATAACTGGATGACCAGGAAACGAACATTAGGTTAAGGAGGCTACGTTACGGTCATAAGGTCAGGATGAACCAGAACAGAATAAATAGGAAGACCTTTGGGAAAATGTGGGGATATAAAGGGGTTGGGGGGTACATCGGGTAGATGAAGAAAGAAACGGGGAAATTAGGAATTTCAAGTCAGGACTGTTTCAAGAGGGATAGATATAGGGAAAAACTAAGGGAAATAAAGGTTCTTGTGGGTACCAAGGAGGTGAGGGGGAGGAGAGTATGGAGCGAAGAAGAAAGAAGAATGCAGTCTGAGAGAATGAAGAAGAGGTGGGAGGAGAAGAAGAGGGAGGAATGTCTGGGGAGAGATGGAAGGAAATGATATTCACGTGTTCTAAAAGGCCCATTTCGTGTCAAAAAAAAAAAAAAAGTATTAGTACATAATCATTTGAATAGAAATAGAAAATGTTAATTACATTAAGAATATAGAATGGTATAAACATATAGTTGAATAGTACAATTTGCAGTTGAATTATTGATTAAATAATAGCCTAAAATTGTATTATTCAGCTAATAATTCAATTATAAATAGTATCATTCAACTAAATCTTCATAACATTCCATAATCTTTCTGTAATTAACATTTTTTATTTTATTTTAATTAATTATGTGATCAACACATTTAATATATATTGTTGTAAATCCATTAACTTTGTATCGATTTGGTCATATTCATTTTTTTGGTTTTTTAGCCCTGAAGAAGCCATGCAAGAGAAGTGGAAACGTCGGCATTCTTTATATTATTTATTTTTTTTTTTTTTAACTTGGATGTGTAGATTGAATATAACAAACATTCGATGTTCTAGTCCAGCCTAGACGATGAACAAAATGAGTTTATTCGTGAGCTTAAATTTTAGAGATACGATAAGGGAGACAATATCTCTATGATATTTACTGTCGTTTAAATACAGTATTATGAATTTATGTTCCATAGTAATGTAATATTGAGGATAAAGTTTTACTGTAAAAAAATAAATAGAAAAGTTCAACATTGAGGTTGTTTATAAAACACTGTTATTATCACACAGCCAATTAAATTTTATTTTCTCTGAAACAAAACCTGTTTGTGTTAACTTTCCAATAACTGCTTTTATGTTCTTTCACAGACCGGGCTTTTTTTCTATCCAAAACACATCCAAAGCGACGTCCATTTAATTAAAACATCATTATCATTTCGCTGTGATGTTCGTTTTTATCAATGTGAAATAAAGCATTTTAAATTTCCATTACATATATATCATTTCCAAACATTTTAAATTACTATCAACAAAATGAGAAACATAAACAAACAGAGGAATAATTCTACCCAATTTAATTTTTATTTACCCAGTAACGTCCCCTTACTTTAACGAAGGCATATGAAATGTATAAGTATTATTACAAAATAAATAAATAAATAAGAGGAAGTAGTATTTAAAAAAAAAATACAAAGCAATTTTAAATTTACAAAATTTTTAATTAGTGAGGTTTATATAGTCCCCTCACGTTCATTACGGATTGCATTCGGTTGAGTGAATGTAGTTCTGATGGGATTTTTAATACAATGTTGTGGCTCATCTAATAGGTACAAAACTGTGATAGGTCATTTTTTTAAATATTTATAATAGTATACAATATACAACAAGTAAATTTGAGGAAAATTATATTGGATTGTTTCACATGAAATGTCCGTTTTCAAGGTATAGGGATTTTAGTAAAAATACAATATAAAAACAATATAATTTTATTCGAAGTATTTACCTTCTTTTTCTACACATTTTTCCCAACGTGACAACAACTTGTTTATCCCGGATTTGAAAAACTCTGAGCTTTGAAGTGAAACAAAATCTGAAAACGCACTTTTGATTTCAGCATCATTTGCAAAAATTTTTCCTCTGCAGAAGTTGTCTAAATTCTTGAAAAGGTGATAATCTGTTGGAGACAAGTCGGGAGAATATGGTGGGTGCGGAAGAACTTCGTACCCAGCTCATTCAATTTATGCATGGTAAGTTTTGAAACTTGGGGTCTAGCGTTGTCGTGTAGGAGTATAGGGCCCTTCCGATTTACCAATCCAGGTTGTTTTTTCAATAATTTTTTCGTGCATTTGGCCAATTTCATTGCAGTAGGTTGTAGAGGTAATGGTCTCACCTCTAGGCAAAAAGGAATAATGTATGATTCCAGCCATGGACCACCATACTGTAACCATCAATTTTTTCGGGTGCAAATTTGGTTTTGGCATTTGTCCCTGGGCTTTCGTCGATGTCTAACCACTGCCCTGACCGACGCTGAATGTCATAAGCAATCCATTTTTCGTCGCAAGTTATTATTCTTTCAAGGAAAGGGTCAGTTTTTTTGCCTAGCAAGCAACGAAACGCAGGTCTCAAGAAGTTTCAATTGCTGTCGCTCAGTGAGATCGTGAGATACCCATGTATCGAGCTTTTTCAACAACAGAGACTCGCAAAATCCTCTATGTATTTTAAATATTATAAAATCGGACATTTCATGTGAAAACAACCCAATAACAATAACATGCGAATAACTATAAAAGTTCCAGGTTAAAAGGTCTCTTTGCCATCTTCTTTTCAAGCACCTATCTTCTTTCAAGGTTATCAGGAATCGAGTTTGAAGCAAGTTGGGATGGTAATGGATTCAAGTGGGAATGGAGTTAACTATAGAAAAATTGGTATCTGGTTTGTGCTAAATCGTCATACAAATGGTACAGTCTGAATGGATAAGTTTGTTTGTGACGTTGAGATTTTTTAAAGGATTTCGGATCGCCCCGAGTTTAACTCCGTATGTCCAAATAGGTCTAATTATATAATTATATAAATAAGTGTCTTGTAATTAAACAGAAGTTTTGAACGTTTGTCTAGTAAATGTTTAAGAAGTCGGAAACAACGAGCAGTTTTCAGTGGTTTTTTTGTCTTGTATGTGGATTCCAAGTAAGATGTTTGTCAAAATGGATTCATAGGTATTGAATCTGTTCAGGAGCTATTAATGGCTAGTGTTTCTCGGAAATAAAAATTTGCGGATCTTAGTTTCTTTATCAGAAGCAGTAGATATAATAGCAAAAATTATAAATAGACATTTCCACGATCTATTGTTTTCAGCAGTCAGGGAGATATTTAGTTTTTATTGATATCTTCACTAAGAAATTAAGCTTTCACCTGTAATTTTAGCTCAAGGCATTTAATACTTATTGTTCAATATTGTATACGAAGAGTTAATGAAAAACTAAGGATGATGAAAGAGTTCTAGTTCAATATGAGGAACTGCTTCCTTAGAGACTTTTCTTGAGAGGAAAAACTTAGCTTGTCCAATTACTAACTTTTCCGAACCTAAATTAGCCGAAGGTAGGTCATTCATTGATTTTACACTTTGCTAAAGCTCTTCTTTGTTAAATTTTCTTAGTTAGGTCAACCTACAACCAGGAAAGTATCTTAAATAATATTCATTTATAAATCTTCATGTACATTAAATGTTAACAATTTTAGTAAAAATTAACTTTGAAATATAAGCCAAAGAATAATTTTGAAATTTTATGTCTTGCAACAAAAGTAAGACACTAAAAAATTTATAATTGGATACGGATTGAAAGTACTTTATAATTGCCTGCTTAAAACTTCACAGCTTTCAATTTTGTTTTAAATATAACTAAAAGAAATTCGGATAAAATATATTTTTTAATCAGATATTAATGCAACTATTACTTCATATGGGAATAAAGTAATAGTCTTAATAAATAAAGAACTGTTAGAAAAAAATAAAATAGGAATATACTAAAAAGAATTGGCCCAAATTAATAACTCCACGTTTAATGATCTGATATTTTCTTTTCTTTTTTTTTTTTTATATTAATGAAATGTTTAAAATACATTTTTTTTTTTTTTTTAAATCATATTTTATCATAATTTTTTCTGCCTTTAGCCGGACACAAACTTAGACCCAGAAACCTGCCAATCTATTGTCATAGAGCTACCGTACCCTCTATACGTTCAGGAATACATATATTATTAAACAATACATTATATGCATATACCTGTTAATAATAGGGCGTATAAAACAAATGACAGTTTTATCAAATTCCAGAGTTCAAAAAGTCCATCCAAGTAAATATCTTAATGCTATTTATCATTTACCAATACTTAATAATCCCTTTAGAACATTCTCTAAGCCTGTTTACTAACACTGTACTTCTTCAAAAAAATCCTCAGTTCAGTTATTTATTTCAAAGAAGAAACATGACAATGTCCTATGAAATTCTCGTAATTTTAAGGCATTATTGGAAAAAAAAATCACTGCCGCTGAAGCAACTCGTGAAACTATTAAATAAGAGCGCACTGCGCTGCGTTGGTTTGAAAAATTTAGAAGTGGAGATACGACGTTGGAAAGGAAGAAGGGCTCCGGGTGGCCATTAATGGATATTGATGAGGTTCTGAAGGAAGCTGTTGAGTCAAATCCGCCCACAAGTATTGGCGAACTTGCCAGGGAGTGCGGTGTGTCGAAAGATACTGTTAGTCGCCATCTTATCTTCATGGGGAAGGTGAAAAAGACCCTGGTCCCTCACGAACTTACTCCTCAACAATCAGCAAAAAAGTTTACAGAACTTCATGGGTTTCCAGACCTCGCACCTTCGGATTACTACTTGTTACGATCCATGGCCCATTTTCTTCAAGGGGAAAAAATTGATTATTTTGCGGAAGTTGAAAATGCTGTCCAAGAGTTCTTTGATAGCCATCCCAAGGAATGGTAACAGAGTGGCATCGAGCAATTGGCTAGCAGGTGGGTAATGACACTGGACTATACTTTGAGTATTAATTGTATTTTATATCAAAGAAATAATAATACAAATATTTGTTTAAGAAATGGTCATTTTTTTTATACACCCCATTATATACTTTTTTTTGTTTACCTTATTTTGAATAAATCTTACATAACTTTAAATCGTTGCTTATGTATTTAGAAACGTACATAATAAAATAAGAAAATTAACACTTTTTTTCTGAAACACAATACCCCCAAGAACAACGATTATGTTACTTATTTTTATATCAATAACCAAAAGTATTATATGTTGTGTTAACTATAGTTAGAAAGAAGTAAAAGAATAAATGGTAGCTATAAGTACACTAAACTAAAATTAATAAACAAAAAAAGAGTAAAATAAAATATAAAAAAATACTGATAAATAAATAGATATAGCGAAATAATTATAGAGGTTTATTAATATGTGATATAATAGAATATATTAGATAATATTAATTAATAGTGATAGTGATTTTACTAAATAATGTGATATAAAGATATAACATTGTTGTAATTTATGAAACCGTTAGTGTAGGATCCCCAAATGTCTGTTAGGTGCTGACATTTACAGGTCGGGACGTCGAGAAAGGGATCAGAGGTATCTTCTAAATGTACCCAATGCGCCTTTGGGCGACATCAATTATTATTGCACCAGATGACATTTCACAAAGTTTCGACATAACCTACGCAAATGACATCGCCATAGTTACTAAACACACATATCACCATCCTCTCTAATCTCAACTGAATTCACCCATAATGATAGCTAAAACTAGAAATAATGCAATTGCAATTACTATTTAAGTAAAAGTCAAAACTAGAAACGAAACAAAAATCAAGCACGGGTGTGTTTATTCTATTTTAAATATGCCCATTCCTTGATGATGCGTTAAAAAAAAAAAAAAAAATTCTCTTTCAAATTTGTATTCACAGCTGTTATTGGAGTAACAATAAGTAAATTTGCTCATAGTATAATAATACAGGCCTTATAAACGTGTGGGAGAGTAGCACCCAACAGTACCGCCTCCCGGCACGCATTAAAAAAAATAAAAAGAAGGATTTATTCCAGCAAATATCTCATTCAGATTCTTTTAAGCTTTTTGAGAGTATTTCCCGGTCGTGGCTATTTCATTAATGATTATGTATTATATCCATGAAGTCTGTCATAACTTCGTCTACAAAGGTTATGTATATGTTTGTTTACTTGTACATCTGTTTGGTACTTGTAATTCTGAGTAAAGTGTGAGTATTTTTAATTCGAATATTTGTGTTTTTTTCTGTCCCGTATATTTGTGTAGCGTATAGCGTATCCATATGTGTTTAAGCAAGTAAGTTTATGTATTGAGTCGTCAGAGTTTTCATGTCAACCATTTATGAAGTACTAGCTGAAAGTACCCCGCTCCGCTACGGTTTAATATCATTAGGATGAAGACAACTTAAATTAGTAAAAGTTAAGCTTAACGTTGATAATTATTATTACTTAAATAAACCTGAACAATTCCATTCTTAGAATAATTTCAATAAGTAAATTTGACATTTTGCAAAAGTTAATTTTATATTATTTTGATAGCCCTCCAGTGAAGCTTCGAGGCAGCACTACCATCTTACCCAGGTGTGATACCAGACCATCAGCTTTTCTTATGGCATACTTTAAGTGAATATAGTCTTAACTTCTCAACTTTTTTGAAGAAAGTTTAGTCTTTCTGTTTCTATTTTTGCGTACATATCAAGCATAAATTGGTTTAGGAGATTACAAAATTAAAGTATATAAGGTTCTTCACCTCCTCGTTCCATCAACATTTAGGCGTGAAAATCAGCTGCAGGCACAGTTTTCTTAAGTGATGTATTGGAGTTTGGGTCACGCTGAGGGATTTAATACTGTACCTTTCTTCTCCATGGTAGAACATGATACGATACTAAAGAGAATCATACACTTGGTAAAACTATTGATTCTTATCTTTTTTTGTCCCTACATTGAACTGGCCTTACATGTCATCACCAGAGAACATTAGTCTTTTAACCTCCTCTTTAACATAAGTCTTTTAATAGCTTCTCTTCACGAAACAACTCAAACTTGTAAGTTGTAAGTAACCTCTGCAGCTACCATGAGTTCACAGAGAGTACCAATATTATAAGGTTTCGACATTGATCGTATTTTTGTTTGTTTACAACTATAAGGAACTTAAGATCTAACCTATTTTTTAACTTAGCTTATATCCAAATACCATATGATAATAAATCTTTTATTATTCACCCAATAAAAATTGAAATCGCATTTTTCGCAAAGTAGCCGCGATCCAGGCCGATTTTTTAAAATTCCTTTCTTAGCGAGCACCTACGGCCCTAAAGGAATCTACATATCGAATTTCATTCCAATCCGTTCGGTGGTTTCTGAGATTTCGTGTTAAGTGAGTGAGTGGTATTTGACAAATATATAATAGATTAGATACAAATGGTTTAGTCCCTTTGGACGTTTCCGTTTTACATGTGGGCCAAAAGTCATTCTTCTATTCAATGTTAGTCCTATTTAATGAATTCCGTTCGTCTGTCAAACATGTCGACAATCAACCGATACATTTGTCGATGAAGACAGGTGGACAAGAGTCATGACTAAGTGTAGTGGTGATGTGTTGTGAATAGGTGTAATTTTATTTTATTTTCCATTTTTTGTACCAGGCTTGTAATATTGTTTAGTGGTGTTGAATAGTTATTAATGCAAGGGTAGGGTGTTTATGTCTAGCTAATAAAATAACAACTTATTCACAAGTTTTGAAAGTTGACGAAATTCTATACAAGAAATAAACAAGAAGGAGGTCATAAAGAACATTTGTCGACATAAATTAAACAAATTAAATGGGAGTTTCTTGCTCGGTGTTGCTATTATTTTGTTCCAGTGTGTAGCTAATTATTAATACCTTCGTTATAAAAAAAGAAACATTTAAAATTTAATGAGAACGTTTATTTACTTTTCCTTTAGAATGTTCTCCACCGATTGCTTTGACATTTTTGAGATAATTTTGCATTCGAATCATTTCATATATACCAATTATACAAATGTTATACCTGTTATGTATAAAAGAATGCTTTTTTTACCATGAGAACCATTTTTACGATACTAAAAAACAATTAAGATGCCTAATAATATTTTTTGATTTTTTTTTTCATAAGTCTCCAGATAGTATATCGAATTTTAGAAAAAGATACATGTGATTTTATACATTCAATAAATAATAGATTTTAAGGACGATTGTAAACTGTTTGAAAATAATACTGAGAAAATTATTATCTCTTCATTAATAAATTTTTACGTTGAGATTAATGTTGGAAGTTATGTGAAACTCATAGTTAGAATCGTTCGGCACGTTTGGGGGTTTGACGGATTCGGTGGAGCAGTTTTACTTATGTTACAGAGCACATTTACTTATGTCGTTACCTAAATTAACTGTAGCTGTAAAATAAACATAGTTCAGTCAATCTACCACTGTCCTCACCACTTACGCCGATGACACTTGTATGTTATCAGTAAATAATAATCCTTTCATTGCAATCCAATCACTACAATCTCATATTACTAACATTCAAGAATGGTGTCGAAATTGGAGAATAAAAATAAATCCAAACAAATCCCATCAAATAACTTTTACCCTTTGTCGTAAACCTACGACATCTTGCCCTACAGTATCCTTTAATGATATTCCACTAAGCCCTGTTGAACAGATCAGCTACATAGGACTCCACTTGGACAAACGTCTTACTTGGAATCCACATACAAGACTAAAACGACAAGAAACTGCTCGTCGTTACAGACTACTTCAACATTTACTAGACAAACGTTCTAAGCTTCCAATAAATTACAATAGACTCATTTACATGACTGTGATAAGACCTATTCGGACATACGGAGATGAGCTTTGGGGCTCCACTAAACCATCCAATTCATCTCGTATCCAATCCTTACAATCCAAAATCCTTCGAAAAATCCTCATGCTCCTTATTTTTGTGACCAATAAACGTATCCATAAAGACCTTAATGTTCCATATGTTGCTGATTTAGCCCAAATCAGATACGTATCCTTCCATAGTAAGCTCCATAACCACTCAAATCCACTAGTCTCCCAACTTGCTTCCCACTCCATTCCTGATAATCCTCCGAGGCGTCTGAAAAGAAGATGGCCTAGAGACCTTTTAGTGTAGATATTATTGAAGTGCTACTAGTGAGTAGTTCTTCACAAGTTATTTACATGCAAATGTATTCACTATTATCACATTTACTTGTATATTGTATATGTATATTGTAATGTATATTGTTTTGTACAGTTGTAAATATCAATAAATGAGAAAAAAAAAAAAAAAAAAAAAAGTTCAGTCAATAAATATATTGTAGAGTGCATGAAATGTGCGAAAATGTTTGACTTCATAGCTTCGTTAGGAGTAGTTAAAAAGTAAAAATATTTAAAGTCTCTTGCCCTGGGGGGGGGGGGGGGTGAGCTAACGGTGAGGTGAAGGGGAGAATGATATATTTTTTCGATTATATCTTAAAAAAAAGTAGATTCTAGAAAAATATGTTTCAAACACAAATTAAATCTCCTATAAAATTGATTTCATACATATTTGTCGAACTTCTAACGGTTTTCGAGATATACGTTATTGAAAATCGGCGATTATACGGAAAAAAAAAACAAATTTTTCCTCACTTTTTGTGAAATATTTACTTCTAGTGCCTTCCACGATAGTTTCTCAGAAAACATGCAGAATGAAAATTGTAGAAAATTAAATTTAATTTAACTTCATATATAAGTATCTGGCATTTGAAGCAAATGTTTTTATAAAAAGTTGTTTACAGCAAATGTTTTAACTACTCCTAACGAAGCTACAAAGTCAAAAATAATCGCATATTCCATGCACACTAAGCCCTTATTTAACCACTCATTGACTGGACTAACAGGAATATCATTGTAATGTGATTAGAATATTTGAAATGCCATTTTAAAAAATAAATTAAATAATCACGATATATCCATATAAAAGAAACAAACATATTTCCCTTTAAAAACAAAAGTATTTACAATTAATTTATTTTATAACACAGCTATTCTTTGCACTAAATACAGTTGATTTATTTTTCCTCAACAAGTTTATTTTATCTGATATAAAACAATAAATTTATTATTTGTTTCGTATAGTATTTTTAAATTTTATAGTAATGTATAAGGGCGAGTCTTCATGAGTAATAACATTACATTATATGCACACAAATGTAAAATAAAATAAAAAGCGAATTACATCCTGATGGGGTGTATAAAAAAACACGACCGTTTCTTAAACAAATATTTGTATTATTATTTCTTCGATTTAAAATACAATTAATAATCAAAGTATAGTCCATTGTTATCTACCGTCATTACCCATCTGCTAGCCAATTGCTCGATGCCACGCTGATACCATTCCTTGGGAAGGCTGTCAAAGAACTCTTGGACAGTATTTTCAACTTCCGCAAAATTATCATTTTTTTTCCCTTGAAGAAAATGGGCCATGGATCGAAACAAGTAGTAATCCGAGGGTGCGAGTTCTAGACTATATGGTGGAGGAGGCAGGAGTTCAAACCCATGAAGTTCTGTAAACTTTTTTATGGTTGAGGAGTAAGTTCGTGCGGGACCAGTCTACAGGTCTTTTTCACCATCCCCATGGAGAGAAGATGGCGACTAACAGTATCTTTCGACACACCACACTCCCTGGCTAGTTCGCGAGTACTTGTGGACGGATTTGACTCAACAGCTTCCGACAGAACCTCATCAATATCCGTTAATGGCCGCCCGGAGCCCTTCTTCTTTTCCAACGTCCACTTCTAAATTTTCCAAACCAACGCCGCGCAGTGCACTCTTCAAGGACATTTTCCCTTCATATTCAATAATTTCACGAGTAGCTTCAGCGGCAACAAGCATAGAATAGGCTCTTGGATTATTAAGTATTGGTAAATAATAAATAGCATTAAGATATTTACAGACTTTTGAACTCTGGAATTTAATAAAACGGTCATTTTGTTTATACGCCCTATTATATATAAATAAATATATATATATATATATATATATATATATATATATATATATATATATATGTGTGTGTATATGTATATATATCAGCACGTCCTTACCGAAGACCTGAACCGAAGACCCTTCATGGTTTGTAGGTTTTTTTTTGTTTGGTTTTTTTTTTTCAATTTCAATTTATTAATTTATTTATCTGTTTTTTTTCAATTTCAATTTATTAATTATTGATCTGGATTTGAATAACATTTAAAAATATATATATATATATATATATATATATATATATATATATATTTTTTTTTTTTTTTTTTTTTTTTTTTTTAAAAACTGTCAGCCAGCTATTGGTATAACAATCAATATTTAATATCGACCCAAACACTTTCCTGTGTATTTACTGAACCCGGCGGCTACTTCAACCCGTCCTTTATTGACACAATCATCAGAGTCAACATAACGTTTTATTCCAGCGAAAAAAAAATAAAGAATAGAGCGGCCATTTTGAAAGATACAATAAAAATGAGGATGAAAGTCAGACTGGGACTCGTGCCCCTCATGCTGGCTATAACTCACTACTGCAACCTTCTCGCCACCTTCCCTATTCCATCATTCATTTCAGAGGACGAAGCTCCTGTTCACACAGAGGCGACGTTATTCCTCTAATGAAACTTGGAAACGGCTGGAAATTATTGCATAATACAACCCTCCCCAATGTTTGGAACCCTCAGGAGCGTATTTCTTGTTTGAGCAGCATTTTGACTTATACATATTACAAGACGGAGAACATGTTTTGGTTTAAATCATTAATTTTCATTAGCTGGAACCATTCATCGTATCAAAAGTGTACCAGGTGCTCTTATCTTTTATTAGTGCAGGAAAAGAAAATATTACATTTAGGTATAACATTATTTTATTTTATTTTTTTTTTTACATCCTAATGTTTTTTACTAATCAAAACACCTTCAAGAGGTATTCAAAATTATAATTTTCTAAAAATCCAAGATCTTTTTAAAACTAGTTATTGGTATTTACAACTGTATACAATATATACAAGTAAATTTTAGAAAAATTATTACAGTGACATACCAATAACATTTAAAGAACTACTCACTAGTAGTTCTTCAATAAAAGTTCAACATCGGAGATTGGTTGTGAGAAATGTTGGGAGACTAGTGGATTCGAGTGGGTTCGAAGTTTACTATGAAATGATTGGAATCTGGTTCGGGCCAGATCAACAACACATGAAACATTAAGATCTTTATGGATGTTTATTTTTGTCATAATAAAGAGTGTTTTACAAAGGAACTTGGATTGTAAGGATTTGATAAAAGTTAGAAGGTTTAGTGGAGCCCCAAATCTTAACTCTGTGTGTCCATTTGGGTCTAATTACTGTCAGGCTAACACATCTTTTATTATATGTTCAAGTTCATAGGTCCAAATGAGTCTATTTATTGTCATGTAAATAAGCCTTGCTTTGAAAACTTGCCGAGTAAATGTCAAGTAAAGTAGCCGGAAATGACGAGCAGTTCATTGTCTTTATGTTCTTTATAACACTTTTTTTTTTTTTTATACATATCCCCATGTTTTGACTAATGAAAACAACTTCTAGAGACATCATAATTCTAATTTTCTAATAAATTCTATCTAACTTTAAAACTCTGTATTGGTTTCGTTGAAAATCACTTCAGGAGCGGTAAACAGATAATTTCGTTTCGCGATGAGTCTAAATCCTAATAATACAAATTAATATTAAGATACTAAAACATGAAAAAAAATTACATAAACTTTAAGGATAGCGATCCTAAGTTCAGATAAGCGATTGCTAAATGTTGTTCAGTTTCATTAAAAAATGCGTATATGTATAAAAAATGCGATACATATACGATAGCGCTAAATACAACAAAATATTTTATGAAGTTCTAATGACATTGCTCAAAAATATACAATATTTTTATTTAAAGGCTTTTAACCCTTATATAAATGATAAAATAACACAAAAGAAGAAGAAAACAGCATAAGTTGAAATTATTAAAGAATCCTGAGAAGATCCAATATGGAAATACTTTTACTCACAAAGTCAAAGGTCTTTTGACACAAACTTGATTTGCATGGGTAATAAATAGCTTCAAAGGCTTGTGGTAAAAGGAAACACCAAAGACAAAACAAAAACACATAACAGGATTTATTCGGTTCCTGGGAAATCACAGTAATAAACCAGAGTAAAACATACCCAAATGAAACACCATCGATTTCATGGAGGCTAATTGAAGTGAAAAACAATCGGGATCTACTCCGAACAAACTTTTAGAGGGATTGCTATCTGATGCGCGCAGTTTATCGTCCTTATCATAGGATCGTTTCATTCCTTTGATGTTTGAATAAGTTGCATAATATAAAGGTTCCATTTACAACAAATTATGTGCCATGTGCTCTATTGAAATGTAAACTATTGATTAAAAGGTTATTTTCATCATAAGCCAATCATAGTTAAAATAAATAAAATTTAATGTTTAATGTTTATTGTCATTGTTAAAAACAGATACGTTTAAAAAATATATATATATTCAGTTTGAGAGTTATCGAGATGAAATGAAAAAATATACTTTATTCTGGGACTTACTGTCCCCTAAGAATAAAAATTATGCACAGATAAAAGTACAATTGTCTGGCCTATTATTTACAAAATAGATGTTTCAGTAATTGCAGCATACATTTTTTTTTTTTTTTTTTTTTTTTTTTTTTTTTTTCTCTTTCAATTTCTAATTCACACCTGTTATTATGGTAACAATTAGTGAATGTGGTGGAATTGAATACTTCAGGCCTTGTATGCGTGTGGGAGACTAGTACTCAATAGTACCTTCTCCTGGCATGGGTTAAAGAAATTAAAGCATCACTCCTTCTGATGTATTGCAAGTAATCAGAAAGCTATCACCAAAAAAGCTCCAGGATTTGACTTAATCACCGCTGACCTTCTCCAGAAAATGCCCAAAAAAGCTATAGTCTTTCTAACTACACTTTACAACGCAATTCTCAGGACTACAAAATTCCCAGTTCAATGGAAATATTCTTATATTACCATGATACATAAACCAAACAATACATTTTTATATACAGCATAAACTTTTTACAGGAAAAAAAAATAAATTAAATTAAAAAAAAAATAAAATAAAAATAAATAAATATATGATAATAATAATTATACATAAAATACAATCGTATATATATGTGAACATATAAAAGAAAGAAGAGAAAAAAAATAAGTAATTCTAAGTATTCATTTGATTATTGACATATTTGTGGTAGATTGATTGCCTAAAAGATACAGGAATAAGTTTTTTTTAAAGGAAGTTATGGAAGCTTACGAATAGAAGTGGGGTAGGGAATTCCTGAAGGAGGTAGCACGAATGATGAAGGATTTGTCAAAGGAAGCGGTTTTATGTGAGGGGATATATAGGTTAAAAGGTTGGGATCTAGTGTTTAGGAGGTGGATAGAAGAACGCAGAGGTGATAAATCAAGAATATAGGAAGGGTTTTTGGTTTTATACATTGGTTTTATACTGGGTATACATTGGAATAGAAAAGTACCCAGAAAGTATTGCCGTCGGAATTTAGGAAATAGCGACTCAACCTCAGAATATAGGCAAGTAACGTGTGACCGCCTGGGGATCCCGAAGATAAATCTAATGAAACAGTTCATCAGTCTCCTCATCTTCATCTCGAGATCCCCAGACGAGAAAAATTGGAAGATTTAGATAAGTCTCAAAACTCAACTTCATATGTCCAAATGGGTCTAATTATTGCTGTTAAACCTTTTGTCTTTATTGGATGCTGGATATAACTCATAAAGCGAATAAAAATGATAATAATAATTTAAAAAATTTAATTAATTTAAAAAAATAAATTAATTTTTTTTTTAAATTATGAAACGGATTTTTGGCCCACTTTGAAGTTATTTAGATTTTTTTTTTTTTAAGTGTGTTAATTGAATATTGCGGAGTCTATTCAAAATACAAAAAAAAATTTAAAAGGGTAGAACTGTTAGATGTTACCTGCTTATAATAATTATATATATATATATATATATATATATATATATATTATATTTTAAATAGTTTTTCAAAATTTAGATAAATATAACTAAAATGTATGATGTTAAAAAATAAATTATTAAAATTAATAGTCTAAATAAGGTATATGATTTAGATTTTTAAAAATGCCAGCCTTTTTCAGAAGATATGTACACAATTCTAATCTTTGCTCTTTTAAAATCCTTTTTTTTTTTTTTTTTTTTTTAAGCTAGATAGGAATACTTCGATTTAATGGAAATGAAAAATCGTACAGTTGGTGATTTTTTTTTTCATAGCAGAATTCTGATTAAAAAAAAAAAAGCAATGGATTTTATTGAGTCTTTTTAAACACTAGGTATTTCAGAATCTGTGCATAAAAAAAAAAAAAAAATGTGTGAATTAATATGTTTTATTTATTTTTTTTTTTAAAGAAATATAATTAGGTATATAGAGTATGCACTTTTTGTATCGAATGTATAACTACATAGATTCGATAAGTATTGAAATAATCTTTAAAACCACCTGAAAATATGGAGACTTCTTTTCTTTTCTACATAGATACAAGTCTTTTAAAATCATCATATTTCAGAGTTCTTTCTAGCCAGAGTTGTGCAAATTCTAATTGCATTAAAAAATAAGAATTACGATTAAACTGTAATCTTGATCCCGGATTAGAATTCAATTAACATTTTAGTGAGTACGAAAGAGAAGTAATTATCGAATTTAATTAAAATCGGAGTCGTTCTTAAGTACATATGTAGCCCCTCCCACTAATCAAAACATTATATTATAACTGTCCTGACTTTAAAAAACCTTTAATAGTGGTGGTTAATACTAATATTCGGATTTTCGTTTGTCTATTTAATGGAATTAAAAATGTAATCGAATTAAATTTATAAAAAAATTCTATTTCAAATAACAAGTTCAAATTATATACAAATATAATTTGTATTTCACATAACATTCGTAATGCCTAATTCGGTTATGTAAGTTGCAATTCAATTATAATCTAAATTGAATTGGTTCATAGAATTACTGTAATTCCTATATGTTCGTATTTCAATTACATTTGTTTCAAATAAAAAGTAATCCAATCATTAATAGGATTATAATGTAATTGAATTGTCTCCAACTCTACTTCTAATAGGAAATGTATAAAAACATTTTAAAAATTTATGTTGTCTTTGTTATTTAGAAAAAAAAAAAAAAAATTGTTATGAATAACAAAAATCACCTAAGAATAGAGTGATGCGAACCCTGGAGGTCTCAGAATAGTCCGCAGAGAGGGCGGTAGAGTGGGAGAGCTGACAAGATAAGGGCTGTGACATCAACTGATAGTGCGTGGGGTAGTTTGGATCAACAAAACGAGTGGAAATTGTACCTTTTGTTGTTATTTCGGTTTTTTGGTGTCGGTATGTGCAGAAATAAAATCCAATAATTATTTTTTAAGTTTTTTTAGAAAAAACAATTCTAGTCTCTAAATTATATAAAGCTCTAAATATTTTATGAATGGATCCATTGTCATTTTTATTGATCATTATCCATAAATGAGGCAATTTGCAATATTTATTCCACAAAAGAAAAAAAAAATACATATATTGAAATCTGTATGTAATGTAATAAACTGCAATTTTTTCCTGATAGACAAAGTGTTGAATCTTAAAATCTATACTACTATATAAAATGACGTCTTTTTACGTTTGTAATATTTATAACTTTAATTTTTTTAACTCTAAAATTTTAGCAATAATAAAATTTACTAATGTTCAATTAAATTTTTATTAAAATAATGGTAAATATGTGGTGCGACGTGAAGATTGAAAATCCACCAATAGGTGATGAGCGCCAAGAGAGGTTACGAAAGTACAGTGTTATATGGAGTTGAATTTAAATATAAAGTTTTCTTGTTTTTAATGATTTTTCAAAAAATATATAAGCTATAAGTTTCATGTGGGTGCCAATGAAGTTCAAAAATCGATACATAAGTGATTAGCGCCATTCTGCAACAGAGTTTGCAATTTTAACAGAACCCAGCTGTGCCAAATTTTAAGTACAGCATCTTCACAGTAATTATAATGTTTAGCAATAATATACTTAAGTATAATAATTATTTAAATATAAATTAAATAATAGCAGAAACACTGTCATATACTTTCAAGGCTAGAAACTAAAATCCAACCAGAAGAAATAGATTAAAACATTATACTACCTAATCGTGAAATCAAAATGTCGCTCATTTGCTTTTTGGTATTGTGGATAAGAATATAATCCATAGGTTTTCAGTTGTGAGCACTGATAATACAGTTCAATATCCGCAAGAGTTTCTTAAAAGTCTCTGTACCTTTAGATTATGCTTTTATGTTATTATCAACCAAATATTCAGTGCAATTGTATAATGTTTAAAATTACATTTATGCGTTCAAATATCATAAAAGAAATAATTCTAAATTACATTTTTCAATAGTAGATTTTTATCGATAAAAAATAAAATCTCATTCAGTGAAAATTATTTAAGTTCTTCCCTCATAGCGAGCGACAGAGGATACTAGTTCTTATATAATTTACAAGATACTTGAAGCATAAATACTATCTAAGATATAAATAATAAAAAAATTATCTTACCAGTGCATCGGTACTGGATACTTCGATTATTAAATTGTTAAAAAAGAAGGCAGTTCGGTTTTGGATCAACTTTAAAAATACTATAATAGTGTAAGCCGGCATATAGAGGCAGTTCACGAAAATGTAACTTCTTTAAGATATCATGGAAACTAGGCATATACTTCTTCTGGCATATAGTTTTTTTTTTTTTTTATTCTTTTATTGCCTAATTATTTTGTAGTATAGTTTTTTACATTTATATAATTTTATATGCTTTATTACAACCCTAAGTATTTCACTAGTTACTATCAGTGTAAAGTTAGTTTAGCAAAAAGGAACAGGAAAGTAACTCACCTTTAACCAACTGTCCATGAACTCATAGATAAATATTTAGTGTTTCCTATTCATATATCATTGTCGAGGTGTTTAATATATGTAAAATATATTATTTATTAATGTTTTTTTGTAGAAAATGTTTAAGTTAAAATTTAAGTAAGAATATAATATCATAACATACAATATTATACTGTAATATTAGAAGGTCAGTTGTTTTAAGGGGATAGAACATAAATTTAAATGAATGAACATCACCCAGAGGGATTCTGTGGGTGGAAAAAAGGAATAAAAAAAGATTTATTCATATTGATTCTCTTGCTCCTATCTCAAAAGGTCACTAGAGACTCTGTAATACCTGGCTCTATTGCGTAACTCCTTTTTTTAACAGTTAATACAACGTTCTCACAATCAAAACCTCACAAATGGAAATGTCCTGTTAGAATTTGAAGAAAAAAAGTCTCTTTGGTGTCCTACAATTCTTTGAACATCTCTATTTAAAACTCTTGATGTGTTTTTCTATTTTTTTCTTTTTTTTTAATGAAGCATAGGTGTTTCATCCCTTTTGACTCTTCCAAGAAGTCATACAAAGAATAACGTAATACATTTTCATGAACAGGAGAGGAAAAATGTTTGAGTCAGCAACTTATATTACTATAAACAAACATCATATTATCTTCAGTACCTCAATATTTTTTATATTATTTTTTACAGATCATATGCGATGACAATTATTCGGTATGTCAATAGAAAGTTCATTCATTTATTAATATTATTGAAATAGAATTAATTACGGAAACTATTCTCATCTTTTTCTTGGTACCTTATATTCCGGGACTTGACTATAACAGGACCATTAAGTAATATAAGATTATGTTCCCTGGCCAGTTAGAACCAGTGAAAATAAATATATGTTTCCAGCAATCCATATAATACAGAATAAAATATTTTTTATTTACACTAGTTTGAACCTGCAAATTATACACAAGACCGTATATTATTCATTAAAAATGAATAAATAATAATGTAAAATTTGATTCATCCCTTCTCATCGAACTGCTTCCTCTGAAAAATCCTTTATTAATTGTTCAGCTATTGCCAGCAGAGTGTACCTCCACCCTCGGCACATAAAAAGGAGTACATTTAGTAAGCATAGGACCTACCAGGGATGACCGAGAAGAAAGAAAATCATAAAATGTCAAAAGGCAAGATAAGATCACCCATTCCCTTCCTTTTCCTAGCATGAAATTAAATAAAATAAAGCTGGATAGAAAAAAAAAAACAAATGTTGGAATTACATACACATCCGCAATGCTCCTTCCCTCATTTCCTTTAAACATAATTTATTCATCTACCTCCTCAATTATCACTCTTCCGGAATTATGTATTAATATATCACTGTAAGAATGTTTATTTTTATTATTTTTTTATTTTGTAATTTTTTTTTTATATAAACCCAAAGATTGGTTTTTAAATCTGAAATTCCACCTTACATATGTATACGTATATAATTAATATTCTATATAAGTTCCTGTCTGATATGTGCACAGCCAGACAATAATACCCTTCATGTTATTCTTAGGGGACAAGGTGTCCCAGAATACAGATTATTTTTCATTTAATTTAGAATATATTCCTTCTTCGGAAACCCACGAATTTGTGTACATTCATTACCATATTCTTTAATAATATTCCACTGATCCCTGTAAAACAGAATCGCTACCTTGAGCACCTTCTGGACGAAAATCTTACTTCGAATCACAATACATACATAATAGACTGCTTCAACGTTTACTAGAGAAATATCTTAAGCTTTCAATTTATAACAAAATACTCATTTACACAACATTAATAAGACCTATTTAGACATAAGGATTCAAGGTTTGGGGCTCCACTGATTCTTCTGTTATCCCGATCCTCACAAATCAAAATCCTTTTTAAAATCCTCAATGATCCTTATTACGTCATAAAGAAATGTTGCTAAATTGGCCCAAATCAGATATATATCCTTCCATGATAAGATTCATATCTACTCGGATCCACATGTCTCCTAACTTGCTTTCCTCATAATTTCCATAAAGCTCTGGAGTGACTTAAAAGAACATGGCTTTAGGACCTTCTAAAGTATGGCATTTATTGAAGTGCTTTAAAAGTTTTTTGGAATTTCATTGTAATCATATTTCCTCTCATTTAAACTGTTGAATATATCGTACACAGTCGGAAATATCAATAAATACACTTTTAAAGGGGTCACCTGTGGTGTAGTGGTTAGCATAGCAACCTACTAAACCCAAGATCGCGGGTTCGCAGCCCGGCAAGATGACCTTAGGATTTTTTTAAAGGGAGTAAAAAATCCTTAGCTATGCCGTCCTTCGGAAGGGACGTAAAATGGGGGTCCCGAGCCTGTGCGATGTCAGGTACTCGTTAAAGATCCCTATCCTTATTATTCCAGGATAGGCAAAATTTAGGACTCCCACCGTAGCATCGTCCGATTATAGCAACATAAAGTGACGTTAAACGAAACAAACAAAACATTTTTAAATAATAATTGCATGTAATATTATATTAGATGCATATTATTTTAGACAATATAATATTTACTTTTCTTCAAATATATCCACCCCAAATTTTATTTTATTATACTCCAAACATTAATTAGGCAATAATATATATATATTCTTATTGTTTTAATTATATAGGTTCCCTTAAAATGACTTTTCTTCAGGCTTATCGTTGTATCTTCTCCCTTGAAACTATACTCTATATTTTCGATTTGTACGATGTTTCTCGCCTCCTCTTTATTTCACATTAAAATTAATCTTCAGTTCTTGAACTCTATCCATTAGTTTTTACGTGTTCGTGATATTTTTTAAATTACTAATATAATCTTTACTTTGCCCCTGTTATCCTTTCATTGATTTCGTCGTTTTCGTGACATGTACTATTCTAGAGATTCTAGCATTTATTCTCTAGAAATCCACCTTTATATTTTCATGTACTGTTTTAACAGTCCATTTTTTTTTCTTTTTTACAGGGACGTTACTCTTTGCGATAATATTCATAATTTCCGTCGCTTTTTGATTTACGTAAAATTGAGACTAAGTAATACTGTAATAAAGTAAAAATCCATACTACAATCTCAAAATTAGGAACAAAAAATGGATTCATAAACATCATTGTTTAATGTGTAGTGAAAATAATAACTTCACCAGCAGTACGCCCATCCAGTAAATGAATCATTTTTTTTTTTTTTTTTGTCTAGAATTATTTCTAATTTAATCATTGATAATTTGTATATAGAATCATGACAAACGGATCTCTATTATAAATAGTTTTGGATATTAAAATGTATTTGAATATTATATAATTATTAACCTTAAACCGGTCGCACCATTTTGTTTTTCATCTCTTTATTTTCCGGCGTGCTTCTCGGAAAATTGGCTACAGCTACTCCCCGAGATTCTCCTCTATTTGCTACCAGTAATTTTTCACTGTGATAGAAGGAATAGATAGGTTTCTGCATGGAAAATATTTAGTCTTCAGTGTTGCACAAAGTACAACAAGAGACCACTGTTGTTTTGATTTTCTTGTCCCTTCCTCGACAATCAGCTAGAATTGACATAATTTAAATAGGATTTTATATTCTATATGTCATGAGCGATGTATTTATTATTTGAATGTTTTTCATTTAGCTGAAGCCTATATAATTGGAAGATATTCCTAGAATTTTTCAGGAGCTGAACTAAAATAAAAACAGGGTGTTGTATTTTGTACAACAAGCGACCTGTTCGTGGTACAGAAATTGGCACGACCGATGGAAGGTTAATAATTTATAGAATTTTTAAATGCATACAATTTTTTATTACAAATAGAACCAGTACAATAAAAAATGTAGGATAGCGGTTACAATACATAACACAATAACAGGATGTTGGTGATTCAATTTCCGCTGTTATACAGTACCCGCAACACTCTAAGCTTCTGCGGTGTTTTCCACACAGTTGCAGGCGCGATATTTTTTTTTTTTTTTAAATTACTCTGTCAATATTTTTTTTTTTTTTTGTTTACCCTTGGTTACTAAACTGTAATATTTTCTTTGTTTCTAACAGTTTCTATTAACCTTTAAAACAAATTTCGATAGATACTAAGTATGAAAATAGATATAGTGTAACATGGAAAGAAAATCAATATACATATACACAATATATACATTTTTTCAAAATATTTTATTGAGATTGTATTACAATCTGCTGACTATAAGTAATATGCTTTATGTATAATAGTATCTCAGGGAAACCAGGGACCAAGCCTACCCTTATGTATGGGGAATAATTGAAAAATTTAAGCCCAAAAAATATTTATAAATCCTTTTCTGAATTTTTAACTCATTATAATTCTTTTAAAAAAATAAATAATGATTCATCAACTTTCAGAGCACATATCTTGAAAACTGAAAAAAAAAAAAAATAATAATAATTCAAGAAAATAATATGTTTCAACACTTTTTTTTTTTTTTTTTTTTTAATTTAATTAGGTGATAGATTAATACATATTTACTAAAATATATGTTCTTAATTATTTTATTAAACAAAGTTTAGATTTTTTTATAAAGTAAAATATTTTATTCTTTATTTACGGAACGATTTAGAAATAATTCTTATTTAATTAATTTCAGCGGTAATTAACACACAATAACTATCTAAATAAGACAATTATTGATAGCTCGGACAGTCACTGATACCCTCATTTTTAATGTTATGCAACAAACTTTCATAACAAAAATAGTGCAGGGAAAATTCCATTTAAGTCATAGAAGTCCACTATGATTTTGAAATATTAGAGCCTGTAAAAAGATATTCATTGGATGTGAATAACGGATTACTCACTATTTATTCCAAATATCTTATAAAACAGGTTAAGGTGTTGATTGTAAGAACTTTTTTTTTTTTTTACCTTAAAGCAAAATAATCCTGTGAATTTCAACTTCAAACATTAAAAATGCCTTTTCCATTATATCTTGAATTTATATACCATTGCCTCAAGGATGTTAATATCTGTCAGAATTGCCATAAAATATGTTAATAATGCCATGAATTACAGGCTAGTTACATATAATGAGTTGATAACATTGGCCAGGCGTAGAATACTAAGCACAACCTAACCCCGAGATTCAGCCCTTACAATTAAAGCTGGCCATTTCTACCTGTTGATTTTTCTTTATCGCCGTTTTCCCTCTTACCCTTGGATCTGATCATGACGCCTTGTTAGGATATTTATGTGAATTTTACAAGACTAAAATCTTTGAATGTTATAAAGGATAATGTTAAAAAATAAATTTAAATTTATTACTTCTTTAAATTATTACTTTAGGATTCCTTTTGGTTTATTTGGCTAATTACACATTTTACCAGTGAATAATTTGTCACCAAATTTTACCTTAAATATTTCACTTCGACATACCATCAAAACTTATATATGAATTATTTTATGGAAAAGTCAGTTACATTCTTAAGTACTATATAAATATCTACCTATATTTCTATTTATATAAATATATTCTTGTATTGGTATATCTAAGACTACAAAATACCATATTATTAATCCAGATTATTTCTTCTTTCTGATCTAGAATATCTTTATTCTTTCAATGTGCAGCATTTTTCGTTCTTTAGTCTGGTGCAATTTCTCTCTTTTCTTTTTTTTCTTTACAAGAAATTTTATTGCACTATTTTTCCCTAAATTATTTCCTATCTTATCACTTATTTTTTTATATAAAACCATTATTGAATCCTCTTTTACATGTTTAATAAACAGTAAAAAAGCTCTTTTTTTCAAAATTCATCACATTTTTCAAAATGTTTTTTATTTTTTTTACCATTTGCATCCATTTATATTATGGGCCTATTTTTTTTAGAATATTTTTATTTATTTACATATTAAAATTTACAGCTGTATACCATATTTTTGATTAAAGTTTTCGTCGTAAATCTAAGACTTTCTGTTCTACAGCATACTTTACTGATACCCCACTAATTCCTGTTGAACATATCCGCTACCTGGGACACCACTTGGGCAAACGTCTTACTTGGAATCCACATACTAGACTAAAATGACTAGAAACTATCAATATCAATATCAATATTTATTAGACAAATGTTCAAAGCTCCCAATTAATTACAAAAGATTTATTTACATGACTGTGATGAGACCTAATTGGACGTACGGGATTGAGCTTTGGGACTCCATTAAACCATCCAATTCATCTTGTATCCAATCCTTACAATCTAAAATCCTTCGAAAAATCCTCAATGCTCCTTTTTTTTGTCACAAATAACTTATACATGAAGATCTTAACCTTCCTTAAGTTGCTGATTTAGCCCACACCAGATACCTATCCTTTCATAGTTAGCTCCATACCCACTTTAAACCCTCTAGTTTCTAAATTTGGTTCGTACTCCATTCCCGATAATCCTTCGAGGCGTCTGAAAAAGATCTTCTAGTGTTGAATTTTTATTAAAGCGCTACTGATGAATAGTTCTTTTCAAGTTTTGACATTTTATTGTAATCGTTATCTACACATGTACTTGATGTATATATTTTGTACAGTTGTAAAATTTAATAAATTGTTGTAAAAAATAAATAATTAGAAAGTTAATAACTAGTAAAGAATCTAACCATTAGTAGTACTTCAATAAAATCTACAGTTGATGTTCTTCCAGACTCCTCAACTAGTGGGTTTGATTGGGTACGAAGCTCATCATGAAAGGATAAGATCTAGTTTGGCTATATCTGGGGCATCTAGATCATTATAGTTAATTTTAATAACGATGTAATTAGGAGCATTGGGGAATTTTCCAAAGTATCTGGCATGCAAGATTTGAATGATGATGCAGTTTTCTATGAAAGAATAGGTATCTGTTTTGGGCTAAATCAACAACATAAGTATGTTACATTAAGATCATTCTGGATAAGTTTTTGTTTGTGAATAAGGATCATTGAGGGTTTTTTTTTTGAAGGATTTTGGATTAAGGATTGGATACAAACGAATTGGATGGTTCAATGAAGCTCTAAAGTTCAAAAATTTGTCCAAATAAGTCTATTACTGTCATGTAAATGAGTCTCTTGTAATTAGTAGGGAGGATTGGGGAATTTTCAAAGTATCTGGCATGCAAGATTTGAATGATGATGCAGTTTTCTATGAAAGAATAGGTATCTGTTTTGGGCTAAATCAACAACATAAGTATGTTACTTAAGATCATTCTGGATAAGTTTGTTTGTGAATAAGGATCTTGAGGGTTTTTTTTGAAGGTTTTGGATTAAGGATTGGATACAAAACGAATTGGATGGGTTCAATGAAGCTCTAAAGTTCAAAAATTTGTCCAAATAAGTCTATTACTGTCATGTAAATGAGTCTCTTGTAATTAGTAGGAGGATTTTCAAAGTATCTGGCATGCAAGATTGGGGAAGTTTTCAAAGTATCTGGGCATGCAAGATTTGAATGTTTTGTGATAAGGATCAGTTTTTCTATGAAAGAATAGGTATCTGTTTTTGGGCTAAATCAACAACATAAGTCTATACTGTCATGTTACATTAAGATCATTCTGGATAAGTTTGTTTGTGAATAAGGATCATTGAGGGTTTTTTTGAAGCTCGCTTGATTTTGGATTAAGGATTGGATACAAAACGAATTGGATGGTTCAATGAAGCTCTAAAGTTCAAAAATTTGTCCAAATAAGTCTATTACTGTCATGTAAATGAGTCTCTTGTAATTAGTAGGGAGGATTGGGGAATTTTCAAAGTATCTGGCATGCAAGATTTGAATGATGATGCAGTTTTCTATGAAAGAATAGGTATCTGTTTTGGGCTAAATCAACAACATAAGTATGTTACATTAAGATCATTCTGGATAAGTTTGTTTGTGAATAAGGATCATTGAGGGTTTTTTTTTTTTTTTTTAAGGATTTTGGATTAAGGATTGGATACAAAACGAATTGGATGGTACAATGAAGCTCTAAAGTTCAAAAATTTGTCCAAATAAGTCTAATACTGTCATGTAAATGAGTCTCTTGTAATTAGTAGGGAGGTTTGAACGTTTGTCTAGTAAATGCTAAAGAAGTCAGAAACGACGATTCGTTTCTTATCGTTTTAGTTTTGTACTACAAAATTTAATCTTCATGTTCTAATTGTTCACAACTTTTATCAATATTCTTTATTTTTTTTTTAATTTCTTCATTAATATTTTTTATAGGTAAAAGATAGGAAATACAATTAAATGGCCATTGTTCCTTTGGAAGTGCATGAGTGAAGAGATATTACCTTTCAACCAGAATGTCAGGAATATCGACTGCTTAGCCGATACTGTAACAGTCTCTGTCCCTATCAATACCTCGTAATCCGCTTACCTCCAGCCTAGGGGAATACTGCAGAGGAAAGGGGATGAAATCCCAAGGAGGAGGAGTTTTCGGGGCAATAGCGTTCTGAAGAAAAGTAACTAACTGGCTGAGCTTATTCAAGGCGGATTCCATTGTGCCCTAAATGTTATCAATTGTCATATGACTTTATACGTATAAAACATTTTTTTTTTCTTTTGTAATAAACTCGAGAGGTTTTTATCCATACATTTGCGAGCACATTAGGCAAGCAATTTAAGCAGTACAGTGTAATTATGCATATTAAAACATAGCTCCTTCAGTTTGAAATATTGAAAAAATTCTTTCCTTTAAAACTGATACATATGTCCACAAGCCCATTTATAACAAAAAGTTCGCTATTCAGAATTCAACTCAAGACATTATATCGGTAGGTATTTTTTTTTTTTATAATTTATAATCCTGAATATATATAAATTTAAAAAAAATTGTATTAAAAAAAAAAAGATTAAATTTGAAAAAATTAATTTTTGTTTCTTATGTAACTTTGTATATAAGTAATTTATTAAAAAAATAACATGGTTGCACGCGTTATACTAGACTAAAAAAAAAGCAGCAAATTCGGCTGAAATCACGCTCAACAGCCAGTTCTTTATCAAATTAAAAAAAATGGGGTACCCACAGAGAGAGAGAGAGAGAGAGAGAGAGAGAGAGAGAGCGAGGAGGAAGAGAGGGAGAGAGAGAGAGAGAGAGAGAGAGAGAGAGAGAGAGAGAGAGAGAGAGAGAGAGAGAGAGAGAGAGAGAGAGAGAGAGAGAGAGAGAGAGAGAGAGAGAGTAGAGAGAGAGAGAGAGAGAGAGAGAGAGAGAGAGAGAGAGAGAGAGAGAGAGAGAGAGAGAGAGGAGAGAGAGAGAGGAGAGAGAGAGAGAGAGAGAGAGAGAGAGAGAGAGAGAGAGAGAGAGAGAGAGTGAGGGGAGAGAGGAGAGAGAGATGAGAGAGAGAGAGAGAGAGGAGAGAGAGAGAGAGAGAGAGAGAGAGAGAGTGAGGAAGAGAGGGAGAGAGAGAGAGGAGAGTAAGAGAGAGCGAGAGGAAGAGGGAGAGGGAGAGAGAGATTCATGAACTTTTATTAGATATTACATTTAATGTTAAATGAAAAATATATAATTATTAAAGTTGAAATAAAAACAAAGCTAATAGTCTTCATAAGATATTAAAACAACCGTTTAAAAGTTCACCCCTTCTTTTTATGAGTCGGATATCTCTACTTTAAAATTCATCAACCGTTTCCCTAACTGGAATATTATTTTTTCGCTCTATTCCCTTTTGATTCACAGAAATATGAACAGCTATGTATAAATGTACAGTCTGGGTTTTGAAAATTAGCCTTTAAATAATAAATTATAGCTGAGTGAAGAACTGAAATTGAATAGGGTTCAAAAGATGAGAAGCTTTTCCTGATGAGGGAGAAGAAAATAATAAGCAATCAGAAACTGTTTTTAGAGAGAGAGAGAGAGAGAGAGATCGAGAGAGAGAAAGGAAAGGGGGGCATTGCGTTAGAGCAGGGCGGAAGGGAAACATCGGAAAACTGTTTGTTCTCTCATAAATGAGTCTTCTAAAATATTTCATTTATTCATTAGGTTTCAGGAGGTATTATTTGAAATATCATATTCATCAAAGCACTTCAGAATAGGTTTTTTGTTAAATAAAATGTATAAATTTGAGTGAATATAAATAAAATGTAGAAATTTAAATACAAATAAATACGACTAATATTCAATTTTCTAAAAAGAGCACAATTTACTAATCTATTTGAAATATATATATCTATCAAGATATAAATGTTCCGCTAACAGCCGTACTCGAACCTGGGCATTACAGAACTGAAAGTCCAGTGCTGCCACTTGCTGAGCTACCCAGCCTTGTGAATACAGTATATGAATGAATGAATGAATTACTGTATTTTGTAAAAATAATTACAATCACAGGAGGTCTGACTCCAGAATAAACAGTTAAAATGAAAAAAAAAAATATATATATATCTATACATAAATTGAAACAAAAGTCCATATATCACACATAGTATAAAATTAAATAAATAGACTACACATAATAAGTACAACTTAAAAAAAAAAAAAAAACGAAAATTTTCGGCTGAAAAAGAAAAACAAAATTTTAGACAAATAAAAATTAACAAAATACTTCGAGATAACTAATCACCATCTGAATTAAATGTACGTGTTATAAATAAATAAATAGCTTTTAAATGCTTTATGGTCTTAACGGTTAAAAGATTTTCTATGGTCAATTCAGGAGTAGGTTTGGGCAGGAGATACTTGCTTAAATACTTTTGCCTTTGTCTCCTAAATGCAGAACAATCCAGCAAAAAGTGTGTGACACCATCGCTTACATTTGTGTCACAAAACTCACAGGATAGATTACTGTTAAATTTCCTATGCATGCCACCGTACGACAGTCGTGTATTCCTTTTGCTGGCCATCCTTAGTTGAGCGAGAATTCTCTGGTTATCTATAGGGGTGCTGAATTGTAGGTACGTTTGAGGTATACCAAAGGTTGCGACATTTCTATAATATAGATTAAACTCGGACTGCGCCACCCGATCGAAATCTAAACTCATGAGATGATTCCTCATTGCGTCTTCGAGGTCGACGCCGTGCTGTTTAATGATTTCTAAGTTTGAACAAGTCAAAATGTCAGAAGCTCCCACCATAGCGAGCAGTTTACCAAGCTCTCTCAACCAGTTATGAGGCATAGTGGTAATTTTTCGAAATTCAAAGAGCCTCTTATAACATATTTTTGGCAGCTGATGGTCTTCCATCCCTAACATTTTTACCCACCACTTCAACATCCTTTTAAAAATTTTTAAGAGTACGTGAGTCGTACCAGTCTCTACCCTTATGTAAAAGTTAGGTGTGTTCCGGGGTAACTTTAGTAAATACTTCACGTATTTTAATCTGCCTTGCTCTAATAAATCCGAGTATTCACTCCCCCAAATTTCGGCTGAGTGAAGGAGTATGCTTTCCGATAGTGATTCGTACAACTGACATTTAGTATTCCAGTTATCGGATTTGCATGCTTGGAGAATGTTGGTTACCACTGCATTAGCAGAAGAATGCTTTGTCAGAGCCGATCTGCAGGCCTGCCTAAATTTACCAGAAGAAGAAATGGTAATGCCAAGATAATTAAATGATTTTACGACTTCGATGACCGAGCCGTCGTACTTAAAACTCTTAAGTTTCCCTAAACGGTTGCCTTTCTGTGACACCATGATCTTAGTTTTGTCAGTGTTAACGGTAAGAAGGTTAGATTTACAATATTCTGACAAAATGTTAAGACATGTTTGAGTTTCAAGCCAGGTTAAAGAGAAAAAAAACCATATCGTCAGCGTATAAAAGAGAGCAATCAAGTCGACATGATTCATTATATTTATACCTCTAACATTTCTATCTCGAAAAAAAAAGTTATAATGTCAGAAATATAAAGTGAAAATAAGAGAGGACTAAGTATTTCCCCCTGCAGAACCCCTTCTGACACATTCATTTCCTTTGATAATTCAAACCCATCTGAAACTCTAAAAGTGGCTACTTCATAGAAATTGATCAAAATTCTCAAAAATTTGCCGTTAATCCCCTGATTATAAAGTTTATTCCACAGCTTACTATGAGGGATCGAATCAAAAGCTCTTCGGAAATCGATAAATGTGGAAAACACCTTTCTTCTTTTCAATCTCAATTGAATGTTAATTCCAGCAGTGAGGATGAAGATGCAATCTCTGCAGCCCCTGCCCTTTCTAAAGCCCATCTGTTCTTCCGGAATTAGTTTTACAGAATCTGCCCAGTTCACTAATCTATTGTACATAATGCGGGTAAAGATTTTAGTTATAGCATTAAATAAAGCTATCCCCCTGTAATTTCCAGGATCTAGCGGGTCTCCCTTTTTATGCAGTAAAATCAATTTTAGTGAAGACCATTGATTAGGAATATTTTCTTCTTCCCAGATCTTGTTGAAGAGCTTTAACAAATATGTAAGCCAGGTATCATCGAAGTACATGTAACACTCGTTTGGTATCATATCAAACCCCACTGCCTTTCTTGGTTTACAACTTATGATGCTGTCTTTTAATTCGTCCATCGTGAACGCGGGGTCTAAAACGGGGTGAAAAAAAACGGGGTACCTAAAATGAATAACCTCCTTTGGAGGTAAAACGTTATCATAAAAATTTTCCCATGTGTTCAAATTGATAGGACATTTAACAAATTTTTTCTTTTTATAATTTTTAATAGCGGACCAGAACTCTGAAGAATTCCTTGTGTTTCTTAATTTGTCTTTTAAATTATCCAAATACTCCATCTGACATCTTTTAACCGTTTTTCTGTATTGAGTTTTTGCAGTTCGGTACCTGTCCAGTGTCTTACTATCCTTGAATTGGGACCTTCTACACAATTTATACGATTTACGAGCCTCTCTCTTAGCATTTAAACAGTCCTCATTGAACCAAGGTTTATTAATACTTCCTTGCTCTGTTCTGTGCCTATTATTCTTTTTTAATACACCAGTTTCCGCTATGATACACTGAATGATATCTACTAAGTTTAGGTACAGCTCATCTGATGACATTTGGTCCTGGTAATCGATGTTACACTCTTTTAAGGCTAGTTGTAGTTTGTTAAGGGCAGTTTCTGTTCTATTAATGTAGTAGAAAAAAGGTTTTTCCGAGCTACTACTTTCAGAATGAAATTCATTCAACTCTATTTTTATAACTATTTGAACTAAAAGATGATCGGATAAATCCGAAGCATTAATCAATCTAAAATCAGACATTACATCCAGGCACCCAGTGGATATCCAAACTAAGTCAATGACGCTCATACCTTTGTCGCTGACGTAAGTGAAGTTTGCAGGGCTGTCCATAATAGATCTGCCATTACATACCAACAAACCTAAGTTTTCCATAATTTCTACCAAATGATTACCCCTATTATTAATTACTTCATCGACTGAAAACCTATTTCCCTTTAAGATAGACCCAATGAACATTTCATTTTCTAATGCGTTTAGTCGACCAATTCTAGCGTTGAAGTCTGAGCCTATTATTAATTTAGGGCTATCATAATCGATCATTATATAATGAAGTTCTTTGTAAAGCAGATCGATTAGATAATCATATTCCTTTCCCGGGCGTAAGTAGACAAGACCAAGGCATAAATAATCGCTATCAGTTTTGAGTAACAAGCAGATAAACCAACTGTAACAGCAAATAACTTTTATTTCCCTAAAAAAATCTTTCCGTACGCAAATGAGCAAGCCTCCACTACCCCTACCTTTACAATGCTCCTTAACTGCCGAAGAATAATAACAAATATAATTATTTAAAAAAAAAAGGGCAAATTAATATCAGAAGACAAAAGCCATGTTTCAGAAAAACAGAGAGCATTCATTTCCATTAAAACGTTGATCTCTGATGCAGACAAGCTTTGTAAAGTATTAATACCATAAATATTCCAAAATCCAATTTTTAATTTATTTTTCAGAATTTTTTCAGGACATGTAGGAAATAAATGCTCTGTGCTTTTACACTTATCGTTAAACTTCCTATTAGTTAGAGCTACTTCTTTCACGAAAACGAAACTCCGAAAGTTTCTCAACTGTCGTGCTTTTTAGTTTCTTAGAGGTGTTGCTGTTGTCATTTTCTGGTGAGTGTGAGGATTCACTTATCATTTTCTCTACCTCTTCTAGAGAATAAATTACGCTGCGGCATTTGAATTTATTTTTAAAATATGTAACATTTTTATCGATTCTAGATAAATAACTGATGCAGTTGAAAATTCTCCTGCTATATTGTCTATCTTCTGGACTTCTATCATGACTTATAGGTGTCTTCATAGTTAAGAATGTCGATTTTCTTTTCATGATTTCCTCTTTAAGGCGATAACTGTTAAGGGAGACTAAAATTGGGCGATCTCCGGTACTTTTACCTAATCTCGAACATCTGTTTACGGCAATTTCTGGTAATTTAAATTCAGCCGCATCGCAAACTGCTAGAACTGTTTTCAGAACGTCCTCGTTTTTTCTATTTTCCTGTTCTGGAACTTTGTGTATAATGAAGTTATTGGCTCTCATTTGCCGTTTCAAATATCTAACTTCGTTCTCTAAAGAAGCATTTCTGTTTTCCAAAGAGACACATTTATCTTTTATACTACTTATTTCCTCCATGGCTAATTTTAGAGCATTGGCTATGGTTTCGGTATTCGCCTTTATTTCGTGAATTCCCTTAGTGTTTTCCTTTAAGGCCTCCAATATTTCGTCATTAGTGCAAACCATATTACTGTAGTTGAAAAAAACTATATAACTAGTAATAAATGAATACGAAAACAATATCTTTAACCGTATAGTATTTCGTAAGTTAAAGACAGTAATAATCAGTAATGCCTTCCCTTTAATGCTCAGAAGACAACTGAGTGTGCCAGACTGTCACAGCCCCCACCACACCGATGAGATAGAGAGATAACGGCACCTACCTGGATTAAACGTCCAAGCTGATCGTACTGGTTCTCATTAAATTTTGTAGAAACCGTTGAAGGTATCAACCTCAGATTACACAGTATTCACTAAAACACTAAAATGCACTTGGATGTCAAATTTGAAGAAGATACGTGCAGAAAAAAACATGAAACACACAGGTTGTATAGAGACACTTGTATACTCCACCAGCTCTGAAGCCAGACTCCCGAATACAGTATATGTAAAAGTTTTTATATATAAGTATGTATGTATATATATATATATATATACACACACACATATATATATATATATTCATTTTTTTTTTTTATATTAAAAAATGAAAAGAAATTTATTTTATTTTATTTTTTTTTACCTAGTCCAAAATACAAGCCTGTATTTTAGTAATCTGTATTGTTCTCTTATTGTTTATATTTTGTATATAAATATTGAAATGAACTTTATAGTTATTATGTAGTCTATTGGAGCCAAAAATGAATTCAAAAGCATAATGAAATTAATTTTTAGTATGAAGTAAACCTAAAACCATCTTGTTCTAGGAGATCTTACACAAAGAGGGAGCCTTTAAATGAATGTTTGGATTGAACCAGCGTCCGCCGGACCGTGGGTCCATGTTCGGACGTTTTCGGCGATGGTCGGTAGGGATCGTTAATAATAAAAATGCTTACATAAAAGTTGCAAGTATACAGACCTTAGTTGTAATCGAATCCCTTGATGAGCTTACCTGTAGAATTTGAGACCCTAGAATTTGGAATTCCGATCAGTCAAGATGGCTGATATGATTACAAAATTTACACTTACTATACATTTTACAATCAATAACAAAATACACATAAAAGTGTTGTTTTTTTTACATTAACATTTAAGTATTTTAACAGTTTATCTATTGAACACATAAATTTTAATTGATATCATTGAAAAAAAAAAATGGAAAAGAAGATAATCAGGGTTGCAGTCAAAGAGAAACACCACGTTTAAGTATAAATACTTTAATGCGTGCCAACGTTTTGACCTTCCTTTCAGGTCTTCTTCTGGGCCACCGAACCACACTGGAGAAAAGACGAACGATGACTGATACGTTGGCATGCATTAAAGTATTTTTACTTAGATATTTGGTGTTTCTCTTTGACTGCATCCCTGCTTATTTCCATCATTCATCTTAACAGTCAACTATACTTTTTCATTAAAAAAAAAAAAAAAAAAAAAAAAAAAAAAAAAAAAAAAAAAAAAAAAAAACTTGTTGCGAATGTAAACTGAAGGGATTTTTTTTTCACCTCAATTATGTAAATGAAAAAAAAAGTTCTAAGATAATGACCTAAAAAAAAAAAGCAACTAATCAATAGCAGTTTTCCCTAAGTGTGACTTAGATAATTTAGATCTCACATCCAGTTCCTTTTCCCGGATCAGTCTATTGTTAAGTCCAAGTAATTGATTACAAAAGCATATTTAGCCTTAGAGCCCTTAGTTTATGGTTGGTTGTTGAAAGTTGTGAGGCAGTTAGTATATTACTTTTAGTCAAGAGCTATTGTAACCTAATACGAAGTATAGTATTTTAGAATATGGGTCTTTTTGGTATAAAATATAAACAAGTTGAATCTCAACTCATATAGATATGTGGTGCGAAAATCATCAAGTAGGTGGCAGTATGATGATTCTGAGTTTAATTGGTTTATATCTGGCCTAATAAGATGAATTGAAAGATTTTAGATTGAATACGAAATGAATCACGGGAAGGCCCAGGTATATTTAATTTTTGGGGGTTTTCCTATGATTAAGTGGATTTTTCCGCTATTGGATACAAATTTAAAATGTTTATCTGTTCATTCCCTTTCAACTTTTGATAAATTTCAGTAGTCCGTTCGACCTTCTCAGGTGAGTACCAATATACTTGACTTCTTGTCTTACATTTTTAATAACTTTAGTATATATAGGGTAGCGAGAAAACAGATGCGGAGCCGGTTGGGCGAGATAGTACAGGCTAATCTGAGTCGATTTTACTATAGGAACTACTGTCCGAAATTATCCGTTTAATTTTTAAGATTTTATGAAATGAACGTGCCACATACGTTAAACAAGCCATAAAACTTTTTAAAAAATTTTGTGTGGGGTCGCATGAAAACTTCAGTATCTGATCAAAATTCTGTACCCACAATACAAGAAATCAGAAAGAGGATAATACGTGCATCACAAGAAATTCAAGCCTCTCTTAGGAATTCGGCGGTAGTAAAATCAGCTGTAATAAGAAGAGCACGTATGTGCATTAGAAATAGAGGGTGCCACATTGAAAATGTATTGTAAAAATAAAAAATGTAGTTTCAAACAAATAATCCTATATTAAAGTATGATTTTGTATTTGTAATGATTTTTCCTTCCTCCTCATTAATAGTTACATCTTTGTCAATTCTTAACCAACTTGTGATTTTTATACCTCATAATTATTTGGTAAAGAAAATTGAAGTTTTTGAGATGAAAGAAAATTTTTTAAAACAAAAATTGAACTATTTTGAAGCTGACTGCATGAGATAACGTCAATAATGTACATTTGAGTATTAATTTTTATATTTTAAAATATTTTTATTGTAAAAAAAAAAATCAGATAAAACATGACTTGTTTAACGTGTTAAGAGTATTAATTTTATAAAATCTAAAATTTAGTATAACTCGAAAACCGCTAATTTTCGGATAATAGTTCATATAGTAAAATCGACTCAGATTATCCTGTTCTATCTCCCTCTACCCCCTCCGCATCTATTTTTTAGACACCCTGTATAATCCATGTAACAATGTTCTGATGTTTTAAAAATTTTGTATATTTTAGAACTGATGATGAACTTTTAACACTCAAGATTAGTTTACAACCAATACCAATGACAGTATTACATATCTGGTAGTATACAGAATTAGCACGGCCAATTCTGTGTACTATTTCATAGTCTATTTTACCCGACCTATGTAAGACTGTTCCCAAATAGGTGTAATCAGAGACTACTTCCAATTCCTCTCCAATGCACATAATATGTATGTCTTCTTGATGCCTGCCTATGTGGAGAACTTTACTTTACACCCTTCCTAAATAGCTCTTCATGCCATTCTGTGATGGCCTGCTGTAATTTCTGTATGGAGTCTGCAATGAGAACTATGTCGTCTGCATAGAGGAGCATCTGTATTACAACAGGTTGTAGATTCCATTGTCCTAAATGTGTCCGCTTTGTTCCCCGCTTGCATATGGTTGCTATCTCATCCTTATCTTCAAAACAGTGTACCTTCCAATCCTTCGGTATGGTGCCGAAAGCTGGGTCCTAACGGGAAAAACTTCGAAGTCGGATAACAGCATCCGAAATGAAATTTCTTAGGAGAGCAGCTGGAAAAACAAGACGAGATAGAGTCAGGAATGACGCATTAGAGAGACGCTCAATGTAAGTTCCATCCAGGATTTACTCGAAAAGAGACAGATGCAGTGGTTTGGTCACGTCTGCAGAATGGAACAACACCGTGATCCAGCCAAATCTATGGAATTCCACCCAACTGGAAAGAGACCAAGAGGACGTCCCAGAACATCATATATGGGGCACGTAGAAAAGCTAGGACAGAAGAGAGGGAAAACACTTCCGGAAATGAGCGGCTCAGCAAGAGACAGGGAAGTCTGGAGGACTCGGCTGAATGCACCCCTACGCTGAAAGGCACTATGTGGGAAAGCGAAAGAAAAAAAAGATTAGTTTACAAATAAAATAATTCCAAATGAAGTGGAAATTAATTCATCAATCTTAAAAAAGAAATTATTGAAACATTTAGATCATTAAAAATTGTTAACCCAACAAGGCCATCAGTACCATATGTGAGACAACCATTTATCTCGTTTCTAAAGCTATAAAACTATCAGCAGGGACATCTCGATAAAAGCGATAGATATTTCGCTATCGTATAATAAAACCATTGCTTATAGATGTGGTTAATGTTTCTTTTACTGTGGGCTTACTGTAAAATTTGAATGAAAGTGTATGTCATATGTGTAAATTCAAAAATCTAAAAAAAAGGAAAAATAGTAACGGAATAGTTCTGCGTCGGAAAAAATACTATGTCGTAACGAGGTGTATATTTTGCAGAGGTTAGTTATTTGTTTATATTTATATTGTAAACAAATTCGCATTAGTGACTGAAGAACTGAAATAAAAAGTTTGTTTTCCTGTAAAATATTAGATTAAAATTTTTGTCATTATTTTTACCTTAGTCCTAATCACTAACTATATCGCATATAGTTCCCTTTTATTCCCCCATTTCCCCTCATATTCCCCCATTTTTATTTTGGTAGTGTGGTTTACGGAGGTCTCTCTGCATCTCAGGATGCAAGATTGAAGAAGCTCATGAACTGTTGCCTGAGATTCGTTCTAAGGATATCACGTTGTGTCCTTGTATCTCACTACTACACAAGATTAAAATGGTTATTTCCCTCCTTCCGAAGACAATATTTCCTTGGTTCGTTCCTTTACAAATCACTTTCCTCTCAGTCACCTCCCTATATCCTCAAAGCATTAACATTGAAACCATCAGTGAGTTCCCGCAAAACCAGATCCCGTTCCTCAGACCTCTAACTCCCTTCAACACAACATCTTTCAAACGTTCCTTTATTTCTAGAGCTTCTAACTTCTGGAACTCCCTCCCTTCCATCATTCACCATTCATCTACTCATAATAGCTTCAAATCCGGAATTTTCGTTTACTTGTTAGATATTCAATCTAATAGTCATATCTATGAAGAAAATATTTTTAAAAATGAAATATGAATATTCAGAATATAGTATTGATTTTGTACAGCATTATTTTAGTAATAATTGTTTCAATATAATTATTCTTAAGAGGCAATGGCCCCAGAATAAAATTTATTTTATTTTCATATATTTTTTATACCATCAAGAAAAACTTAGCCTTCTATTGTTAAGATTAAAAAAATGATCTGATGCAAAAGATAATATTGAATATTATTTAATTCAGGTGAAATAAAATTTACATAATTGTTGATCATTTAAGTTGTAAATAGAACAAAATAGGCCATGTAGTGGTTAACACCTATGAACTTAGTATATTTATTATATACTCCAGCAGTGCATACCTGCAAAGTCCTGTACACGTTTAGTTAGAAGAGATATCCTCAGAAGCAAGCCAAACGAAACCATCTAAAGTAACAACCGTATTATGCAAGCCCCTTTTAGTACCAACGTAACCTTCCTTAAGGGACTAAGACTAAAGCACAAAATACCTGGAACTTTTATAGCAGGGTAACATACATCTCATTAGACATAGTATTAAGGTGGTGTATTTAAAAAAAAAAATTCTCCATGCTGGGAAAAAACAATAGATCAGGGATATGTCTCTGTAATCTAATGCCTTTTCCAATTTATATTTTAAAATTAGAAGGATTAAATTACTTCAATTAATAATTAAATTTAAACCGCATTTAATCATAAGTAAGAAACAATGTTGAGAGAAGGTAGAAGTTTCAAACGTGGCCTTTTTTATTCAAACCAATATAGCTCCTGAACGGTTGGTCTTAGTGATAATTTTTATATAACAACAAATTTCTAACGGGTCCACTGTCAACAAAATATATTTTCCATTGAATTTCTAATCAGAAAACTTCTGTCCAATTTTTGACCCGAGCAACACCAACTAAGCTAGAGCGTGTCAAAATATTCGATTTTTGAATGTGAAACTAAAATTTACATCAAAAAAGTGAGGATTCCAACTAAAAGACTGATCCATGTCAAAAAATAAATACATAAACAAAATTATGCAAGTCCTGTTTGGACTGATAAATCAATAATGAAATTAAAATAATTTATTCGCAGTGAGTAAGCACCCCATAGTTTTAGGTAGGGTTGGGCGATAGACGATAGTTAGCACTATCGATAGGCCGATACTATCGGTTAAGAACTATCGATTGCCATCGATAGTTTTTCAATAGTTGCTTCCTTTTTTCCAAAGCAACCCATTAAAGAATTTTTACTAATTTAATTAAATTCAATTATCTACATACTATTTGAAATTTGCAGGGTTATAAATTATAAGAATATATCATAAAAATGAAAGAAAAAAACTAATTTATTTGAATTTTAAAAAAGTATTTACAATTTCCATGGTTACAATAATAATGAACAAATCAAATCTTCAGAAAAGAAAAATAACGAAATATTTAATTTCAAGAGTCAAGTGTGCTCCTTGAACCACATATTTCCCGAAAGTAAAACCAGAATTTCTGCTTTCCTTTTTGGCTTAATCTTTAAGAGAAACACTTGAGCTCTAGAAATTTCGAATTCAATTTCAAAAGAACTCAACACTGGACAGAGATAAATCAGCTCCAAACTCCTAGAGTTTAAAAACTTGAGAGTAAAAAAGATCTATCGATAGTGACCATCGACTATCGCCTAACCCTAGTTTTAGGGTATCCGTAAACCTTGAACGAAATCAATAATCAGCATGTAAATACGTCGGTTGAGTGGGAAAAAAAAGCTTAACAAGTTCCTCAGTAAAAAGGACATTCCCTGAACAAATAGAATGTTTAAAAAAAAAAAAAAAACGGCTGGAAACGTTAGCCCTTTTACAAAGCTTTCAAATGGAGTGTGGAAGCAATAATAAAGAAAGAACTCGGAGCGAACAAGTACGAAGTCCCTTTCTATAGGAGTTAGATAATGTCCTCCAATGAGAAGCTCCCGTTAAAATAAACCAACCCTATTGGTCAGTTAACAACCATGTCTGCTCCAAGAGTGTTTCCTTTACGACTTTTTCGCAATATTCTTTTATATCAAAAGGAATACTCGGATTTTTTTTATATTCTTATATATTCTTTAAAAGGAGTGAAAAATAAGAAAAAGTTTAACTACTCCTATATCAAATCCTATGTTGACAACAGGAATTAACAAGGGTTTGATGAAATGAAAACAAGGATAAAGCCAAAGAAAGGTATTATCTCTTCCTAAAAATATATATGTTATACGTAAGGTAGTAAATTATATGTAATGAAAACCGAAAAATATGCTCACGTTTGTGCAAATATATTGGGTAAAATATAAAATTAAATACCGAAATAAAGTAATTGCAATATTCACTTATACATACGTACAAACTCAAGTTTAATTAACTAATTGTGTTGAAAACGGAAACAATATGTAGCATATTAAAAAAATAAAATACAATGCGAATATCAAAAAAGGAAAAAAAAAAAAGTTATGAAGCTTAAACTGGCTTTATTTATCGAAGAGTATGTCAGCTCAAGCTAAAGTGCAACATAAAATCGTTATCGAAACCAGGCTTTTCTGATCCAGGGGCAGTTTGAGTGACAAAAGGTTTATTCAAATTTTGATTTCTTACTTTTGCTTTATTAGTGCTTTTATATTTTATGTGGTGTGTTACTAAAAACCGTGCAGTAGTATTACAACTTTATCAAAACAAACACAATATAAAATGTCTCCGTCACTCTTAAAACTTTCAATCGAGAATCCGCGATCAAACTTCCCAACAAGATCTTTCGTCTTTGAAAAGAGTGATTTTTGAGGTTTTAGGAGTACACAAATAAATAGTTAACGAATGATGTGTCTTGGTAGAAACTGCATGAGAGGCTGGGTAATGGAATGATGGTACGAATAAGGGAATTAAGAAAACTAAAGTAATAATCCAAGTATTTGAGCGAAGCCGAAACAAAAATTAATCTAGAGATGTAGATAGTTGGGATAGGTAGTCATATATGCACAGCAGATCAAAATAAAGTTGTTTTCAACAGTCAACTATACCTTAGAAAAAGAAAAAATTATCTAATTAAATATTTCGAACAGAAGCAAATACGATGAAAGTTCATCCCAAGGAAAGAATTAGCTATTTTTTAATTTTTACTTACATTTGGTTCTTTTCTCTGCTTAAAAACATAAAAAAATTCAAATTTCAAAGCTAATATCCTGGATATGTTGTTAAGCATGCATTTACAGTACATTTGTAAATATATGTATTTATCGTAAAATGTACACAAATTATAATAACTTAGATTGATTCCATATGCCCTAAAACATAAGTATTTTGACGATATCTGATTTTCTGGCTCGAAAAAAAAAAGAAAATATAGTTTTCGGATACATCATAAATAACTGTTGATTTACTATTGGTATATATGACTGAGTATGTAGTGTTTTGTAACCAATTTACATTTTGTGTAATCAGACAGTGTTTGGATTGATAATTTATTATTGTATCTTTGTACATATTTTTTGTTTTTATTTATTATCTACGCCTGAAAAATCTAAATACAAGCTAATGTATGGATTAAATTTATTTTGGCTATCAACTTAAATGATGGGTATGTTTTTATCTCGACAAAAATGTGATTCAATAATTAGGCGTGAAGAATTTTTTATTTTTTATTTTTGGTTTTTTCATATTGTTTTAACTCTGCAAATGGGTGCATATATTTCCACGCATTCCATCTCTCGACATATAGTATATTTAAATTAATATTTATGCACGAGTAATTAACGTATATAACGTAAAATATTTTTATAGTAATACAAAAATTAACATTGACTTTAGAAGAACTGAAATGTAAAATAAGAAATAGTGGAATGGATTTATAAGGCAATAAATAAATATTAAAAAGACTAAAAAGAAAAAAATATATAGAAAAATTATATCCAAATATTTTTATTTGTGAACGATAATACTCGTATATAATATTTCAATACTTATAAAAAGTCAATTTTATTTAAAAACTATGTAATTGGTAATAAAAGGAGATACAGTAAATTTGTCCATGAACTCGTCACGGATCATTAATTTGATCGTACCATATGAAAGCTAATTAAATTTTCAAGTTTTCGTAAAATTTGCAGTTTTGTGGACAGTTTTTTCGAAAAACGGTGAACGTTGCAGTATTATAAGGCATTGTAACATCCCTAAATAAGGTGGAGATGAAGCTGTTGTTCAGGCCCCATGTGTGTAAAATTCAAGGTTACTTATACTCTGCTCTTATAGGAAATTTAATGCTTAATCCGTAAACGTGGTCTAAATTTGAAACATATTTGAGCCAAGTGGAGATATTAATGCTTCTATGGCAAAAAACGTGGGTTACCCAAAAAAAATCTTAAAATTTTTATATATCTACAACGGATTGGAACAAAAAGGTAAGGTCTGCGGCATTTCTTTTCCATTTTTGATATAGTTACACTTAATTTTATTTTTTTATTAAATAACAGAATAGTTATATAAGGTTGAAATTTTTTGTCATTTTTCCTTAATTACTAAAATTTAAGCTAAACAAGAAAGTTCACTCCAAACATTACTCCTGAAATTCTTTATACAATATAGTGACAATAACTATTGTAGCAGTTATTGATACCTCACGTATATATTTTAAAATTGAAAGTACTTTTACACAGTTGAGTTATAGGGTTTCAAAGGAATTTTATGATTTTATTATTTTTTTTTTTGGCTAAATGTTTTTTATTCTGATTTTGAACTTAGAGTGTCAATAACTATCTGGGGTTTCAATAACTGTCTGGTCCACTCTATAAATATACTGTAAAAATAGGGAGGTGCGGTAGCTCAGCCTGTAAGGAACTAGACTACCAAGCTCCGAGGGTTCAGTCCAACTGAAGGCAGTAAATTTATTTATCCATATATATATATACATTTTATTTTTATTTTTATTTTTTTTGGAGGAAGCCATCCTAGAACAAACCAAGCCACTATAAAGTGGGTTGTCTTAATTGGGCAAAATCCAGGCGGTTGATTCAATTTTAGTCAAATCTCCTCCTTTCACAACCTTTGACCCAGTAACAGTACCTAAGTACAGAAACCATGATCTCACGTAGGGGTAGTCTTTTTAATACAAATCTGTACGGGGTAGAGTTAGGCAAAATTTAATTATGATTAAGTATTTGACAAATAATTTCCTAGAATAAATCATCTAATTTAATCATGTTTGAATTAGATAATTGATTCCTGATCATTGATTCAGTTGATTTTTCTATAAACTAAATCATTAATTGACTAAAAAACGTCCTGAAAGATTAAACGATGATTTATTCCGGGAAATTATTTATCAAACAATTAATCATGATTAAATTTTGCCTGACTCCGGTAATGAGAATTAGCATTATAGACTACCTAAAAAATTTTATAATACTAACAATTTCAGTCCATACCTATCGAAAACATATTTACAAATTACATAATATTGTGTCAGAAAACAAAAAGTTCTCAATTTAAATATACACGTCTTTAGGAACGTATACAAGGAAGGAACTCCTTAGAAGTTGGTACATGAGAGAATAATACATTTTATAATTTAGGTTCCAGAAATGGCCGACACCTGCTCCTAAGGAAGAGGTTAAAATGTAATTATGCAAACTCTGTCTTTTTAACTATTTAAATTTACATTGTAAGCAGCTGTTATTAGATTACCCCTTAACCTCTTTTTTTATGATTTCGTAAGATGTTCCGAGAAAATTAATTTCATTCCACCACGGAAAAATGAGTTTTAAAGAAAAAGAGGAATATTTTAACAAAGAATTTTATGAAATTTTATTACTAAAATTCATCAACCATTAACCGAAAACTCGACACCTCATACTTACAAGGGGTCGTTTTGACTTGTAACTCACAAATTTGAATGCCGATTTTTTTAGTAGGGACCTATAATAGTGCAAAACTAGTCCCTTAGCAGCCCATGAGCATTGCAGCTGAGAAAAAAATAAAAATCACGTTTTATTTTTTTTCTCAGAACTCAGGCAAGATAGATAAATGATTCTTTTACGTAAAATTGTAGTTATGTATGCTGTTTGAAATAAACACACTTCCTTCATGCCCAAAACACGACCCAGATTCAGAGTTCTCAAAAACCCTTAAAAAATGACAAAATACCAATGGAATCTGTGGAATTTTTTAAAAAGAAAAACTGAACTCTAATTTCGATTTAACGCACTAAAAAATCTTACACGTGAAATTTTGACAAAATAAAAAAATATTTATTTTTTACCACTTTCGAGGACGTTAAAATTTTAAAGTTGAGATTTTATCAACAACTTCAAACGGCCATAACATTTGCTATGTTCAACCGATTAAAATAGCAATGGGATCAATAGAATCAGCATGCATTCCTCAAATGTATTATGTAAAAATATTATATATATATATATATATATATATATATATATATATATATATATATATATATGTGTGTAGTAAATATTTTGCGCTATCTCACAGATTCAAATGAAACCAAATTTAAGGGCTTCTAGAAGGCGTACAACTGCATAGTTTAGCCCAAATCCGGAGATCGCAGGATTTCTCCTTATTGAGATATCTCAAGTTATAGTTGACCTCTAAATTTTTCCATCAAATCAATTTTTGCCCACTAAAATTTGGATGTTATATACATGGATAGAAAGCAGAATTGTCATTCTAGTGATGTCATTACTATTTTAATCAGTTTAATTGGAATTTTTATTGTATTGTTGTTGTATGTGTCGTGTTTTAAGCATAACGGAAGCATTTTTATTTCAAATAGTATAAAAAAAAAACTACAATCATTTCTATATCTTGACTGAGAGCTGAGAAAAAAAATAAAACGTCATTTTCATTTTTCATTTTTTTTTTTTTTCTCGGCTCCTATTGCTCATGGCATTAGTTTTTCACTTTAATAGGTTCCTACTACTCACGCAAAAAAAATCAACATTCAAATCTGAGAATTACAAGCCAAAACGTCCCCTTGTTAGTTTCTGTGTAACAGATCGCTCCATCCGAGTTTACTACGGATCCTGATTTTCCATCAGTCGTCAAATCCAACACAATCTCTTGGTTCTGTCCTCTAAATCCTCTACTCTGCTGATATTCCGGTCACTTTATGCAAGTTTTGGCAAAATTTTCGAACAATAGAGGCATGTAATCATCACAATCCTGCATCATGATCTTAATACATCCAACGTACGCGACAAAATAATAAATTTTCAAAATTTCAATGAAACCATTCTAATCATCCAAATCGACTTTCACGACTTTCATTCAGCTTCATCCATCAACATGATCCTCCTAGCAGCTTAAAACGGCAGTAGCAACGAGAGCTGTTGTGAAATTCAGAAGTGGGACCTTGGAGATTACCTGATTTTCCTGAAATCAGCTTAAAAGTATCTGATCATGTAGTTAAAGCTTTAATTTAAACAAGCGAATTTAAAATATTTACTGACACAATATTGTTTGTCGTTTTAGGCTAATACAACATTTACCTTACAAACGGTCTGATTTCAATTAACTATAAAATAATCTTCTACTTGAATAATACCAAAGTGATTTGGACTTACGGATTTTAATTTGAAGCTTCACTAAACTATCCAATTCATATCGTGTTTCCTATAAATATAGTTTTAAAAATCTAAAATCCTCAATGATACGCACAGTTAATGTTAAGTTTCAAAGTGTTACTAATTTGCCCAAACCAGATGCCTTATGACAGAAAACTTACTCAAACCCTAAAAAATCTTAATACGGTAGAGGAAATTATATCGCGGCATTATAATATAGAACTTGTGTTGTAACCATTTCAGAATTACCGATTCTCGATTGCTATGCACGTTATTGTTATCTAATTATATATTATCTTTCACATTTACTTTATTAATTCTTATAAAATTTAAAAATAAAATAAATAAATACAAAAGGCCAACAAACACACAGCTACAACACCGCACCTAAGGGTTGCAGCTAGAAATGTAGACATTACTCAACCGGCAACTCCAGCCGCCCCAGCTGCTAATGCCTCACCTCAGCTGTTTCACTTAATTATCTGGTTGAATAACCTCATTCAACAACTCCTTCAATCCTGTGGGGGGCTAATCATCTCTCAGGATCTTTCTTCGTCTCCACATCAGCAGGTTCTGACTTCCACGTGTTACTATGCGGCACAAACATAGTAATAGACTAAAATCTACCATAATTTGAACAATAATTTTAAGAACAGATAACCCAGATACGATATAATCAAACTTAATGTAGAATAGATATCCCCACAGAAGTTCATAGTAATATAATACAAAAAAATAAATATATACCTATAAAATACATCTATTAAAATATAAGTAGTATAACCATTATAATGATAAAAAGAACGATATTAATATGATTGAGTACAATATAAATCAATCCAATAATTATCAAATATTTTTTTATTTTTTCAAGCCGTGCCGTTTATCCTGTACCACTCCAATCCAAGGTTTTTTTTTTAGTTTTTAGCAATGCAGTATATATAGGTTTGATTGCCGGACCAATGCTAAGACTTTAAATATTTTAGGAGTTAAAAGTTAATGAATTTTTAGAAGTTAAAAAATTGAACTTTTTTTTATTCCGTAAAATATATATCAAAAATTTTGTACTACCAAATTGGAGCACCAAAACAGTGAGAAAATTATTTTTAAATTAAATAAGGAATATATAACATAACGGTGAGCCCTTAACGCTTAACTATAATTTAAAATCTATAATTTCATTATCAAACAACAGTAGATAAAATATGACTCCATAAATTACTAAGAAAAAAAATTAGGAGAATTATGCGAAATACATTAATTAAAATAATATGCAATCCTTGACTTATTGCATGAAGGAGAAACAGGGAACTACAAAAAAAAAAAATAATAATAAAATAAATATTAATGTATGTATTAAAGTATAACCTCACTAATCCGACCCCTAAGAGAGCAAGGGGTAGGTCCAAACGGCCAAAAGTTCGGATTAACCGGAGATTTCATTGAAACATGTTTTTCTTAGTTAAAAGTGTATTATAATATAATAAAATTAGCGTTTTAAAAAAGTGAACGAAATTGAGTTCTATAGATTAATAGACTATGTTTGTAAATAAATGTTTTAGCCAATTAGTTTTGAATAGAAACATTGGCCATCATGGCATATTGAGTATCTATAGCAGTTTATAGCAAACTAACTCACCTTTAAACTTGTTCGTTATCACTATACATACATAGTAAACATCATTTAAGAGTGTATAGAGGAAAATCGGAAACAGACAACAATTTACCCCACTTTTTGAGAGAACTCCGAAAGCGTTTATCTTTGTTCCTGTTTAGATATTATTTTTTGCTCAAATCGTTAACAATTTAGTTTAGTTTATTTTTATCATAAAAAGGTTTTATTTAGAACCAATTTCGTTGAAACTTACAGAATGTTAAAAGTTTTGACGCTCTGATTCTACCAATTAGCAAACGGCGGCGCTTCAAGATCCAAAATTTAGAATTTAGCACATACCTGCTACACTAACAATACTAAAATAAATCAACACTACTCGACCTTTTGCACACCAAAAGGTATAATTTCACTCGACTAATATTGATTCCGCAAAAATATTGTGCAACCCACGGAACACTGCGGAAGCGTCGGATTGCCCGGAGAGCATGACTAGCGGGAGGTGGATTATCGAGGTTCTACTGTTTATAAAATCTTAGAAGAGATGATACAAGAAGAACTTTTAATTCCGATATACTGTTCTGATATAACATTTATTTCTCTTATCATAATTTTTCTTTTAAATTTACGTTAAAATAACCATGACAACCTATCTGGATCGAAAATCTTCTCAAAATATTCAAAATGTCCAGCTCATTTTAAACAGATTAACTGAATAAACTGTCTTGAAGTAACTAATCTGTAATCATTATAATTCCATTACATCAATTATCTGAAACATTAACCCTCCAAGGAATGGCTTGTCCATATGATCACACCAAACGTACCCCCACTCAAAAGGACACCCTGCTCTTACACCCTTATTTTATTCCTTTATAACTTTGCAGCCCTTCTCCAAGAGGTGATAGTGTAGATTTGTGACGATTGGAGTACTTCTCTCATCAAAAAAAAAGTTTTAAATTCGTCAAATTTCTCACCAACGTTGTGTTACAATTTCGATATTTTTTTTCAACTGATAAGATTATGGAATTAGACTCTATATAGTGGTATCATGCTCTAGCATGAGTTTCATTAAAAAAATAATAATCCTGAAGGTTTTGAAATGGCATTTTTTATGACTGTGATCATATGATCATGCCCGTATTTCCCCAAGAAAATGTTTATAAAAGTTGATCCAACAAAATTTTTATTGTTTATTGAAAATAGGTAAATAAATATGCATTTATAACCATTTTTAACATTTAGAATTGTTGTCAACTTGTCAAATGAAAACCTTTTCCTCCTTTATAACTATAATATTCTCCCTATATATTGTTCATTATTAGAAAAATGTAAAAGTAGTTATAATCGTCTAAGTTTATCAAATTTCATTCCATTCTCTTTTTATCTACCCTTTTAGGTAGCTATGTTACCGTTGACAGGTAGCACTAGTAATGTCCTTTTACTAAGGCTCCAGGTAACGGCCGCTGTTAGATGTTAGATGGGGTTAAACCAAGATATTAAAAAAAATAATTATTTATTGTTTGTTTGTGATGTATGTTAATTGAAATAAAAATATATATTTTGTTTATAAAAGTATTTCTGTTATGATATTCCAAAATTTAAAACATTCTTTGCTTACTGAACAAATCATCTTGTGTAAGGTTTGGTATGGTATATGAACACGGCCCATTAAGAGCAGACGGTATGTTTTTTTGTTTTTTTAAACATTATCCTGAATTTCGGCATGTCCAATAACAAAGAAAAGTATTAAAAAATATATTATTTTGATAGAAAAAAATTTTGCTCGTCTTTGCAAGGTTAAATTAAAAATTAAAAACGAAAATTATTAATAATTGTATTTTTAAAACTATTGAATAAATAATATTGCATATACTAAATATCTGAGAATAGGTTACAATTAACGGGCGAGAAGGTAATGGTGGAAGGTGGAGTGGAGAAGTGGAACAACATCTGGTCCCTGTGATGGAGAGACAAAGCAGCCTGACAGTTCAGCTTCCACCCTTCTCCGTCCTCCGTCCCTAGCGGCTAACTTGAATACGGTCGGCTTCGGTCCTAGCTTAATATGACCAAATAGTTTATATGAAAAATATATAAAAAAGAAGTTTTACTTCTTCAAAAACAGATTAAAAATATATATTTATATATATTGATATATACAACTGTATAATTTATAATTATAATTTACAACAATAAAATCTGAAGAAAATAATTAAAATGAAATGCTAATAACATGTTAAGAACTAATAAGGGTGCCCTTAATTGGGGAAAAACCATGCGGTTGAGTTTGATTTCGGCCAACTCTCCTCCTTTCACAACTGTTGGCCCAGTAACAGTAGGGGAGACCTGGGATGGTTGGGACAGTGAAATTTTTTATTAATAGGTAGGCACTACTGAATCGTCTTTACAGCTGTTAATCACACTCCTGAGGCAGGTTATAATACTGTGCTTTGGTGGCCATATTTAAATTTTCTGAGAAGAGAGGTAAGTTTTTCTTAATTTTCACTATAAAAGTAAATATTTGAATGAACTTTAGGATAGTATTTTCTTAAAGACAAAACCCCTGTCAGCGTCTTAAATTCACATATAAAACTCCAATCAATTATTATTCGATTCCAGTAATCAATCTTGAAATACAAACCTACATGTTTGTCAGGACCACGTATTGAATAAAAAAGTAACCTAAGGGATGGTTGGGACACTTGATCTCTTGGACGGGTGGGACAGTGTCCAACCATCCTGTTATATTTTTGCATTTATTTATATTTTGTTACTTGCATTTTCTTATTGTTATTTTTCTTTACAGAATCTTATTTTTCAACATCATGCCTTATTTATTTATTGGTAAAAGTGTTCCTTATTTAATTTAATTTATACTATTATTTGTGTAAGAAACATATAGTACTATTTAAATACATAGTACTATTTACGTTTATCATTTACTATATAAAAATATTGAATTGCAACTAATGTGTTACCTGATTTATGTATGTCCCAACCATCCCCCCTGGTGCCCAGGATAGTAGGGACACTTTTAAATGTTTTATATTTTTGTTTCTTTACTGACTTGTGTTCATTATTATCATTTAGAATAAATCATGCTTACTTCTAAAAAGTTATTAAAAAAGAAAAATATTTCAAAAGTTACAAAAAATAATTGTAGCCCTAAAAAAAAATTAACAATAAAAAAACTTTTCCCAACCATCCCAGGTCTCCCCTATCTATTTACAGATCCCCTAAATTCTCGTAGTGGTTGTTTTTATATATAAAAACAACAATTATCTGGGTGTTAAATACTATTTCTTTTTTTTTCGATGCAAATACATTTCTAGTAATAATAGGCCGTTTGGGTTCCAGTAGCAGTGCTTGATTTTTCAAAAGAATGTTTATATGAAGTATATTTTTAAATTAATTATCTTTTACTTTATTTTATCGTTAAGGAGCATCGATTTATGTATAATAATTACATACTTATATATTACGATACTATCTTTATCAGTATTGATCGGTACCTAGTACCGAAATTGGGTCATCGATTTTCGATACCGATTCTTTTGCTCAACAATTGGAGGAATCGAGAATCGACACATCCATACTTTCCTGGAACACACTTAAAAGGATCTGCTCTTGATTCCGGTAAATTAGTTGCCAAATATTTAATCCGGATAAAATTTTACCCCACTTTGATTACAATAAGATTAAGGGAGTAATAAAGAGACATGTAGATTTAAAAAAAAAACAACTAATAAACAGAAATTGAAACTGCTTTTTAAGATGGGAATTAATCATTCCATTCCAGTTGGTTGCCATTTAAGGAGGGTTCAAGAGAGAAAAAAAGACAGTTGAACAGAGTAGGAAGCAGGTCATAAAATTTTATGTGACAAGGTTTTATATACATAGTTGGGTTTTCCAAATTTAATCGTGTAGCAAAATTAGAAAGTCGTTTTATAGACAAAGGGTGCTGTCTTCGTATAGTCATTAGTGTTTTGTCTTGATTCTGTTTATTTATTTATGGTATCTTTGAAAGAGGGGAGCAGCATGCACACTATGGCTTTAAAGAAACGAAGTTTTAGACTTGCGAGATAAAGCTGAAGAATGAAAAGAAATGCGATAAAGAAGTGAATGTTTGGCAGGTGAAGTTTAGATGATGTCGGAAACGAATAGTAAAGGTAAGGTGTATGGTTAATTTATTTATCGGGGATTTTTTTTTTTTAATTTTTTTTTTTTACATTTAAACGTGCCTTTAACTAAAACCTGTCAAGAGGCACATAATGCAGATGTGTTTATAGGGACATTTTCTCCGATACATCCCGATATTAATACAATTAACGCCAACTTTACGCGTGCTCTATAATCTTGCTTCAATTTGTTATTCAGTTTACTAGATTTTTATTTTTTTAATGGTTTGCATTTCGCAGCTATTATAATATATGTTATTTATATCTATGTACATAAATTTTACGGACTACCGATGACGACGACCCAATTATCGAGTGAATAAACGTTCAGTTCCCACAACTGAGCAACCACTTAGAAAATATTTTTTTATCACTTCCAGCCGATCGAGAGGAATTAAACGCTGGATCGTAAATTGCACTCTATACTAAATATATTTACGCCTAGAAATCAAGAAATCTCTATTTGAAAAACTATCACTCATATTTAAATACATTATAGCATCAATAAAATTACTTATTAATTATAGTTCTAATAATTTATTTCAAAGTTCACTAGGTTGAAATTGTCAATAGCAGAAAGAATCCGGAGTACGATATTCCACCGGGAAAGATGGAAGAATGCTGGAGAACTGGGGATTCATTCTTTAAGAGTCAAGCCGGTAGAGGGCACTCGAAGAGTTCCGCCAACCCGTTCCTCTCTCCAGCAATTAGTGAGCTCTTGGCAGTTCCTTAGAGTCGCTTTCTGTCTTCAGTTTGCTTAGTACACAACACTGGCTTCTTGGCATTGTTTAAAGTTTGTGATAGTTCAGATAAATCACAATACCAGACCGTTGACCCAGATCTGATAAAAGCTAGTTGGTTAAATCAGACTTTTTAAATGATGGTAAAAATCATAAAAATTTAATTTACAAAACAATTTATGTATGTATATATATATATATATATATATATATATATATATATCTTTCCTATTATATAAAAGGACAAGCTATTTTTCGTTTGTAATCACTAACCACAAAACTCGGCGGATTATCGGGAATGGCGTGGCAAACAAGTTAGGAAACTAGTGGATTTGAGCGGCTCTGGAGCTTGGTATGAAAGGATAGGTATCTGATTCGGGCTTAATCAGCAACATATGCAACATATAAAGATATTTATGGATAATTTTATTGTAAACAAAGTAAGGACCATTAAGAATTTTTCGAATGATTTTGGATTGTAGGGATTGGATAAGAGATTAATTGGATTGTTGAGTGTAGCCCCAAAACTCTATTTTCTATTAAATTATTACAATGATTCAAATATGTGGTGCAGCATATGGGGGGTTCAACAATAATCAAAGTTACAGTAATAAAAAATTTAATGTACAATATTGAGTAACAAAAACGGGGTTAGCCACCCTGTCATAATCTTTTAATTTAGAGTTATGGTGTGTATATATATGATATATGAGCCATTTGTTTCAAGCACTAATGATTCATTAAATTCTCTGCAAGTGTTTCTTAAGAGTCTCTGTCCATCAGTTACGTTATTTTTACTTATGACACAGAATCCTAGTATATATATATATATAGGAATGTCATTGTTTCAACATATTTATAATGAAATGATTAAGCTGAAATGATAATTTATCTTCGTCTCAACTTGAACGACTTTTTCTATTTTTACAAAGTTGTCTGAGATTCGTTCTAGGAATACCCCGTCATGAATATATTTCTTAGTGAAAATTCCCTTGAAAACATCTAATGAAAATTCCCTCATAAAATATATTTCATTGGTTCATTTCTTTACAAATCCTTTTCCTTAGTCATTAGTCACCTTCTTACATCGTCAAAGCATTAACATTCCGAAGACAACGTGGGTCCGCATGGACCATAACTCATTTTGTGCAAGCAACTATTTCTCCACCAGCTATTTGGCCTTGAGTATCTGTACTCTGACCTCTTTAAGTCTAATCTAAATAGAAACAGTACTGTCAAGCGGTTTTTTCGTTCCTGAAAGCCTTGCGTGGAGCGAAAGCCTAGGAATAAGAGACCTCCAAATATGTCGCTGGGTGATATTGCTCGTGTTTCGGGAAACGAAGAAAAGGCCAATAGAACCAACGCAGTACAACCATGGAGAGGTATAACAAAATGTCGTTGCTATAAAGATACAGAACAGAAAATACGTGTTCAAAGTGTGAAAAGACGATATGTAAAGAACATGAATACATCCACCGCTCTAGGGTTCAATGTTAAGAAACTCTAGACTGTGATCAAGAGGAATGAAGATCTGATAAATTTTATTATATTTTTGTTTATGTGTTAGTGTGTGTAGGTATATTTGTTAAAAATTACAAAAAGTCTTAATTTATTATATATACTCCTTAGTCAGTTCAGTTCTAGTTAGAAGGATTGAATAGTTATATAATATTCTTATACTTTTTCTATGTAATCGCTTTTCATTCAATACATTTTTCAATACTTATTTCATTTAGATTTGTTTTTAAATGAATAATAGTTTGAAATAATTCATTACATATTATGTAGTTAGACATATCTCAACAAACTTTCATGAATGCATGCATTACAAGCTAAAACACGATGGAGGCTGGGCGAACCTCAGGTTGTATTTGATGTGAGTTTGATTCATGTTGTCTCCAGAGAGTTAAAATTGAAGTCATCAGTGAGTTTCCGCAAAAACAGGCCCTCTCCTTCTGACCTCTACCTTACTCTCTTTAACACAGCATCATTCAAACCCTCTTTAGTTGCCAGATGGAAATTTTATAGAACTCCCTCTTATCTAACATTCGCTATTCCTCCGCTTTCAATAACTTTAAATCCCAACTCGTCCTTTAATTATTAGGTATTGAATCCAAAAGTTATATAGAAGAAAAAAAATTATCACAATGAAATATGAGTGTTCACAATATAATTTTTATTTTGTTTTTGCATTTATTTTATTGTAACTTTTATAATTATCTCAGATCTCATTTATCATCTTCTGATAAGATGTATTTTTAGTCCTGTTTATTATATTTTTCATTTAAATGTTTTTTTCTTCTTAACTTCTTCCTTTAATGCTTTCTTACTTTATTTAAACATATATATAATAAGTATTTTATACCAAAATTTAATTTTACTATTATATTTTTCTCAATATTATGTCCTTAATTTTATACACGACAGCTGAGCCACCATTATATTGTTACTTTTAATTATTCTTAAGAGGCATAGACCTCTCATTTTTTCTGAGAATAAATTTAAAGAATATATAAATAATGTGACAATTTATTCTATTATAATTATAACCGAGCACAATAATTTAATTAATAAAATTTTTAAATTTAATCAATAAATGTGGCTTGATTAAGAAATAGACAGTTAAAATTTAAATTTTTATCTTTGTTAAACACCAAACCAAAGTAACTTGGTAGGTACACTAAATATATTCGGCTCGAAATAAAATATTTAAATTTTGTAATATCTGAATCTTGTGCAAAACTTTAACAATATTTGAAATAAAAAATATATCATTTCCGCCTAACGTTGCTAACAATTGAATAAAAACGAGGCATTCCAATCATAGCTCTATTCTCTAGAACAATCATAGACGGAAATGCGAAATTGATTCAACATCGAAACGAACCGCCGACCTAGTAACTAGACTCTATTGTTACAGACTGAAACTGAACAACAGAATTTAATTAAATTTTAAAGATATATTTTTTTTTTTTTAAATAAGAGCATAGATAAATAAGAGCACTAGTTTAAGACAATAATTATGAAAAAAAAAAATCGTATTTCATTATAATTATTTCACCTTTCGATTCTCTTTATTTATAATTATTAACTGTTTTCAATAGTAAAAGCCTATAAATATAATAGAGAAACACCTCAAAAAATTGAAAAAAATATTTATATAAGGATCATATAGAATCTTTCAAGATATACGGGTCATATAATAGTAAATTTAAATATATATATATATCTGTACCTGAAGGTACAGAACACTGTGTCCTTTTTTGACCAAAAATATATTATTACGTATTCTTATTCACTTTTTTTTCCCTTTATACAGAATTCTATGTCCTAGACAAATCAATTGTAAGGTAAGTCACATAAACATTTTTTTTATTTATTAATTATTTTTAATTGGGGGGGGGGGAGGGAATGCGTCCTGATGTACTCCAATTAGAGCAGAATGGACGGGTTACCAACCTATTCTAGCCTGGATGGCAAAGTCAAGATTTTTTTCGTACACATAAGTATAATTAACAATTCAGGAAATATTTTTTTTCTTTAAACTGCTCTCATGTAAAGTTACGGAAATGTGACTTAGTGTCCTGTACCTCCGAGGTACAGATATATTATCATTAATATTACATTTCAAAATAATAAATATAAAAGGTTTTAATATTTTAAAGTATTATTTAGTTTCAAACATAATAAATTTCAAATATATGGGTTTGAACTAAAGCCTTCATCGATCAAGGATTTTTTCCTTGTTTAACGCAACTTTTTGATTCATATTCTCCCACGACTTATCTAAAGAAGTTCTCAACTCGTGTAAGTTACACAGTGGGTTGAAGGATTGGCCTGACTTCTTAGACGTCTGCAAAGTTCGTTCCACGCGAGCTATGTAGTAATTAAATCTGAGACAACAACCTTGCTTCGTGTTGTCGCCTATTATCCAGCATGAAAATAAAATACTGTGAATAATCCAAATGAGATCACACAATCCTAGATAACTTCCTTAACGTTGAGGTTGAGCCATATTTTAAAGCGAAACAGGTGGAATTCGTAAACATGTTAGCCGATGAAGAAATTTCGTCAAATATTGTCCCTAAACCACATCATTAGGCATTCGATAAACTCAAAGTAGTCTATTTTATAAAGAAACAGCAAAGCATGACACATCTAAAAAGAAAGCACGTTGCTCTGTTTGCCTTTGGTGCACATCAGGTGTTCCTAATCACAATCTAGGATGTTCTTTAGTCAACTATGGACCTGATGTGGATCTCTGGGGGTTTAACTTCACTTTAGTAAGTATTCCACTATAAGTGTCTGATCTAACATTTCTTCACTATGTTTTGCGGTGTTGTACCTTCTCAAGAGCTGTTTTTAACCGATCCCAAAGAATAGGATGTCCCAAGCATTGTCTCTCGAGTCCAACTGAACCGGGTCTATGTTTGCACAAACCTTTCTGAAGATTACTTGTGAATTCTTTTCAAATATTAGATTTAGTTAAATCCATTAAATAGGCAGTGGTTCTTCATGCGCCTGGAAAAACTTTTAGTGATTCTAACCTTATTCCGACGGATTTCGATGTTTTAGTCACTACTTTTCGAGGGGGGAGAATATACTTCCTCCTTTATCCTAATATTGACCGATGTTATACGATGTAAATCAGACATAATATAATCCTGAATTACAAGCAATGTTAACTCCTAATAAAAATTTTTACATCAGAGAAGTAGAAATAAATATATTCGTTCTCACATTTCTTTTTAGAATTGAATAGAATATAAAAATAATTTTATTCTGGGGCAAAGTCCCTTAACAATAACAGATAAGTACGGGTACAAATAAATTAAATTTGGTCAGAGATATAATGAAATAAAGAAAAACAATAATACAATAATGACACTATGTACATAGATGATAGTTAAATATACAGAAAAAAAAATAAGATAACATTCTACAAACTAGAGAAACTAAAATGAAATAAGAAAAAAAATAAAATTTTATGTAGATGTGTGTGAAATAATATTACAATCTGTCCCACCTTAATACAATAAGTAATATGGATGAGAAAGAATCCATTTACAAAATTTATGAACTTAAATTTTTTTACGTTCAAGTGAAAATAACAATATATACAAATATGTGAAACACCAGACCCATATAGAAACTAATGTTGTTAACTTGTGTAACACTTTCACACATTATGGAATATAAAATAAGAAAATGTCAATATATAACACATTAAATCAATTTTGAAACTCATGTTAACTTCTATTTCGCCTTTTTACATTTAAGAAGACTGAATATCAATATGGCACACTAAACAACACAATCCAAGTTAAAACTGTAGATGTAGATGTTTATATGAGCGACTTTAGGAAAGAGCTATCGATAAATGTTAACTGGAAGTGAAGCGTCAGAATCAATCTCGCAGGTGCATTGCAAGTCAGGTCGATTTGGTGGAGCGCACAGTGCTTTGACAATGGACAAAAATCAAAAATCGAAGTATTTTTTATCGAGCTGTTTACCTTTTGATATTCTTAAATATACCTTAGACAACAATTTAGTATGATTATCTCATTGTTTACATATTCGTTTAAGTCAACACAATCGAAAAACTTCAGGAGTATTTTAGTTTAGCGATTTATATCACATTAGCCGCATATTATATTTTGTTCCATTCACATCTCATTGGATAAAAAATAACTATTATTAACGATGCAAAATACAGGTCAAGGTATCTATTTTAAAATATGCTACTTTAATTGGTAAGATGACCATTTCTTATGTCCATGGCATGCGTGTAAAGTTTCGTTGGCCAGTTTGAAAATTATTCAAACTTTGAAGAGGCTTTAAAAAAAAAACCTCAAATATCCTTTTGTAGTTTTTGCATATTCTTGTAGCTTGGTATATAAGCTTTGATTTGCCATGGGTTTTATCTGCGCCTGCCTGCGCCGGGAGTGTTTTATTTTTTTTTTTTTATTGAGAAAGCAAAAATTAGGCCAATGGCCAGTTTGCTGAAATACGTTTTTTTTTTTTCCATAAAAAATCAGATCAAATAGCTGTAGTCACTTATAAACTACATTCGTTTAAGGACGTAGAAGAGCCTAACCACCAATTGAAAATAGAAACATCTACAATTAGTCGGTTATTTAGCTTGAAATTCAATTAAAAATTGAATGTGGTCGATAGGAGTTGTAATATATTTCGTCAGGGATATGCCTCTTGACTTAAAAAGGAACTTCAATTGCCAACTATTCCCGAAATCAGTGCAGTCAAACCAGGACCAACCCGAACAAGAGGAAGAACGGAAACCCTTTTTGAAAAATCTTCCAATAAAACAAGAAAAATAGGCGAGTAAAGGATCTTGTTTACCTTTTGGTATTATTAAATTTAAAGTATTATACACAGCCGTTTAGTAAGATTACCTCATTGTTTACATGATTGTTTAACAAAAGAGAATCGAAAAACTTAGGGAGTATTAACGTTTTGCATTTTTTATCATATTAGTTGCAAATTTTCCTTTGTTCCGTTGACAACTCGTACGGAAGAAAATAAGCATTTTCAACGATGGAATATACAAATCAAGGTATCTATTTTAAAATATATTATTTCAATTGGCATGTTGAACACTTATTATATTTATTGCCTGCGGGTAAATTTCATTGACCACTTTGAAAATTACTCAAACTTTGAAGAGGCTTTTAAAAAAATCCTCGAATATCCTTTTGTAATTTTTACGTAATATTGTTGCTTTTTATATAGGCTTTAATTTTATATGAATTTTAACTGCGCCTGCCTGCGCCTAAACTGTTTTATTATTATTTTCTTTAGGAAAAGTGAGCATAACCAATGGCCAGCTTGCTGAAAAATGTTTTTCCCTCAAAAAATCAGATCGGACTGCTGCAGTCACTGATGAACTACATCGGCTCATGAACGTAGAAGAGTCCAACGACCAATTGGAAACAGAAATATCTGAAATTGGTAGGTTATTTTGCATCAAATTCAATACAAAATTAAATGAGGTCGACAGGAGTCGTGTTAAATTTCGTCAACGGTATGCATCTTGGCTTCAACAGAAACTTCAATTACCAATTATCCCTGATATCAGTAGTGTCAAGCCAGGACCAAGCCGGGCACGCGGAAGACCAGAAACCCTTTTCGAAGAAGCTTCCATTAAAACTAAAAAAAAGGCGGGTAAAGGATCTTGTTTCTAGCAGGTCATCTGCTGAGTTGCGATTTGCTGCAGAGATGTCCGCAGAATCCTTGGCTGAAGAACAAAAATCAATAAGTCCTCTTCAAGCACTAGCTTTATGCTTGGATTTAGGTTTATCCGAAAGAAAATACAAAGTATTAAGATCACTGATAAATGGTATGCATAAGAACTGCTTTCCCAGCCTCTATTCAATAACATTGACAAAAATGCTCTACTCCCAAAAAATATAATTGCAGATGAAGTTAGCGTTTGTGTAAATCTACAAGAACTCCTGCAACTAACAGCGCAAAGCATATTAAAAATTGCGAGTTTGGAGGAGGGCAATGAGTTCAATCTTATATGTAAGTGGGGATTCGATGGCAGTTCCGGTCATAGTCAGTATAAACAAACATTTTCAAATGCATTAAGCACTGATGAGTATTTGTTTTTAATAGCAATGATGCCACTAAAATTGGTAGACGTAAGAAATGGAAAAGTCGTATGGGTAAATCGACGTTCATCGTCCACCTTATACTGCAGACCCATAAAATTAATTTTTCAAAAAGAAACAGCAGACTTAGTGCGTGACGAGGAAAAGACAATGAAAGATATAATTTGCAAACTCCAGACCAGTGAAATTAAATTTGAAAGCCATCAAATTTACTCGGTAAGTTTTGAAATGCTGTTCACAATGCTGGATGGTAGTGTTACTAACATTTTGTCTGGAACAAACGTCACGTCTAAGTGTTTCATTTGTGGAGCAACCCCAAAGGAGATGAACAATGAAAACGTGGTAAACCGTTTACCTGATTCGGAGCAATATCGCTTCGGTTTATCAACCCTACATTGTTGGATTAAGTTTTTCGAATGCATTTTACATATAGGTTACCGATTGCCAATAAAAAAATGGCAAGTTCGTGGAGTCGAGCATAAAGCAATTGTAAAGGAAAAAAAAAAAAAGAATCCAGTCAGAATTTAAATCGAAAATGGGACTATTGATTGATAAACCAAAGCCTGGGTATGGCTCATCAAATGATGGTAATACTGCAAGGCGCTTTTTTGCAAACCCTGACCTCAGCTCTGAGGTTACTGGTGTAAACAAGGAACTGATAGTTAAATTCTCCATTATTCTAAAGGTTTTGGCAAGCGGCTACCCAATTAACATAGATAGATTTAAAATGTTGTTGGAAGAAACTAGGGTCCTATATCTTACTTTGTATGACTGGTTTTGTATGCCTATTAGTGTTCACAAAATCCTTGTACACGGGTGTGAAATAATTTCTTCTTTTTCATTGCCAATTGGACAATTGTCAGAAGATGCGTTAGAGGCCAAACATAAAGAAGTAAGGAAAAACAGACTAAGTCATACTCGTAAGTGCTCACGAGTGAGTTCCAATTTTGACCTCATTAGAATATTATTGTTAACTTCTGAACCTCTCATATCTGATCGGAGGACTTTGATGCGTTAGAGGCCAAACATAAAGAAGTAAGGAAAAACAGACTAAGTCATACTCGTAAGTGCTCACGAGTGAGTTCCAATTTTGACCTCATTAGAATATTATTGTTAACTTCTGAACCTCTCATATCTGATCGGAGGACTTTGATCAATAAAAAAGTTCGAGTTGAAGAAATTCAGGAGTACATCATTCTAACCGAGAAGCCAGGTCAATATAAACATGATATGCTAGGTATTGAGAATTTAGATTTAACTTGTACAGACAATAATGAAAGTAGTACTGACGAAGATTCTATCAATTTAGATTAAATATTATAATTTTAAATCAAATGTATGGTTATATATGTAATTACAATCGATTTTTGAAATAATGTTATCTAATTTTTACGTAATATGTACACATGGATTAGTAAATAGAAATTATTTGTTGAATTATAATATTTTCATTCTTTTGTATTTTACACTACTATAAAACTTTATCCTTTATATCTTTTGTTCTTAATCTATTTAAATTCTGAGGTTTATAGCATTCAGGTTAAAGACATTCTTTGCTCATGTGGCTATTCTGAGTGGTTGCCTACTTTTGATTTAAAAGAACATCAGATGAAGTAAGCATTGTACAGCTATACCAAAAAAAAAAAAAAAAGAAATAATTATATTCATGGTTGACTCAAACATCCTAATGTTGCAGGAAACGCAATATTTATGGTAGTTTTAGAAACTTGCACAAAAAATACCTTTTTGCTGCAATAGAAAAATTGGTTGTTTAAAAAATTCGTTTTTTTTTTTTTCACTTATCTCGTCATAACTTTTTATGAGTGCATTTCCGGACCCATGTTTATAGGAACTTTTTTGTTCAGCGTGCTATTTTCTATAAGATTTTCATAGTTCCCGATTTTTGTCCAATTTCACACTATGTTCGAAGCACTGTGGAGCGCCTCGTTGATACAACTACGCTGGCAGTATATCATTAGCTACTTTGGTAGAGACAATGAAGGACAAAAACCAAATGAGGTTGCAACACACCTTATAAGTAGCGAGCCTCGAACACTCAAAGATGTGATTTTTTTTTTTTTACATATAGCTTAATATACCCACTGAACACGTTTGATATTTAAAAAAAAAATATTTTAAGGCAAAATAATTTAATTTTGAAGTCTCTTTTTTAGAATTGTGGGTATAATTAAAATATTAAAACAACTTAATATATTTCAAAGCATGATTCTTGTAAATTTATTTAGCCTTCTTGTGATATATTTATGCATAGAAGCTTTTATAATTAGTTAGCTAGAATCTTACCACAGCGATTTCCTGAAGCATGTTGCTAAATGTGATTTGTAGCTGTTTATTGGTGTTGTATACCATACGGCAAAGAATTTGTTCGATAATTGTTAGAGCAGAAATAACAATCCATATTGCTAAAATGAAATAAGATTAGATTTTTTTTTGTTTTCATGAGAGAGGAATACAAACGGTCTATAGTGGATCATTAGCAAAAATTTATCATATTCAGTAACTTCATAATTGATTCAAGAGATAGCTGATTTGAAAAATGTTTAGTTAGAGTTGAGAAAGTTTGCATTTAGAAATAAGCTAATAAGAAAGTCTGATTTATATTGTAATATAAACGTTATTTTATCATCATTAAAAACTGTTTTCTGACTTCCAACTTGATTATGACCCGAAGAAAAGAAAAATACTACCAGTAAAAGATACTAAATTCAGTTAAACTTTTTTTTTTAAATAAAGTTATAAACATTTATGTATTTATAGACTACATTAGTATCGCAAACTTTATTTTATATTATACAATAATATACCATATTAACAATGCATAACTTATTTGTTATACAATAAAAAGATAAATATTTAATAAAAAGGAAAATGTATTTCTTTTGTTTCAATACCGCTTAATTTTTGTGAAGGAAAAATGTCTGCCATGCTCTAAACGTTATGTGTACGGTTTTTATTGTGAGGATACTGCAAGTGAACAGATATGTCAGAAATGCTTTTGCCGATTTTTTCAATCACTAAGAACTGATACAGAAACTATAGATGATGGTAAAATCATAATATTTGTTGGAAATTTCTCTCACTATACTACTCATGATATACAGTGAGCAGCAAAAGTTTTCGTGCACCAAGTTAACTGAAAGAGAGTTTCCCACGAAAAAATTTTCCCATGAAAATGTTTTGTTGAGAAACCCTATTTTAGTGACTTTAGTAGGTGTACGAAAACTTTTGCTGCTCGCTTTAGCTAGAATATTCACCATATCACAAACAAGTGTTCTTTTAAATAAATATGAAATTTAAACGAAAAAAAAAAACAGTTTTTTGGCCGACCTATAACAATCGGCTTTTGTTTGAAATGTCATCTTTGTTAAAATAAGATATTTGTGCATTCAAAAATAATTGTTTTAGTTCTTAAGTACATTTCAATAAAGTTAAAATCTAGGTTTAGGATATAATTAATTTCATACATATTTGAGTGACATTCCAACTCAGCACGTACGCTGAAGACACATTTGTGTTTCAGTAATAATAATGATTTTTTATGGCATCGTATATCACAAGCCTTCAAGAAATGTAAAAAAAAAAAAAAAAAAAAAAAAAATAAATTATAAGATTAAAAGAAAACCGAACAAGTTTCATCAATTAATTATATTTTGGCGTAAACTAAAGCCTTCAGTCCTCTAGTATCAATAATAATCCACCAATACCTGTTAAATAGATCGGCTGCCTAGGAGTCCACATAGAAAAACGATTTGCTTGGAAACAAGAAATTATAAGATCGGCTGCCCAGGAGTCCACATAGAAAAAAGATTTGCTTGGAAACAAGAAAACCACAAGAAACTAGAAATAATGTGTAAATATTTAAAGTATAAAAGTTCAAAACCAGCTAAGTCCATTTTTAAATTTGTTCACAACTGGTAGAAAAAGATAAAAGACAGACTGGATTAGAATAGGGATTTTTTATGGCGGTTTTTAATGTGGTTTAACTACTTTTATTTTTTTAGGAAAACTCAACTACAGGTTATGTCGTAGAGATTCTATTCAATAAAAAGAAATATTTCTAAATTAGACTTAGCTGGTTTTGGAATCCCACATCTCATTTCAATTATTGACAAAAGACTCAATTTACATAACAGTTACTATACCAATGCCAACGTACGGAGTTGAGCTTGAAGACTCCATTAAACTATCAAATATACTTGTATCATAACCAAAATACTTCGAAAAATTCTCATTGCTCCATATTATGCCACATATAAATTTATCTATAATCATCATAATGCTCTACATGTTGCTAAATTGGTCCAAATAAGATTCCTATTATCCCATGATAAGCTAAATACTATCTTTATCCCACTAGTCTCTCAACTTGTTTCTTAATCAATTCCCGACAACCCGAGTCGATAATATTTTTTTATTTATTTTTTTGAAAATCAGACAATTCAAGTGTCACACTCAGATATGAATTTTTATAAAGAAGTATTATTATTTATTTTTTTTTTTAATATCATAATGATAAAATCATAGAACAAAACATTCTGATATTTCTTCAAAAATACAATATGATATTGATGCTAAGAATTCACCTCTAACATGATATAAGTGAAGGTAGGCACATCTGGCACTTTATGCCATAAACACTCCAATCGACTTTACGTCAGTCTGTCAAGATTCCCTGAGCGGTGGAGATACCGGCATTCATACGGGGGAAAACTAGCAGCTGGTCCACCTGATATCAACACGAATATCAACGAGTTAATCAACATAACTGCAAATATTCAGCGATTCATACCTAAATTGCAGTTGATATTATGGAATTTCGAATTGTTAAATATTATATATGGAATCAAAAAAAGCGTTTCAGTAAACACGCCAAAAAGCATAAATATTTTACCAGCTCCAATTTAAAGGTTTTTCTATTTGGAAACCCTAGAATTAAGTGATTCTACAAAAAAATAGTATTTTAGAATATGTGAGAGATGTATTGATACAAGGTAGTCGATTCTGGTCATCCCGGTACAAAATTAATATTAAAAGATATATTATATTTAAAAATTATTTTTATATTATTTTTTTTAAAAATTAGCAATTAATTATTAATTTTGAGGTATAAAAGAGGCTTATTTTAAATCCAGCCAAGTACATTTCTGAAAATTCTTCAAAACTGGTCGACAAAGGTCTGATTAGGAAGAGGTTTTGATTTTTTGTATGATCCATTTGTTTTGAATATTTTCCTAAAGATATATGAATTGGAAAAATATGAAAATTTTTATTCTAGGCTGGCTTGGGTGCATTTACTTTAATTTCTTACATACGTTTCTGGCACTTGAAGCAAATGCTTGACAAAAACTTAGGTAATTTGTTTTTTTTTTTTTTACCGATAACGTATATCTCGAAAACCATCTTAAGATCGACAAATATGAATAAATTCAATTTTAAAAACCCTTTAATTAGCTTCAATTTATATTTGAACATATTTTTCTATTGTCCACCGTTTTCGAGATATAATTGAAAAATCCAAAAATGAGACCTTCCCCCTTCCCCCTCCCACCGTTAGCTCACCTCCCAGGGGTGGGGACTTGTAGTATGATTACCTTAACTGCTCCTAAGAAAGCTATGGATTCAAAAATTATCGCATATTTCATGCACTCAACAATATACTGGAATATATTTTCAAATTTCATTCAAATATTCGTACGCGAGAGTGCGGGATGTGAAATACTCGTAGCATATCAGAGTTCTTCATTTAAATGACGTGCCCATTTCACTTTAGTGTAAGGCAAAGTTTGCGGGGAACAAACTAGAATTAATAACTCCATGTGGTACGTTATAGTTCACAACTGGTACAAACTTTGCCGACAGTAAACTGTAGAAGGGTCAAGGCAAAATTTACTCTGACCACTATAGTCAGTCAACTCTAAAGGTCTTGAGCTAGGGAAATCCCCTAGCGACAGTAACTAAAAGTTGTACTAGTTGCTTTATACTCAAGTTACTTATTTCAACAGATAATTCTTTATTTAAAATAACAAAATCGAATATTATTCAATATTTTGACAACGGAGAAATAAAATAGTCCTTAATCCTAAAACTAAACACATAGAATACACACATTATACATTAGATATTATATATATTGGGTATGGTTATAAGCTTCCTTGATAGGTATACCTTGATCTAGCGTAAACATTCCACAGAGTTTGTCACAATGGATTTCTACTCAAATTTAAATAAATAATTAACGAGACACAAAAAAAGACAAACTAAAAATTTCAAACCTTCCCGTCAAAAAAATAAATAAATAAAAATAGGACTCATTACACAATAATATTGGTAGGTTTGTAAAAAACCAACAGTTCAAGATCTCATTCAGATTTCATAAAAAATAAAATAAAAATAAAAACATAAAAAATACCAATACATACCGGTAAAGGAAATTCGAAATGAAAATATTCGCTACTTTGAAGCTATTTTAACAAAAATTTGAACATTGAGGGACATTTTTCCTAACAAGAAGAAGAAACAAATGCGAGAATCGAGAATAGAAACAAGTGCTATAGGTCACTCAGAAAAGTTTTTCGAATTAGAGAGATATCAATCAATCTAAAAATAAGGGTATTTAGGATTGTCCTTCGCCAAGTTGTAATTTACGGTAGTGAGTCTTAGGCACAAACCAAGCAGCAAGAGAGATGACTGAGTACGTGGGAGACAAAGATTCTAAAGAGAATATATGGCCAACCCAAAAGAAAGAAATTGTTTCCGCATAAAAAACAAATAATGATCTAAAAACCATGTTTGATGAACATTTTGGGTCATGAACATCGTAATAATCCAAAAAGACTCCTAAAGCAAATACAGCAAGAACGTCTAGATGGAAACGTCTCAGTACAGGAAGAATTCTGAGGAGATCAAAGTCCTTCATGGGCAATAGCGCCGGAAAAGTTAATTAGTTTTCCAACATTAAAACAAAAGAAGTAATTTCAAAATTAAAAGTAATTATTGCTTAGACGTGATTGTAAAAACCATGTTTAACGGAGCCATGCCAAACCTGAAAGATACCCAACAGAATTTGACTACAACTTTACGTGTCGGTTAATTGAATGAAGAAAGAAAAATAACTGAAATAATCTTCAATATTTTGCATAAATTCATACGTGTTTTTTGTTTGGTTTAAACACTTGAAATGGATTACAAGGAATTCAGAATCAAAATTTGTAACTTGAAGAACGTAAACATTTTTATCTGTTTGAAAATTCTTAAATTCAGTAAATTAATAAACTTCAAGAGTTATGTATAATCAATTTTATTTCTTCAGGAGGTGTTTCTTATATCTCTTTGTTTCTGTACGATTCTAAATGAAAATAACACTACTCAACCAATTTCTGTAGGGCTGAGCATTGTCCCAGTAGGTCGCTTCACAACGTGAAACCGCAGGAGGAAGAAACACCTCGACAAAGCATTCCAAGTTAATGAGAACTAGTAGATGAGCTTGGGGTTTCAGGAGCGGTAATGTTGCTATTGCCATGGAGATACATCTGAGGTACCAACATAATGCATACAAAGGACTAAATAGAATGGTTTGTATGCATTTGCTAATACTGCTTTAGCCGTGACAAATGGAATCACGTTACTGTAGAAAACTAATACAAATACAATCAAAACAGTTACCTATGGCAGCCTAGTTATTACCTAGACCAGGCATATATGGATGTGTCTTGTAATCAATGTGGTGATCAACTCACAAACTGTTTATTCAAATCAGCATTTTCGCCTTCTCTTAAAATAGAAGTGGTCCAAATAACAACCTTGGCATTAGACTTTTATTTCGTAGCAGATCCAAGGAATAAATTTTGAGCTTCTTATTCTGGCTAGAATATAGAAATTCTGAATGATATAACTTCTTTTCTGTCCGGATCAGTTTTCTTCTATTTCGAGAATCGTGAACAGAAATCTTTAAGAACAAGCAGGAATACCGGAATAATGAACGAATAAAAAAAATAATAAAATAAACTGAGCTACCCGTGTATTATACTAAAATACAAGAAGGAAAATTTCGTTTAGGCCGACTATGGAGATATTTTTTATCAGAATGTGATTGCCGCTGATAGCAATACTTTACATTTAAGTTGGTTGTGGCTTTTTAGTACTATCATTTTACGTTGATTTTTTGAAAGCTTAGACCGATATTTGTTGACATAGAAGATATGGACTTTTGGCTAAGTCTCAATAGTTTTTTTTTTAGTATTGTAAGGCGTTATCCTGGGAACGACAATTTTCTGATTAAAAATTTAATTGCGAATATGTTTTGTAATATAATAATCTACTCCAGTTCATATTTGGTTAAAAGTTGTGGTTGTAGTTTTCTGTGTGTAACTACTTCATTTACAATATAGTGCCAAGTCCAAGATTATAAAGAGAATTGGAATCAGACTGCATCCTTGTTGAATACCTAATGCCTCGTAATGAGAAGAATCAGTATATAATTCTTTCATAATTACGTATTACAAGGCTATTTATATTGTTATATATAATATATGGGAAACATGATCTAAAAATTTATTGCCTATAAATTTTAATAATTTATATGAATCACTAACTTATATCCTAGGTACGTCCAAAAAATAATAATAACCCACTTCAATAAGTTGCTACCTGATAAAATATGATAGGTACAATATATTGTATTTCATAAGTCAGAAACCCAATAACCCAAAAATATGTTGGTGCGTTCGGCAATACCTTTGGAAATTTATGGCGATCCTGTTATAAGCGTAATATGGGCGGATATCGATAGTATAAATGTATTATATAATAATCATTTTTATAATATCAATGAAAGAAAAATTGAAAATATCAATTGATAAAGTTTCCATTTAACTAATTTCTAAACATCACTTCTTACTACGGATGAAAATGTTTTCTGATAAAGAATCCTGGATTGTAGGTGAAACTCAGGATTATCAGTAAATAAAACAGTAATTACTTTATTATGCATTTGAATATTTAAGTTGTTCTTTTAAATTTGTCACATGACCACTTTACGCAAGCGTGTCTGTAAGATTTAGAACATATTTTAAACATGCTATGTTTAATTATATCTAAGCATACAATAGGTCCTATAATCCGTGTTATACAGATCTACTACCTAGGACTCGATTTAGATAAATGTCTTTTTTGGATTTCACATACAACATTAAAAACGACAAGATACTGCTCGTCGTTATAGACTACTCCAACATTTACTTGGCAAATCGCTCATGTGCTGCAATAGTAGCACAACTCAAAAAATCATTTTTTGAGATAAGTGGGTTTAAAGTTTTCATTGCTAAGGAAAATACATAGGAAATGGAAATGCTTTAGTTTGCTTAAACGAAATTACCTTCAAGTTATAACTTCTCTCGTTTAAGCAAACTAAAGCATTTCCTATGCATTTTCCTTAGCAATGAAAACATTAAACCCACTTATCTTAAAAAATATTCATTGATTTGTGCCACTATTGCAGCACACGAGCAAAATGGCCAAAGCTCCCAAAATATTACAAATCCTCGTTTACATAACAGTAATTATGCCCATTTTGATATACGGAGTTGAGCTTTAGGGCTCCACTAAATCTTTCAATTCCTCTCGTATCCAATCCTTACATTCTAAAATCCTTCAAAAATACTCAATGCTTCTTCTTATGTCACAAATAAACTTATCCATAATGATCAAACTATGATATGGCTAACTATCCTGCGCTCGTTAAAATTCCTTAGATCTCAAAATAGTATGCTTAAGTGTTCTTCAAGAAGGATTAAACGAGTAGGGAGAGTCTCCTGTTAAAAAAACTCTTCGAGGTGTCTGAAAAGAAGATGGCCTAGAGAACTTTCAAATGTAGAACTTCTATTGATGTGCTACTAATGAGTAGTTCTTTTCTAGTTATTAACACGTCATTGTAATTATTTTCACACGTTTACTTGGTTTTTATATTCTATACAGTTTTAAATATAAAATAAATAAAAAGCATACAACATGATTAGACTCCATTGTTCACAGGTTCTTGATGGAATTTATATTTTGGTTGTCAAACATTATTCAAAAAACATTCTATTGCTATATAATAATGTATATGATCATTTAATTAGTTTTTATAATTAATGCTTATTTTCAGTAATTTAAAAAAACAAAAAAAAACATAGTTAATATTTTAACAACAATCTCATTTTTAGATTAAATTTACTTCAGTTATTTTTATTTTATTTAGTAAGAGGTCGAGTTTTCTTTTCTTAGACAAGTTAATTGAATTTTGTTATTTGTTATTGTTAAATTTAAACTTATTTTCCTATTTGCCAGACCCAAAATTTATACTTTGAAATAGATTAGATTTACGACCCCTAAAAATTAATATAAAATGTTTTATGTCACTTATGTTAAAACATCAACTCAACGTGAGTCACTGAATTATAGGAAATAATTGTTGAATATTTTTTTTTCTATTCTATTGATATTAAATATAACAGTCTGCTACTCTAGAGGTCAATTAACAATTGTGATATAATATTTACTATTCAAATAGTAAAATAATAAAATAAAAATTTTAGTATAAAGCGTATTTTTTAGAAAGCGTAATAAAAAAATTATACTGTAAAATATTATCTTAAAAACGTTTTATGAAAAATAAATAAAGAATATTATGGAAAATATTAACCCTATAACTGGATGATTCATTTAAATTTTCCATAAGAGCTTAATCTATTGATAAAATTAATATAAACTTTGTACATTTTATGTTAAAATATTAACAATACTACAATTATAAAAAAAAAATAAATTACTAAAATGAAAAATAAACTCTTTAACTATAATTAGAAAAAAAATATTGTCAATTACAAGGATATTAATAGATATAAATAGAATTTTTAAAAACTAAAATTAAATAAATGAATTATTAATTTAATAAAATATATATAATTCAAGAAAAATCTGAATATAAAAGAAGTAAAACAAAGCATAAATATACTGTATGTAATACTAATTTAAAAATGTTAATCATGGAAAATTTTATATATAACTGATGAATTAAAAAATAATGAAATGTAATATAAATAACAAAAACACAATAATCAAAAAAATAGGATTATAGGACGTAAAACCTCTCGCAACCTAGTTGAATCTATTGTCCGGATAAATCTTTTGAATCTATCGGCAGGATTAACCGACATCAAATGAGATTTTCTCTTTTTTTAGTTAGTATATTTTAGTTAATATATAACTTAAATATAGTTCGTAAACGTATTAAATTGAGTGGGAGAAAACGGGAAGGAAGTTCACGATTTAGAACCGCTCTTTCTTCTAATACGGGATATTTTTAAGGAATCAGTCAGTTTAATTGTAAATGTCTGATTTCTTAAAAATAACATAAGAAGTTTTTCTTTAGTTTCCTTCTAGATTTTTTTTTTTTTTTCCGGTCAGGATATTTTAAATGAAAAACGAGAGACAAAATATATGTTATATGAAGGGTTTGGTGGATAAGGGGATTATGTCACATTTTTTAAAACATATATTCTAGTTCATTGGATGAAGAATTTATGTGCTGAATTGAAAGGCAGCAAAATCTGAATATTTAAAAACAACTAGAAAAAGTGATAAGAAAAATGATGGGGCTATGTAACATTTTCCTGCTAAAGCAAAATGACAAAAAAAAAAAAAAAAAAAAAAAATTAAAATAAATTACTCAAAATTGTATTTTGTTACGTACTCTTAAACCATTCATCTACTAAACCCTTCATATGGTTAGGAAATATGTAATATAAACTTTCGCGCCAGCTGAGTGATTTCTCCTCACTTGTTCAAGACAACACGAAGACAGTAAATTGAGGCGCCAGGATTTATTATAGCAACAAATATTAAAATGCTGAGAAAGCAACACAAGATCATTCCATTCCAATTATTATTTGTTTTAGTTATTTATATTAATACATTGTCCAAAGATTAAAAGAATTCACTAATGTTTCGTCATTGATTGAATATCCTTTTGCTGAAAAAAAAAAAAAAAAAAAAATACTGCTTGCAAATTTTTTTATCTATATTTGTATGTGAATAGTTAATTTAATACAAATTACCTTTTTTTATATAATTGATCTACCATAAATTATATTTATTTGCTAATAAAAAGTTTTTATCAGGAGATATTTTTGCTACTCGAATTCTTATGTATCAAATATTTTTTATTATTACAATATAATAATTTTAAGGACAGTAAATAACGAACATAATTATATTATTTTAGTAGGTACTATTTTACTCGAAGTATGGAGAACGGTTGTTTTCAAACTTGTACCGAAACGTTATGTATGGAATTCATTGAAAATACAGAACCAGTATTAACACCGTAACATAATAACCCTGAGTAATTATGTTGTTATAAGTAATTGGGAGGAGTAGAACAATTTAGAAGTTAATATTAGAGGCAGAATGGTTCCAGGAACCAGATGTATTACGCCTTACAAATACTCTCCACTGCAAAAGACTTTCCAGGGAGGAAATGCTTTCTATATAAAACGGAAACAAGACCAGTAATTACCTATGTATGACGGTGAAATGTGGACTCTAAACAAGGAGAGTGGGAGTGCAATGGTTTTCTGATAGATAAAAATCTTAAGAAAAAACTTTGAAACTTTAAGAAAATCAGAAACAGCTTCGAATTTATCCAATTATATAGTAAGCCGCATATCCTTAGTTCTAAGAAGAGGCTGAGATCGTTAGGCCATGTGGAAAGAATACAGCCTTGTAGAATACCAAAAATAATTATGAATGATGTATCGAGGAGAAAAAAGAAGAAAAGAAAAGGACACCTATGACTGGATGAAATGGAGGACTTGCGAAAGATGGGAATCGGAAATAGAAGGAACCTAGGGAGGATCGTGAGGAATGGTGAGTGATGTTGGCAGAGGCCCAAGTCTTACATGGACTGATTTTATTCTATTTAGAAATAAATCATTCAGATATTTCATTTATTACTATTTCTCGCCTATTCTTTATAAAAATATTAAATAGTAAAAACATTTACTAAAATCAATACTGAAATAAGAACTTTTTTGGCATTAAGAATATTAATCCACACTACTACATAAAATGACAATCCATTTTTCGTTTGCGATTACGAACCACAAAAACTACTGACACATTTTGACTACATCTTCACAGTTCAAGGAAGGTTTAATGATAAAATTTTCAGATTTAAAACTCAATAAAATTGCCCAATAGGTGGCGAGCGCCATTCTGCAATAGAAGTTACAATGGTTCAGTGTTATCTAGAAGCTTGAAACTGATAATGACATTTATTTATTTTCATTTAAATTGTTATTTAAAAAAAAAGAAGGTAAATATCGAGACTATCAAAATATTCCAAAGTAAATACAAAACCTGAAGAATACAGAAACTACTTCCACAATATCATCTCCTCCTTACCCGAAGATTTATTGATATTCACAGACGGATCCAAGTCAGACACATCAACAGCATCTCCCTTTGCCACTCCTCAAACAACAAATAAGTGGAAATTATACAAACTTTGCAGTATTTATACTGCTGAAATTAATGTCTTTACGATACTCCTTGAAATCGGCCATTGAATATGCTGTCCTGGTGTCAGACTCACTCAGCGCTTTAAGCTAAATGAAGAACATGTATTCAGATCACTTAGGAATACATTGCATTCTAGATTTGGTCAAGAAACTGTATGAAATAGGAAAATCGGTGTTCTTCATTTGGTCACCAAGTCGGTTACGGTATAAGAAGTAACGAACGATATGGCTGATAAAACAGAAAAAGAAGCTCTATCCTTCGCAGGACGTGGGACCTTTCTAACGGCATCAGAACTTGCACGCCCACTCAGAGAGACGATATCCCAAGAGTGGCAGACATTGTGGGACCACAGGCCACCAAGTAAATTCAAAGTTTTAAAATTAAGGAAGACGTAAAACCTTGTAGCAGTTCCTGCTGTACTAATCGCAGAGAAGAAGTGACCTTAACGAGATTAAAAACTGGCCATTCAAGAACAACACATTTTCAACTTATAACCAGATTGTGTTTCAATATACTGCTCTTACTTCACCAAACGTTTTACTCGAGACATCTCAAAGGCGCTGGGCAACGATGAAAAGTTATTGAAAAAGTAATAACCCTCCTTTACAGAGAAAAACTATATTGTAAAATATAGATAAATGAAATTAACTTTCTATTAAGAATAGAAGAGCGTTGATGACCCTTAGGTTTTACGCTAAAAAATCTTAAATAAATAAATAAGCAGTAAATATGTGGATCCCAGTGAAGGATATATCGCTAATAATAATGTGAATACTCTCCGCTCACCTCGTTACCCAGCACATACTTTACAACTAATAATTGGTTGTCTGATTATGTTCTTACGTGACCTTCAATGATCTAATTTATGCAATTGTACCAAGCTGAAAAATACATCAAAACGTAGATATATCGAGGCTAAAATCCTCATTAGTACAACGACTAGACAAATCGCATTTATTCTAAGAAACCCAATGATTTCCACTAACCTACCATTTTAATTAAAAACATTAAGTAAAATTTCCCAGAATTTTAAAAACGTTTAAATGGATCTTCGGACTCACTGTTTCTTTCACGGTCAATAAAATATATTGCGTTCCAGAACTGGAAATCTTAACAATGAAATCATCCTCATATTACTGAGAGACGAAATTCATAATGTAGTTTGTTCAGATGTCTTATGAATTTATTTTTTCCTTTTTACATGCTTTCTAAAATACAAGATTTCTATTAATAAATAAATAATACTACAGTTATTAGTTAATATTTAAGTTCTTTACTTATGCGAGCGGACGAAGCCGCGATAAAGTATGCTAGTTTTTATCATAACTAGTTTTGCAAATAGTAATATTTTTTTTTAATAGTAACTGAGCCAAGATTTCCCATGTACAGCTATAATTATACCATGTGCCTAGCCGCTATAAACTATAAATCCAGTGACACTGTCATGAGCAGTATCACTAACGGAACCTGCTCATCGTTGAGAGAGACGACCTAAGCTCTCGGCCTAAGGGTCTTACAGCTGGGACAGTTTGACAGCCAGGCTGCTACATTTTGGTCCCTTCTATTTCATAAAATGTCAAAATCTTCAATGAAATTTTATTTTATACCGTTGTCTATGAAATAGTTTTATAACTTAATGCTTTGTTCTTTTTTTTTTAGAAAATAAAAAATGTTTATTAAATTAACATTACAATCTGTCTCTGTTTAGGGCAATAACAAATATTTATGACAAACAATTCATTCACCGAATATGTAAAATAAAAACTTACTTCTATACAAGATAAAAAAATAAACTATAACATCTAATAAAACAAAATAAATTAATTATAAAATAAAATAAAGAAAAACTTATTTGAATAATTTTTTTTAATTTTAAGACATTTTTATTTTATTTTTTAAATAGTAAATTGATACATTTATATTAAAATATAATGTATCTTAATATAGTTTAACTAGATATCATCCTTTTGGATAGTTAGTAGTTGGTAGAGTGAATAAGGGTTAATAAAACATAGTGTTACAATTAAAGAGTGACATTCAGTGACGATTTTCATACATTCGCTCAATATGCAATATATACTATTATCAAAATTTAGTAGATGCTGAGGGAGACCAGAAGTGGAAAAATCTTAAAAATGAATTTTTGTCTAGTCTTTTTTTTTTTTTTTTTTTAATTATTCTTAATACGCAAATGTAACATAGCTTTGTGGAACTGATTTTTCAATCACCAGAATCGTACAGGTCCTTGAAGTTGCACTTTTCAGAAGTAAAGACACGTTTTTAAAATTCTGTTAAAATAATTTTTTATGAGACTTAATTTTTTGCCAATTTTTTTTTCAAAATCTTTTGAACATTACTATAGATGTATACTGGTTTATTTGGGATTATTATTTCGTGAAATTATTTATACCTTTGACTGATCATTTATTTGATCTACTGAAGTTCACTCTTCGGGTTCAGATTATAGGCAGGGTCTGAGAAGTGTTGTCAGTAAAGGGTATTTCATGCAGTAAAAAATTTAAAAACGTGAAATTCAACTTTCTACTGATGTGAAGTACTTGGGGGTCTCTAGTTTCATCTACTATGATGTAAATATGACTGTTTTCCATTCGTTTACGTATTTCCTCCATCCAAGAGAATGATCATTTAGAAATATATTTGTCTGTGGGTGCTGACGTGAGGAATGTTTTGTTTAGTGTATTTCTGCAAAAAAAGGATTGAACAGATATTTATTGAATGAAATATTGGAAGCGACCATGGCGTGACATAAAACGGTAAAAAACGTTTGCTGCCTAATGAACTTTGTTAGAGTAACTGCTATTGGAGCTTGCTTGGATTTTTTGTTGAATTTAGCTATGAGTGCCCAACTATAAAAATATATAGGGATTTTTCAAATGCTATCGTGTGCTACTTATGAAAAGATAAAACATACTTATTTTTTTCGATCGGAACCATTTGCATTAATGCAAGAAGAAAAAAAAATCGTTTTCCGTATGATTTTAATTGTGGACAGGGTTTTTATCCAAACGTTAATTTTCGACGATTGGCAGGCTATCACTATAAGAATTTTTACTATTTCTTTTAATTTTTTACCGAACTAAACTCTACTGTAGAATAAAATAAAATTAAAAGTTTTCAAACTATAGGTTATTAAATCATGACATATGTACATTTAAAATCATAAGATAGGTTGTCCTGAACGAGTTGACCTGAAAGATAAAGAGTCTGAAATCATGTCAATTTTAGTAATGAAGTTTAAAATAAATTGAAGATATACTACCAAAAAATATAAAATTGAATTTACATATTTATAAATACTTATATCTCTCTACTTTTATTTATTTAAAAAAAATAAGAAATGGTTCCTTTGTAATTGGTTTTAATTTTTAATAGCCTTGTAATAACAAGGAATAAATAGAGCTTTGAATGCATTGTATAATTTATAGTCCAAGTTGGTTTGAAACATATATTATGATATATAATAATCACATTATATGGGTTGATCGCTCACCACTAAGGACACTTGAGTGAGGAGAATTAACTGGAATATACCATACACCATTGAGAATTAGCCAGGATTAAACTTGAATCAACCAATCCCCTAACATATTCCTGGTATAGTAATTATCTATAATTAATATATTTCATGGGAAACACAAAGGAAAGTAGGAACAATCTGAAAATTTGAATTTTCAAAGAATTATCAACTTTCAATATGTTTAAGAAATTTAAAGAAAAAGAAGGCCTCTCTGGTCAAATCAGATGTCCTCAATATCGTCACAATTATTAGCAGTAATATTTTACCTGGTTAAAATTGCACTGATTGTTTGGTTAAAGATTAGGTTAGATTTATAATCAGGTAACTCCAGTTAATAAGTGGTTAAGTCAAATTCCCTCACTTTTCAGAGCATTACTATGCAAATTCGATTAGGATTTGAGAATCAGAGTTATGTGAGAAATATTTGATATTTTTATAGAAACACCTACCTGTTATTAAAGGGATCAAATATTTTTTACATAATTATGATTCTCAATTCTGAATTTTCAAAGTAGGTCTCCTACTTTTTTATTATGATCTATAAGTTGGTAATCCAGATGGACAGGGGCTATGAAGAAACTTGAAGATAATAAAATGCGTTTTCAGTACTTACAAAAAAGGCCCATATTTTAACACAAAAAGCAAAGGTTCGACATTTTTATTTGGTAATAAAAATAAAAATAATAAAAGAAATAATTTTATTGATTTCAACTAGTTGGATTTTTATTTCTAACCATAAAAGCTTATGACAGTGTAGGAAACCTCGTTTCTGCCACTCAACATTGTACATTTTTTACTTATATCAATTTACTGAAATTTAACACTGTGCAACTATATACATTAAGCAAATTGGCTGATAACGATTACAATAACATGTCAAAGCTTGAAAAGAACTGCTAACTACTCATCAGTAGCACTTCAATAAAAATTCTACTCTAGAAGATCTTTAGGCCATTTTCTTTTCAGACACCCCGGAGGATTATCGGGAATGGAGTGGTAGACAAGTTAAGAAACTAATGGATTTGAGTGGTTATGGAACTATGAAAATATAGGTATCTGGTTTGGGCTAACTCAGCAACATATGGAACATTATGGTCTTTATGGATAAGTTTATTGGTGAAAAAGTAAGGGGCATTTAGGATTTTTCAAAGGATTTTGGATTGTAAGGATTGGATACGAGATGAATTGGATGGTTTAGTAGAGCCCCAAAGCTCAACTCCGTACGTCCAAATAGGTCCGATTACAGTCATGTAAATTAGGCTTTTGTAATTAATTGGGATCTTTGAACGTTTGTCTGGTAAATATTGAAGTAGTTTGTAACGACGAGCAGTATATAGTACATTTAAATTTTTCCTATTATCATCTTTACTATTGGAAACCTTTCTAAAACTATGAAAATAATGTAGTTAAAATTTGGTACAGATGGATTCAAGTTTTACAATTGCAAACTTTGTGCCATTATCGCGCTAGCTTCACTAGGATCCATGCGTCACATAACACATTTATAGCTTTTTTGATAGCATTTTAACTGAATTAAACGAATCAGTTTTTAGCTCTACATAATACCATATCTTTGTAACCTCTCTTAATAGCGACCGCCACCTATTGGTCAATTTTCCAACTTCACTGCGCTAATTTTATTATTGCTAAATCTTCCTTGAACTATTCTGTTCGTTGACAACTTGAGATCTTCCAGTAAGAGTATCATCTTAATGCGTTTCATTATCTTCATGATATTTCGAAAACCGAAATTGACCTTTTTGCTCAGAAAGTACCTTTTCACCAGACATGGAGCATATTCTTCAAGCGGCCTCAGTTACTTTCAAGCCAAATTTAAATTTCTATGATGAAACTGACCGAATATGAATTTCTATTTTAATTTTAATCTACGCTATTTTAATACATTTCTTTGCAATGACTGGATTAAAAAGTAATCACTATTTCAGAGACGTTAAACAATATTGGAAAAGGCCGAATTGCAAATAGAAGCATAAAAATACGATACAGATCAAATCGGTTTTATTTGAGCCTTTTATAAGGGCTAGCAGTTAAATTAGTTTTACAGAGCTTGAATTTCAGCCTGAGATTACCTTATTAGTGTTGATGGGTTTTACAAGACCAAACATAATTTAAAATAAGTCAATTATATTGGGTCTGATAGGAGTTCCATTCTGCAAACAATGTCATTACCCCCTGGTAGAGAACCGTTCTTCAAAGGTTAACGTTAACAATTCTCTTTCATCTCTTTCAGGTAAGCAACCGGGTAATAATTTATTCCGGGGTCGGATCAGGTAGCAACTCGCCTTAAGCCTAAAGGATCTAATTCATCTCAGTCCCCTGTGTTATTCAACCCAACCAAATCCTGGTCTCATTTCCTTTGGCGTCACTTTTCCTTATAAAAGGAATAAATTTTGTTATATATATGAATCCGACAGTAACAGTAAAAAATTCAGAACAGAAAATTACCTTGAATAATTAAGTTGTATTTTATATATATATATATATATATATATATATATATATATATATATATATATATATATATATATATATATATATATATATATATATATATATATGGGGTAGTTCCTCTACAAGTTCCTCTTTATTCATGTCATTATATCTCATATATACCGCATATTTACTAGATTTGTTTTCTAATACAGTTGTAAATTTCTATTAATAAAAGAATAAAAAAATAAATTAAAAAAATTTAAGACAGATTAACTCACATTTTTACGAAAGATTTTGATAAACTGGCCATGATAGGCAACGAAGTTTTTTTTTTTTATTGTATTTTTTTCTTTAGTTTATTTCGTTATTTCATTTTCATTTCTAACATGTTATTCAAGAAAACTGCTTATTTTTGAACTCTTGTTATAATTTATTACAAGCTTTTCAGGCATGGGACATTATAATGTTTGAATAAACAGTTCTTATATGATATATATTACATTGAATACATTTTCTTATTAGCTTTTATTAATATAAATCTTGTTATAGTATTATTCTTATGAGATATTTTTTATACAAATAATAATTCATACAAAAGTTATTTATGTTAATGAATAATAAATTTATTCCTGAAACTGAATGTAATTTATTTGTTTATATGTAAAAGTGTACAGACAGAAAAAAAATTCCATCAAATGTTTCCAATCATATTGGTTAAACGTTTCATTTACATTAGGTGTTAACTTCCCCACATTCCTTAACAAAAAACATGTTATGATTATTTAAAAATCGTTAAAACAAAAGCATTATTTAACAATAATTGAAATTTTAATTTAATACTATTCATTACAGTTTTGCAATAGGTGGGACATATCCCTCTAGAATTTATTCAAAGTTTCATTTGACCTCTACCTTATCGAATACAAGACATTAATGAACGATATAATGCATATAAACCTTATTAATTAAAAATGCAGTGAATTTGGTTTTCCAATATTTCTCGGTATTTTTTAAAAATAACGTTTGTTTTATTTAATTATTTCATTAATAATCCAAATGCATTTTTTATGCCCTGATTAAAGTATATGGGGACCTAACTTTTAGTTGAGAAAATGAAAAAATCAATCGAATAAAATTTATTGCCTATAAGTGTGTATAGGGTGTTCGGAAGATCGTTGGCCTAAGAGATATCTCTTGTAGGGAGGCACATTTTGAACCTATTTAAGGCCACTTACCTATATACAAAGTCTTACGGTTTTTTTTTTAATGACTATTTTTTGAAATAATGGCCAAAACCAAACATTTATGCCTCACAACTTTGTTTTTACTGATATTTCAACACCATTTTTATATTTCCTGTAATTACTAATACATTGTCCATGTAAAATTAAAAAAAAAAAAAATAAAAAAAACGGGTGATCGTTGAATCTTGTTAAAGAAAAATACATGTTTTTAAAATAATTTAGATTTGTCTGTTGCCCCCCCCCCCCTTTTTTTTTTTTTAACCTAAACTTGGAGTTCTTAATTTTTTAGTTTTTGTTTTAGTTATAAAAGATGGCCGCACCCACACTGCACGCCTAATATCGCTCTGTGTTTGTGACTTTCTATAACAGTATATTAACTAAAATTCCGCCCTTATCTTCACCATAAGGTGAAATTAGTGACCATAGAACATTTTTATATTACTTTCAGTGAGGTGAGTGAAACATTTAAATTAACTGTGAACAGTAACAATATACCAGGTAAATCAGTTTAACTGGCTTGCCGTAATCCTACCGGCTGGTAGAATACATCGCTATCTATCACACGGTCAAGGTTAGTTTTGATAGTTATATTGCCTCTCGTTCGATATTAGACAATATAAAACAATTTTTTTTTTTTTCTTCTTCTTGGGACAATTTTATTTATTTATAAATTTTGAATTTAGCATATTCTTAGTATTATTTTAATAGATTTATTTAATAATGTTTTACTGCAGAATAAAAATTGTACAATTTATGTAAATAGGTTCTTCATAGAGGTAATAATTTCAGCGTTAATTGTATAATTGTTATTATTACCATTAATTTAATTTTAATTTATATATATTTCGTTTTTATTTTTACTTTCTTAATATCAAATGATGGAGGTTGTCACATCTGGTGACGAATCGGAGGAAGATACCCCTACTCGGAAATCAGTGAAAGTGATTCCCAATCAAGAAGAGTTCTTCAAAAGCGCCACCGAAATAGTGCCCCTGGATCAGCGGGCAATTCGCCGAACAAGAAGAAAAACAAGGCGGCAAAATCAAAAAAGCCACTCACCAATGCAGTAAATCTACTGCAGCGAAAACAACTCCATCAATTACGCCAAGCACCTCAACTTTCAATGCCCCTAAACCATCTAACAGTGATAACAATAGCACAAATTGTCAACATACTTCTGAATCAGATCCGCCACCAATTTATGTTTATAAAATCGAAAATTTCTTGTCATTTTGCAAAGAAATAGCTAATTTGATCGGAGAGACCAATTTCGATTGTTTTTCACGAATCAAAGATATTAAGGTCAAAACAGCGTCGAAAGACTGTTATAAAAAAGTGATTAATCACCTAACAAGTTAAAACTATGATTTTCACTGTTATCAGCTGAAAGAAGATAAGGCTTATAGAGTAGTACTCCGAGGTCTCCATACTACTACCCCAACGAGCGCCATAAAAGACGGTTTGGAAGCAATTGGATATAGCGTTAGGCGAGTATCTAATGTGCTTCATCCTAGAGAAAAATATCCGTTGCCTCTATTCTTTGTGGACTTGGAGCCGGCCAGCAACAACAAAGATATATTTGACGTCACTAGACTAGTATATTCCTGCGTCAAATTCGAAGAACCTAAGAGTAAACCGACTATAGTCCAGTGCACTAGATGCCAAGGCTTAGGACATACGAAGACATATTGTCACCATCAGCCAAGTTGCGTAAAATGTGCTGGCTCACACGCAACTGAAACATGCCAGCAATCACGCGATACTCCTGCTAAATGCGTACTGTGTGGAGAAGCTCACCCTGCGAATTACAGAGGTTACATAGTCTACAAAAGTATGCAAAATCAACGAAAGCCAAATACATCCACAATAAAACAAAACCCTCGCAACCAGGCACCTGATTTCGATAACACCACAGTATTTCCAGAAGTTCAAGGAAAACAAGATCAAAACATAGAAAAACTGCAATCAACCTTAGCACATCATCATCCACCACGACAACAAGCTGCATACTCGGACAAGACAAAGGAACAACCTAGAGGTCAGGCGCTTCAAACCTCCCAATCCCAGCTTCCTACATCCCGTTCTCATCCTCAACCTCCTCGACAGAACATCCCTTCACATAATTTACCACTAAAGGTAAAACTACCGCCTGAAAAGCAACACCAAGTTCAGACTCCTATTCAGGTCAACCCCCTATCCCAATCAACATTGCAAGTTCATTCTGCTCCTCATACTCAACGAAGAGTCCCGCTCCTAAACAGCTCACTCACAGAGACAAATCATATACCACAAGCCTCCAATTTATATCCAGTTACTTACCAAAACTCTACCGATACCAACGCTATCTTTTCCTCATTCCTTGTAGAACTAAAAGAAACCATAAGACCGCTCATCGCCCTTCTCACAAGAACCCTTTCGGAAATTCCCTTAAATGTCGCAAGATGAGTGTTAAGCCTCTTGCTGTCATTTTATGGAATGCAAACGGACTGAAAAATCACCAAGACGAACTCGACATATTTCTCCACGACAATAAAATAGACATTGCCCTACTAACTGAAACTCACTTTACCCAACGGTTGCACTTTTACATACGCGACTACATCACTTACAGAACAGATCACCCAGACGACACCTCCCATGGCGGATCTTGCATCCTTATCCATAAATCAATATCCCACTCTCTGGTTCCCTCTACTCCATCTGACACCATTCAATCCACCTCAGTAACCATATCAACTCGTCCTTTCCATATTACATTCTCAGCTGTGTACTGCCCTCCTGGTAATTCCCTTTCCCATAGCCTCCTTGATTCCTTATTCCGCTCCCTTGGACCGCGCTTTATCGCTGGAGGAGACTACAACGCCAAACACCAGCGATGGGGTTGTAGAACATCCAACTCCCGTGGTAACATCCTATCCCGTATTGCAACCTCGAACTGTTATTCTATCCTCTCTCCCTTGAACCCTACTTATTGGCCAACCTCTCCTAAAAAAAAACGTCCCGATGTCCTTGATATTTTCATTTCTTCCCAAATTTCCACCTCTCAAACAATCATCAAATCCATGAACGACCTCTCATCAGATCATAGCCCTGTTCTGCTTCTATTGCATTCAAATCCAGTTCCTCCTCCTAGACTGATAACCGGACGTGTAGAATGGGATGGATTTCGATGCGATCTTGAGAATCAATTGGACCTTAAAATTAACCTTAAAACAAAAGAAAATATAAACTTAGCAATTGACAAACTAACGTCATCAATACAAAATAGTATAACTGAAAACACCTCACACCGAAAAAATACTAATAGTCAACAGTATAACTTACCACAGCATATTCGCACCTTGTTGACAGAAAAACGTAGAGCAAGGGCGAAATGGCACCGTACTAGATACCCATCAGACAAAAATAAGTACAATAATTTAACGAACAAACTGAAAACAGAAATAAGAAACCTCAGAATACAAAACCTACAAAATCATACTGAAAACCTAAACACTTCCGACAAGTCATTTTGGATGACAACGAAAAAGCTCCTTAATTACAAAAACTTTAATCACCCTCTACTAACTGATTCTCAAACCTGGACTAGATCAGACGAAGAAAAATCCCGAATTTTTGGCCTGCACCTTTTAAAAACCTTTAACCCACATCCTGACATCTTCAATCCTACTCACATTGAATGCATTGAAGCAGAACTAAATGTCCCGCTCCAAATGTCTCCTCCTCCGAATGCATTCTATCCTTCAGAAGTATCCAACATAATCCTCAGATTACCTTCCAACAAAGCCCCTGGATATGACCTTATTACAGCTTATATCCTAAAACTCCTTCCTCAGAAAGCAATCCTATTTCTAACATACATATACAATGCGGTACTTCGCACCACATATTTCCCTGATCCTTGGAAAATATCAATAGTTAAAATGATACCTAAACCCAAAAAGCCACCTGAACTCCCATCCTCGTATCGTCCAATATCACTTTTGCCTATTATGGGCAAAATATTAGAAAAACTCATCCTGAAACGCCTGTATCCTATCCTAGATTCCAATCATATCATCCCAGATCACCAGTTTGGTTTTCGAACATCACACTCCACTATCCAGCAATGTCATCGTGTGGTGGACGTGGTCTCCTCAGCGTTAGAGCGCGGAATGTACTGCACGGGAGCCTTTCTCGACGTAGAACAAGCCTTTGACCGAGTCTGGCACCCAGGACTGCTTTACAAGCTCCGCAAATTCCTTCCCTCAAAGTAAACCATACATTTTCTTACTCTTCCCTCTTTACCCAATCTGCCGGTGTTCCTCAAGGTAGTATCCTTGGCCCTATCCTTTACACGATCTATACAGCTGACATCCCAACTCATCCTACCACTGTCCTCACTACTTACGCTGATGACACATGTGTATAATCAGTAAACAATGATCCATTCCTTGCCTCCCAAACACTCCAATCTCATATCCTAAACATTCAAGAATGGTGTCAAAAAGGGAGAATCAAAATAAACCCAAACAAATCACACCAAATAACCTTTACCCTTCGTCGTAAACCTACGACTTCCTGTCCTACAATATCCTTTAATGACATTCCACTAATCCCTGTTGTACAGATCCGCTACCTAGGACTCCACTTGGACAAACGTCTTACTTGGAATCCACAAACAAGACTAAAACGACAAGAAACTGCTCGTCGTTACAGACTACTTCAACATTTACTTGACAAACGTTTAAAGCTCCCAATTAATTACAAAAGACTCATTTACTTGACTGTGATTATACCTACCATATATGGACGTACGGAGTTGAGCTTTGGGGCTCTACTAAACCATCCAATTCTTCCCGTATCCAATCCTTACAATCCAAAATCCTTCGAAAAATCCTCAATGCTCCTTACTTTGTCACCAATAAACTTATCCATAAAGATCTTAATGTTCCATATGTTGCTGATTTAGCCCAAACCCGATACCAATCCTTTCATAGTAAGCTCCATAACCACTCAAATCCCCTAGTTTCTCAACTTGCTTCCCACTCAATCCCCGATAATCCTCCGAGGCGTCTGAAAAGAAGATGGCCCAGAGATCTTCTTGTGTAGATTTTGTTTTTCATTTTTTTTACTTAAGTGCTACTGATGAGTAGTTCTTCTCAAGTTTAGGCATGTCATTGTACTCTTTTTTTTTTAACACATTTACTTGATGTATACTTGTACAGTTGTAAATTTCAATAAATTGATTTAAAAAAAAAAAAAAAAAAAGTTTTTGTTTTTAACGATCTCCCGTGTTTTCCTGTATTTGTTTTTGCATTAAATCTTTTTTATTTTACATGGACAATGTATTAGTCATTACAGCAAAAAAAAAAAAAAAAAAAAAAAAAAAAAAAAAAAAAAAATGGCGTTGATCTATCAGTATAAACGAAGCTATAAAGCATAAATGTTTGGTTTTGGCCATTAAAAAAAAAAAAAAAAAAAAATCATTAAAAAAATCGTAAGAATCTGTATATAGGTGTGACCTTAAATAGGTTCAAAATGAACCTCCCTACCCGAGATACCTCTTTGGCCAACGATCTTCCGAATACCCTGTATAGTCGGAATATTCAGGGGGGGGGAGGGTTATCAAAGTAAATATTATATTTTTTGTTAAAATCACAAGAACCTCCTTTCCATAAAAAAAATAAATAAATTTAAAAAAAAAAAAGATTTTAACCCTAATAAAATTTCTCATGACTACAAAATGAACAAATTTCCACCGTCGGTAACTTTTGAAATGTCATATTTTAGCAATATCTAGTAAATAAAGTCAGTTTCCGATGTTTACGGGATTTTGAAAATGACATTCGGGGCTTCAATCCACCAATTATTTTGGTATAATCTCATTCAGTTGAATGAGTAATATTTGAAGTAGTAATATGTTAAAATAGAATAGTCGCACCTAGATAAATAGTATGTTGTATAATTGGAACTAAAACAGTTTTAAAAATAAAAAAAATATTACATTGGTCATTTAACCAGATGAAATTAATCTCGTTGTAAACGGATTCATGGTTTGCGTAGTAAATCCCTTGGTCCTCGTCCAATCCCAACGGCCCTGCGTTCCAATTATTTGTTATTGAACGCCGCTCAACCGAACAGGGCTGCTCCTGGCAACAAACCCTTTAACAAATGATACTCGTGTATGCGTTGTCAGCTCTTTTATCTTTAAACCATAAAACAAAAAAAAAAATAAATGATTTATGTTGGAAAAAGAGACAAATATATTTTTTTTTATTTTCATATACTGGCATTTTATCTAAATATAAAATATTTTATTAGCATCTTATGATAGACGGTCAAAGGTTTGAAAAAATAATCAATTAAATCTATGAATTTTGATATTTTTGGCGAAAACACTCCAGGTAGTAAAATTGTGTTCAATAGCAATGGCACCAATTAGCATTTTATTGTTCTTAACGTCCAAAGCACTCCAACGATGGCAGAAAGGACGTAATATCTTAAAAGTTTCCGTTTTATAAAATGTAAAGATTCCTAATGAGGTTTAGGACATAGTAAATGTTAACCCGCTCAAGCATTTGAATCGTCACGTTTCCGGTCTCAAGAATTATTTTTGAAAACAGTTTATTAATTAATATAAAATTAAATACAAACCAAAACTATCAGAATATATAAAACTGGTCAACAAAAACAAACACATTGTTTGTTTCCTGTAACTATTTTGTTGTTTCTTTGATATATATTATGTAAACATGACAACAATGTTTCTCTAACAGCTTTTGTTTTTGAGTTATAGCTTACCAATCTTATTCAGTATTTTTACTTACAATTAGATTTTCAATTTTTGTTGGACAGTAAAATATATTCTGTTATTGTTTTCGATATGCGTTCGTCCAAACGGCGTTGTGTGCTTAATCCAGATTGATTTTGCTATATTTGTGGCGAATATATATTTGAAAAATATCGAAAACCTATATCAGACTTTGTAAAAACTGCATATCATCAATACTTCAAAATAGATTTGTACAATCAGGACAAGCTATGGGTTCCTTTTATTGTTCGCCAAAAATGGGTTGTGTGTCTACGGTTATGGTCCAGCTAGAAAAGAGATGCAGTGAAGTTCGTAACTCCCATGATTTGACGAGAACCTCAAAACCATTATGACGACCCTGAAAATCGAAGTAAGTGGTCATATTCTAACTTATCTTTTGCTCAACGACCTCAATTAAAATCAAGAGAGGTACAACCCAGCACATTTAAATCCTCTGATGATCCAAATCTCTGCAAACAAAATATATCAAGTGATGATTTTGATCCAGATTACAAATGTAGCCTTTCAGAACCTCAACCATTTAATCAGAAAGAACTGAATGACTTAGTGAGGGATCCGATTTCACCTAAAGAATCTTCTGACTTTTTCGTATCTCGTTTAAAAGAAAAAAATTTGCTTAGTCCCGAAACCAACATTAATTTTTATCGTATCCAAGAAAAGAATCTGTTACCGTACTTTCCTTAATAAAAGGATTCTGTCTTTTGTAACGATGTTGGTGGTATTTTGCAACAGATGGGTTTAATAAACTACAAGCCTAAGGATTGGTGTATTTTTATAGACAACGGCAAAAGAAGTATAAAGTGGCCATAGTTTGCCCTATAGCAGTAACAAGTATTGTACTCAAAGAGATCTACCTAAAGTCGTTTATTCAAGGAAATCCTATAAAAGATCATTTGATAATAATGTTCAATCGAATTTTGTTAACATTATGTTATTAATTTCCTTACATTTTTTATATTTCACAAAATTAAGCTCTTAGCAGCCTCCCAGTATATTTTCATAGTCAGTATCTTTGAAATAGCCAATAACAATAAAAAAAAAATGAAGGAAACAAAAATTGTGTTGAGTAGTGTAATCTAATAGAAGAAGCTAAGTATTCAACTAAGAACAAAGAATTTAAACTGCTAGGTTTTAACGGTTTCAACTAAAGCTGACAATTCCTCTATGATTCCGATTGTATACAAAAATCAAAACTATTGAAATCGATAAATTATTTTTCACTTCTATTAGAATTTTTTATTTGAAGATTAGTTTCCAATGCTAAACATTCATCATCAGCTGTAAAAAATATACTAAAATTCAAAACCACGAATATTTTTTACAGATTAGATTAATTAATTTAAAAAAATGTTATACAAGAAATCAAACTATTGATGCTTACCTAACGAAGCAATGCGGGAGGGCTTCTTAAAGCTAATAGTTTATGGGTAATAGAAAGGATGGTAGTCAGCTAAATGATCAGGTAATTAGACAACCCCTTAGTTCTTCCTAGTGAGTATTAGAAATATTTATCTAGTCGTTACAACAAAAATCTGGATTGGCTGTAAACAGTTTTACTAATTCTAATGATTCGTAAGTACTTAACTGTAGAATACTTTCTGCGTAAGGTACTATTTTCCCCCCCCCCCCCTCCCTCTCGGTCTTTGTTGAATTTGCCATTTTCATTTAAATGGAAATAACATTTTGTCCGCGCATAATTTTTAATGAAATGTATATTTTGAATATCGTAATGGAATAATTTAGGAATAATGGACTAGGATAGGAAAGTTACTCATATATAAAACTATATTTATGCTCTGACAAGGGCAGTCAATAAAAAAAAATAAATAAATAAACAAAATGAAAAGAATGGCTTATTGGTATCATTGGGTTGGTTGTGAAATTCTCGATTAGAATCTCCGTAGAAAGACATTAAGTGCCTAATTACAGTATTTCTATAGAGCATCGAATCAAAACATTCACAACGAATTCAAATATACCAATACGCCATTATCTCACATTTTTTTAATTACTGCTTTTCTCAGTGGTAAGATAGTATTGTGTCGCATTAAAAAAAAATTGCTTTCACTTTAAGAAGCTGGAATTTTTCTCTGGTTTCATTTAAAGTTCTGTTTTATTCCCATCGTCCTGTTTATTAGCTATAATATTTTTTTAAGATACTCACAAGAGTAAAATAAAATGTTAGAGTAAGAATTTTATAAAGTGGGTTTATTCGTGTAGGAGAATTGACTTCTACTCACATTTTAAAATTGTTGGTGTTATTTTTATTTTAAATAATATTTATTAATTCTTTTATTTATATGATAGATCTTCCCAACGTTCTTAAACTGTTAATCTAAATATTATAAAAAATAAGTTAATGGCTGAGCGATGAAAGGCGACCTTAAGTGCTCCTAACAATAGTTCTATAAGGGCCACTGAGACCTTGAAGGGACACGTTGGGAAATTCTGCAGGAGCCTTGAGTGTTTAATGGCTTATATTGGAGCTTTTCTTCGGCCACTTAGCCTTGAAATTATCCTTTTTTTTTTTTTTTTTTTTTCTCAAAAAGGATGTTTAGTTCTTTTGATTTGGAAAACGCATATTATTTTAAAATGTCAGAGCAGCAATGGTATATAGTTTATGCCACTAACAAAAAAAAAAAAAAATGATTCAATACTAATTTTCCTTAAAGCACTATTATTATTTAAATAAATATCATACAACACTTGGAGTACATTTGAGTAGTTTAGATACAAAGGGGTACAAGTGGCAAATTTTGAAAAAATGGAGTAACTACATATTGTGAAGCTTAAAATTACAAATTATTCTGTGGCAAAGAGTGAATATCCCGTTAGGTGATGCCATCTATAGAGAAGAATTCTAACTACTTACCGAAAATCCTGAAAGTTTTTGTGGCAAACTGATACATTGGCCTTTTACTCTACATTGAGGTTTTGTTACTTGTAACCCTTTGCATCTAAACCACTCATTTGTCAAAGATGCAATGAACATTTAACATTCGACATGTTTAGGAAGTTTATTTTTTCTTTTTCTTTTGAAAGAAAAAATATTTATTTTGGGACACCCTGTAACCTAAGAATAACATGAAAGTAAAAATCAAACGGTAATAGTGCCTGGCTGCGTACATATCAGACAGGAACTTATGTAGGATATAAATTATATACTTATAAATACATAAGGTAGAATTTTAAATTTAAAAACTAATCTTAGGGTTTATATAAAAATAAAAATTCTTACACTAATATATTATTACACAATTTTGGAAGATAGATAATTGAGAAGGTGGGTTAATAATTTGTTTTAAAGGATGTGAGAGAAGGAGCATTGTGAATTGAAATGGGTATGGAATTCCATGTTGTGGCTGCACGAATAATAAAGGATTTTTGAAAGGAGGCAGCTCGATGAGAAGGGATATATAAATCGATGGGCTGAGATCCAGTATTCAATAGATGAATGGAAGAACGAAGGGCAAGGATGTCGTGAATATTTGAAGGGATTTTGAACTTAAAAGCTTGAAATATAAAGGTACCAATTAAGTATTGTGGTCAGGAACTTGGATCTTTATCCACTTATTCATTTCCATATACCAAAACATGTCAGAATTGTCATTAAAAACTTTACTATTATAACACAACTAGTATATAGTACTGTAATAAATTATTTACAATTGTAATATTGTAAAACTTTCAAATTACCTTATTGTTTTTAGGCATTGTATTTGTTCATTCTCTTTATGAACTTTATGAAATTTATGAAAGTTGCATATGATCCCACTGACTGTAATAACATTAAAATTGTTAAATTTTGTAGGTAGGGATGTTGAGCGGGGGCGGGCGCCGGGCGGACCCGGCTTACACCCCCGACATCGGGCACCTCGTCCACCGCTCGGAGGCGAGGGTCAAGTCCGCCAGGGCCAGGCTGGCCGAGGTCCTGTCGCTGACCAGGACAGCCACCAAGCTAAGGCAGGTCGCCCACAGGAAGGTAATGTCACGTTTTATATATATTTTATTTTAATCATTTATTTTTTAAGTTTTTAGTTTATTATATTACATTCAGATGTTACGAGTTTGTTCACAACCTACATTGATAATAAATATAATTATAAAAATCATAACATAATTAAATATTCATAAACAAGCTTAGAATAGCAATATATAGCTTTTTTCAACCAAATTCATAATCTTTTTAACCAATTTCATACTTTTTTTCAACCAAATTCATATTTTTTTAAACCGATTTCATAACTTTTTCAATCAAATTCATTCATTCATTTTTTCAACCAATTTCATAATTTTTAAGATTTGTAAGTTTGTGTGAAATCAAGTGTTCGAATTACGCCATTCGTAATTCTATTTCCCTCTCATTTTGATTTTTCGAAGATGGGAAGTTCAATACTTGTTTCCTTTGCATTGAGGTATATGTTTCCAAAGTAGTTCAGAGTTCCATTTCTTTTTGTGTTTTTTTTTTTTTTTTTTTTTTTTTTGCTTTGTAATATATGCTTTGTATTGTTAATCTTAAAAAAAATTCAAAGATCTGCCAGGATCTGACGATTTTTTGGGGCCGTTTATATTTAAATATATAACTTGAAAGAATAAATTAAAAAAATTATGACATTATAATATTTATTTAAACTTTGAAATCGAACATTAGAATAACATACTAAATATTAAAAAAGCATATATTACTAAGTGTGCTATTAAAATATACTCTATAATCTTAAAAATAAAAAAAAAAAAAAAAAATGGAACTCTGAACTACTTGGGAAGCATATACCTCAATGCAAAGGAAACAAGAAATGAACTTATTCGAAAAATCACAATGTGAGGGCAATAGAATTACGAATGCCGTGATTCGAACACTTGATTTGACACAAACTTACAAATTATGAAATTGGTTGAAAAAATTATGAAACTGATTGAAACAATTATGAAATTGGATGAAAAAATTATGAAATTGGTTGAAAAAATTATTAATTTGGCTGAAAAAAGCTATAATGAATACAATGTTATCTTCAGAGACTAAATTAATTAAAATTAAAAAAAAAAAAAAAAAAATGGAAAATCAACAAAAATAAAAATATACATTATGAAAATGAATATGGATACAAAAACAAAATATATTACCTGTTAGTGGGACCACGGTAAAAAAAAGCTTCCTGGAGAAAGAACTGGAACTTAACGTTGGGTACAAAAACTGAGAATTTTGCGAATACAATTTTGCGAGGGGATCCTGCGATACAATTTTCTGAAATTTTAATTCAGCCTCGAGATGATTGCTTCTATATACAGCAATAATGGAACTTGAGGAAGACGAGAGAAGTAACCAATAACGACCCCGTTTCAAGAGGGAGAGGACTGGAACGGTAATTGAGGCGGTTAGTGTTAGTGGAACGGGAAATTTTGGATATATGATTATTCTAGCTAAGGGTTTTATTAAAAATAACTCCAATGAGTTTTGAATATGTGTACATGTTTGAATATGTATGAACTGAGGCGTGGAGATGCAAAAGGGGGTGAATCGACTTTTTATCATTTTTAATTTTTTTTAGTGAGCGTCCTCAATAAGGTAGTAAATCGTCCACCCTTCAATGTTTGAACCCACGATGACTTCGAAACACACATACACATACACTCAACCCAATACATTAAAGGGTGGACGGTTTACCACCTTATTGAGGACGCTAACTAACAAAATTAAAAATGATAAAAAGTGGATTTACCCCCTTTTGCATTTCCACGCCTCAAATTGTATAATTAGAATGTGATTAGATTACGTTTTAGCAAAAGTGCGGGAATGTAAGCATGGTTTTTGTAAGACACTACATTCTATTGCTCTAATAGGTAAATGTCCATTGAAAAAAAAATCAATTTAAAATTACATTAAATTATGAAGTGGTTCTTGTTTACTAAATATTTTTTATATTTATAAAATATATTTAAAATTACATTAGGTGCTATTATGTTAATAAGAGAACGATTTTGTAATTGAGTGAATTTTGAAGTTATAGTTATAAACCTCAATGGATGGGATGGGATCCCAATAGTTTTATAAATTTCATTGTGACTTATTTTTTTTATTCTTTGCAAGCTCTCTAAGCACTAACACTTGGAGAATCAAGACCGATTGCAATCATGACCACCAGCCTCGTAGTTATTATTACTCCTTTTATTTTTCTTAATTTCAGACTTGAAGGTCTTACGCTAGATCTGATTGTTAAATTTTATTAATGTTGTCGATACTTATCCCGCTTTTGTGACATACTATTTAAAACTAGTTATTTTTATGGTAGAAATAAAAAAAATACAACTAAGGGACAGCAAGTAGAGGTAATAGTTCCCAAGTTTTTTGAATGCTATGGAATGCCAGTGAAATTAATAATTTTGCTGTTTGAAAATGGATCCATCCGGATAACTGTTGGCTGTATGATTCAGTATTTTTAACACGATTTCAGCTCACCAGTATTTCCAATGGTGAGCTGAAAATAAGCCAAAAGAGATTAAATATACATCTCGGTCCAAATTTAGTTTCTTAATTTCAGACTTGAAGGTCTTACGTTAGATCTGATTGTTTAATATTTATTAATGTTTTCGATTCTGATCCCGCTTTTGTGACATACTATTTAAAACTAGTTCTTTTTAAGGTAGAATTAAAAAAATACAACTAAGGGACAGCAAGTAGAGGTAGTTGCTGTATACCAACAGGAGGATTCCTAAATGCAGTCGTCTCCATGGTCCTTGGAATTAAAATGACACGTTATGTCACTTGGAATGCCAGTGAAATTAATAATTTTGATGTTTGAAAATGGATCCATCCGGATAGCTATTCGCTGTATGATAGCCCAGCGTTCAGTATTTTTAACACGATTTTTGACACCAAAACACTAACGAAAGGCTTCAATATGTTGGAGGCGAACGCGATTGGATGCTCCACACTATGGGGGTGAGCTGAAAGTAAGCCAAAAGACGGGTCCAAATTTAGTTTTATTAATGATTCCAATGATAATTTATTTCAGAAATAAAAAAATGTTTGCTAATGAGTAACAAATTATAAAATAATAATCACACTCACTCCTATTGGCGCGCACTCTGGAATAAGAGTATATTTAAAAAAGAAAAACCGCTGATCCATTACTGGTGGTGGCTCATAATACTTATGAAGTTAGGTTAAAAAGAGCTCATCAAGGCATTAAGAACTAATCAACGAGCCTCGTGAAGTGACTAGACTACTGGAGAAACTGAAAAATCATCAGAACCCAAATAGGCGTTGAGATAATTACGGACTAAGCTAATTAGATAACTTTGCTAATAGCATTCTTGGGAAATGTGATTCATTACCATAGCTCTGGTATTGTTCATCAACGAAGCACCTACCCGAAGTTGAACCCAGTTGCAAATTCGTAATTAATTAACCAAACTTATAAGACTACTCTCGACAAAGGAAGAGGCGGGGAAAGTTGACTTTAGAGCAGCTCGTAGGAAAGCATAAATCCTTAAAAATATTAAAATATATAAAGTATATGCATATGTAGGCTTGAAATATATAGGTTTACAATATAAGCCGACTAAAACTAAAATTATCTAGAAAAAAAATTGAAATAATATATACATTAAAAAAAACACAACGGGACCTGTCCACAACGCCCCTGAAAATTTTATTTTTCGAAAATTTTTCTTTTATTTTTTTGTAACCTAAAAATCTCATTTGTCCTTGACCTCATTCCTTCAAAATTCTTGAAATTTCATCAAAATCTATCCAATCATCCTAATCCTCTGGCTCAATCCTTGTCCAGCTCTAACCATCCCTATAACCCCCCCAGAAGATTGAAACGGCAATGGCCCGAGACCTTTTGTAATATAATGTTATGTTGGAGTCCTGGTAGTGACCAGCTTCTCTACTCAAGTTCTGAGCATATGTGGCTATAGCGCTTCCACTCAGCCTCCACTGGATATTACTGGTGATGCAGCTGAGAGAGCAGCGCTGGGATCTCTACGGTTATAGCCTTGACTCCCAAAGAGTGGGGGAATAGGCTCGATTCGGGGTCCCCTAGGCTGAGTGTGCTTGTATTGTACATAGAGTATGAATGTATCAAAAAAAAATTTTTTTATTTTTTTTTATTTATTTAATTTTTTTGTATAATGACTATTTGATTTATTTTTTGTATTATGGCTGTTGTATTTTATCTCTTATTATTATCAATAGTGCATGGATGAGAACTTGTATATATGGTACAAATGAACTACATCATTAGCACAGTTACTTATTGCCCTTAACTGAGGCAGATTGTACATATATTTCAATAAAATAATAATAAGAATAAAAAATTTTTTTGTAAATATAGTTATACTTATTTAACAAAATGATGGTGATTAAAACACGCTCCCCTCAGCTTTTTAGCTCAAATTTCAGAGGAAAGTAATTATTTTATATATTTGAGGCATCTCTTTATCCAGAAAATTAAAATATGTAGATATCATTCATTTATTAGATATATCTAATAAATAAATGAACATACCGTTTGAGCTCTTTAAATATTTGATTCATTTTTTTTTTCCCTTAATTTTCTCATTGCTCGTTATTACTAAAAAATACTCTTTAACTAAAGGAGGTTATGACTAGGGCTGTGAATTATATGCAATAAAAACGGAAAAATATGCACATATATATGCAGAGGTATTGGGTAAAATATACAACTATCTGCATTATTAGAAAAATAAAAAAATCGAAATACATACCTATACTTAAGTACAAACTCAAATTTAAATAACTAATTGTGTTGAAATGGGGAACATTAGGAAGAAAAAAAATTAAAAATATTATATAAAAGACCAAAAACAAATGTTAAAAACCTTCATTAAAGATAAATAAAAACATTAAACAGGGAACATTAAAAACGAAAAAAAATCATGACATTAATTTCCAGAAAACTTAAATAACAATCACAACCAAAATATTTATACTTTAAAACAGAACAATATACATCATAAAGAAGCTCTAAAGACTTATTCATTCCACTTATTCACTGTTGTAGATTTGAATTGCAGACAACCACTTTTCAGGTTTTCGAACAAAATAGATCGTCTATTGGGCCTGCCTCAAAATAGATTTGAAACGCTCTACACTCAACGACCACTCTACATGATATAAATATATAACGTTTCCATCACTCTTGAAAGCTCACCTACTTACTATCCAACAAGATCTTTTGTCTTTGAAGGAGTGACTTTCGGTACTTCAGGTTAACAAAAAAGAACAGTTTACGAATGATATGTGTCGGTGGACACTGTGAGAGACTGTAATGGAAAGATGGAAGGAAGAAGGGTGAGATAAAAGGTGAAGTTATAATATTCCACTTATTTGAGCGAAGTATAAACGAGAAATAAATCGGATTAAACATTTCTAAGAGAAGCAAATGCGATCGAAATTTGGCTGAAACCGAAGAATCGGCACTTCGAAACGTGCAAACGAATTGATTAGGCGAAAAAAAAAATAGAATGGGAGGAGTTCTTACAGCTATTTTTGGTTTTTATCTATATTTTATTTATTTTGTCTCCACGGAAACAAAACAAAATTCAAATGTCAAATGCTGATAAACCGGATATGTAGATAAATATAGTTATAGTTCAAAATATTGCACAAATATGCAAATAAAAAATAGCTCAAATTTATTCCAAATGCCCCCAAAACATATATATTTTGATAATATTAGATGTTTTAGTAAGTTAGGAGAAATATGTATATGCATATACTTCTCAGCCCTAGATATAGATTATATATGACTAATCGTATGGCTTAGGTATGAGTGAAAAAAGGTGGTATATTCTCTTCCATTTAGCTAAGTTTATAAAAGGCTTGTTTTCTTCTAGCTGCTGTGAATTTTACGAAATCGACTTTTGGCCACCTAAATTATCTTCTACATGAAGCGAATATAAATTGTTAAAATTTTAAAGAAATATCCATTAATGCCTCTTAGGTTCTCCATGGTCCCAACGTTTTTAAATCCAATCCCAACGTTTGGGAATCTCAAAAATAGGTTATTTGCACTCTGGCCTAGAAGACTTCCAACCCGGGATACTTTGAGAAGTCTAAGAGCTCTTTCTAACTCGCATCACTGGTGCAGATATCAATGGAGGCGGAGATGAGAACATAAGACACATTGCTAAAACTAAATACATAAATGGGCACACAAATGGGCTAGAGGCCATTGCCTTAATTTAATGTATAAAAATACTAACAAATGTGATTGGCTAAATACTAGAACCTTTTCAAATTTTCAGCAATGTTTGATACAAACGCTAAATTATAAAAACTACTAGTTCTAAGTTGCTCCCTTTTTATTCTGGATGTGTGAAGATCCCAAATATACAAGTTAAAGAGCCCCAAAATTATATGTAAAATGTCATGAGTTATTCGAAACAACTAAAAAAAAAAAAAAAAAATGTGACTTTCTTCTCATTTTTAAAAATTATCTTTAAGGCTTTCACATATATTTTTTTTAGGTATCACAATGTTTTAATATTTATTCGTTTCACTTGATTTTACCTAAAATAGAAAAGCACCAAAGCTTTTCCAAAGATCATTATTAATTTTTAACTCCAGATATAAAGCAAGATTTTCAACACGTTTTATTTTTTAGAAATGAAAAATACAAATTATAAAACATACTTTGAAATGAAAACAACCATTTATGGACACTATAACACATAAACGATTGCATGATGAAATGCAAATTTAAATGCCTCCTGAATTAACCTGTTACCACAGTAGTTGATCTTAATATAAAATATGCAAATCTATATTTTTAGGCCTGTTTGCTTTTAAGACGAAGTTTTAAATACTAAAACCTATTTGGTATGCGTTATGCCATCTTCATTATAGATTTGCGTTATACAGTATCTTGAGTTTAGTGCTCTTTAAGCATAAATCATATAGCAAATTACTAATGAAATAATAATAATCATAATAATTTCACATAACATTTTAGCTCATCAATAAGGGAAACAATCAATGCGCCAATATTATTAATTCATTTTAATAATTCACTATGATAAATTTTAATTATTATTAAATAAATTTCATTAGGATCGTACACTTTGATAACATCCGTCCCTAAATAACAGACATAATTTAACTTTTTTTTTTGCTTTTTTTAGTAGTTTATATACAATAACTAGTAGATCTAACGAAAAATACAGCCGAATCATAGAGTTTATGTTAATTATACTTTTAAAAAATTATTAGATCTTGAAATGAACACAAAAAATGATGACAGATTCTAATTCAGCATTCAAAAGAACTCTTGCATACGAAATTTCATCCGAGTAGAAAAATAAAAAAATCGTAACTTTCAAAATTTTCCTGACCAAATAGTAAGCTTTTTTTTTTTTTTTTTTAATTGACGAAACCTTATCAATTTCACATTTTTGCCCAAAATATAGGATAGTAATACGCTTAAACTTTCTTTGGTTTTATCTTCCTATCTGGTTTCAAACTCAGATTAAAAATCGAAATGCATTTCGGATTTTGCAGTTTTTCAAATAGGTTTTATAAATAAAATTTCGGGATACATATATACATATATATATATATATATATATATATATATATATATATATATATATATATATATATGAAATAATTCTTGGTTGTTAATAATTATTTTTAAATATATTTTTTTTATTTTTGAAGAGAAAAGATTTGACCCGGTTGGGATTCGAACCCATGTCTCCACTTCTCTAGCGTGGTGCCTTATCCACTAGGCCACCGAGCCCGTATCCCAACCGACGAGAGAGGATTTCCCTGGTTCGGATACGGGCTCGGTGGCCTAGTGGATAAGGCACCATGCTAGAGAAGTGGAGACTTGGGTTCGAATCCCAACCGGCTCAAATCTTATCTCTTCAAAAAAAAAAAAAAAAAAATATATATATATATATATATATATATATATATATATATATATATATATATATAACTGAGGCTCTGCTCTATATAGGGATACCAATCAAGTTAAATTACATAACAAATAATGGCGATTTAAAGAACAGTTACCAATAATCGGTTTTCAAATTTCATCCCCCTTGAAGAAAGTAAAAAAGATGGTATTTTTGTTTTTATCAAATAAACGTTTTTCAATGTTTTTTGAGAGTGCTGAATTAGCATCTGACGTCTCATTTGACACGGATGTGTCTTTTGGCTAGGGTTCTAAACTTTCTTGGTGTAACGTTTTTTTTCACTGTCATAAATGTAACACTTTAACAAGCTTTCTGTTGGTGATGCTCGAAGAAAATTTATCGATATTTTTCTTATTATAAATTAATTATTTTTATTTAATATTATTTGTCTCTAGGACCTACCATTTAGGAGCTATACTGGTTTGAATGATAAAAGTCACGTTACAAACACATATTTTCTATCAACTTTGCTTTTTTCGTATAATCATTGATTGTCAATTTAATTTAAATAATTACACCTTGTAATTGTAAAATTAAAGCAGAAGATTTTATATATATATATATATATATATATATATATATATATATATATATATATATATATATATATACTCGTATATGATATATGATCTATTATTTTCCATTCAGAAAGAAATTGAATTTTTCATATAATTGAAGGGATAGATGAAAGGGTTATATCACATTTTTTTTTAAAGTAAAAAAAAATCTATAAAAGTAGTTTGTTTGAAGATCTAATCATTTTATAAGGATTTCATTAACCTAAACCAAAATCTATTAAGTTTTTATTTTTATTTTCAAAATCTATTTTTCCTTAAATCTGGACTCCTAAATAAAAATATTGGAAAAAAAGTACACTACTCTATTCAAAATATAAGCTCAGAATAGTGATCCTTCAACAAAACCTGTCAGGACATGTCAGATTCAAAGAGGTATCAGCGCTGTTTTCTTAGATGTGTAACGTGTAAAAACCTAGTGTAGGCTTAGTGAGAGCGCTATAGTACAGTCACTAAGGGTATGAGTGCAGAAGTTCGCCATTGCTAGAACTCCATATCGAATTATTGATCTGGAGGCCACTGTAGCTTATAATTAAGTTAAGTTTATAATATTCATTTCTAGATTTTTGTATGTTATGTTATTATACAGCTAAGTTTATTCAGATCTGTAGAAGAATCATTCTTGGGCGAAAATTTTTTTTACTATGCCATAAAATCATTCAAGAGAAACTGTTTAATATTACTGAAAATGTTACTGTTATAAAGAAAATTTTATTTTTTATTAACTAATCGAAGAAAAAAAAAGGTCATCCTCATCAAAAGTTTAATAATCCTGTACAATAACTGAGCTGAAAGAAAGTTCATTAGGAAAATGGACGGGACGGGAGAAGTTATCTGGTTAATCAAACTTCAAATCTTTTCAGGTAGGTTAAATGAAAAATTGTATACAATGAAGTTTTAAAGTTTCCTAGAATAATTTTAATATTTCACGAAGAATAAATTTATCTCATGTATTAGTAGGAGGAATGGTTTTTATGATTCTAATTGTTTAATAATTATTAGGAGAAGTAGATAGTTGGGGTATACAGTCATACAGATACACATCAATTAAAAAATAATTTTTTTTTTTTTTAAACTTTCTTGTTAAATGTTATTGCATGTTGTTAAATGTTGTTACATTATGCTGTTAAAGTATTGAATTATTAATTATTAACTTATTAATTATTAATTAAATGTTATTGCACAGCTATGCTAACCTTCATTTCTCTCACATTTGCGCCTCATTACTTTATTTTCTCTTTCCACTATGTACATTTATAATTATTTTATTACTTATGCCCCAATATTTAACGCCCTTTTCCTGCTTCATACCTCAATGTTATACTTTATACATGTACTATCAACTATATAGCTAACTTTTGTTATTAATCTTATAGAATAATTTTTTGTATTTACTCACCATCTCATTAACTTTGTATCTACTCTTTTTTATATTTACCAATTATATTGCAGTATATACTCATTAACTTTTCATTAACTATCACTCTGTTTAAGTTCCTTTCAATTTAAATAAATTCATTTATCTGTATCCATTATTCTGCATGGCCTTTAGATATTAACTCAATAACTGGTCCTTACTATTTCATTAACTTGGTGTCTGCTCAGTTTTTATGTTTACCAATTATATTGTATAATTTACTCATTATTTTTTTAATTATCTATCACTCCTTTTAATTGTAATCTTATTTCAATAGTTTTATGTATTGTTTTCTTTACCTTTAGATATTCCCTTTATGTTATTATACTATTTAGTCATACCTTTTTGTTTGTTTTCAACTTCTAGCCCTGATGAAGGCTTGCAATGCAAATTGAAACGTTGGCATTAAAAATTAAAAAACTTATTTTTTTATTGCTGTGTATCTATATGACTGCATACCCCAACTTTCTACTTCCCCTAATACTTAACAGTCAACTATACCTCATCAATTAATAATTATTATCAATTATAACTATGTGAACAGATTTGGTATATATAGTTTCTGCAGCTCTCAGTGTCAATAGCCAATTAAATAAACAAACAATAAAATTAATACATAAAAAAAAAAAGTTTAAATAATGAAATAAAAATCATTAAAATACAAGATTTTTTTTTTCTCTTTCAGATTTTAATTCACACCTGTTATTAGGGTAACAATCAGTGAATGTGATGTGAAATTGAATACTACAGGCCTTGTATGCGTGTGGGAGACTAGCACTCGATAGTACCTCCTCCTGGCATGGGTTAAAGAGATTTATTTGGGTAAATTAAGGACACTGTTTTACAGATCTGCCAGGATCTGACGATTTTTTGAGGCCGAGGAAGGACATCATTGGCCACTCTCTCCATCCACAATTAGAATTAGCTTTTTCGTCCTTAAGGATAATATGTTTTAACGGTTTTTAAGTTATCCGAAGGATAACTTCTGCCATTGTTGTCCTCCAGGATATTTTTTTTAAATATGTAACGGTTTTAAGATGGCGGACCTTAAAAGGACACTTTTTAAAAAATATTCGACTATTTAACTGTTTTAAGATGGCGGAAGGATATTAATTCGTTGTTAACTCATTCTACGGGAGGCTGAAGATAGTTCTGTTTTTAAGGACACTGTTTTACAGATCTGCCAGGATCTGACGATTTTTTGAGGCCGAGGAAGGACATCCTTATTATTATTTGTCATAATTTTTTTTCTTTTAATTAGATTATTTAATTGATTTTCTCGAGGGGCTCTAGTATTCCGAAGAAGGAAAGTTAAAGTTTGGATTAAGCGCCCCAAACAACCTTGAAATAGACTTTTAAAAATACATAAAATAAATATAAATAAATAAAATATTTTTTGCTGGATTAGTTTTTTTTCTCTCTCTCTCTCTCTTGGTTATTGTAATATATTACTGAACATAGACTAACAAGGCTGGCTAAACGGTGAAAACTGTAATAAAATAATAAAAAATCATTTAATTTACTTTATTTTAACTATTTATCAGTATTCTATTTATTTATTTTTGATAGTTATATTTTTTTTTACTGTTTTCCTCAATGAATTATTATTTGCAATTAGAATTTTAATAAACCATTTTTAAAGCTTAAAAAAAAGTTGTTTCATATATATTTAATTCAATAAAGAACCTATTGAATGCTGGGATGATAAAAATCAAGAACAATCGTGATCTCTATATCTTTTAATTCATCGTGACTTATGTAGATATGTAACTAAGTTATGTATTTTATATATTTATACTGTTAACGTTATTCTTTAAATTACCTGTTTAACTTATGTAATTGCATTGTAACATTTTTTTTCAATATAGTCTCGAAACTTTGCCAAAATAAAGCTGTCATTTTCTTAACTGAACTTAAAAACCGTACTAGTAGTATCAACTAGTATCAACCTTCAAGAAAATATATCCATATGCAGTAAAACCTTTTTATAACGCTCTTCTAGGGAGTGAAGAAAAAGAGCCTAATTTATAATTATAATACAGGAAAGTGTGTGAACAGCTCAAAATAGAATTTTTTTTTTTTTTAATTTAGTAGGTACATCTTATAGGTTTTGTTTATCGAATTAAAAATAAATGAAAGTAAAAAGGAAGTATGAATATAGAATTAAAGACGAATCATTATGTTCATATAATTATATACGAAAGTTAAAAATACTTAAATAAGCTAGTTGGTTAATTTTTTTAACACTAACTGAACTTTTTTTTGTATAATGAGCTATGTTTAATTCATTTATATTTAAAAAATGTCGTATTCTTCTTTATTGCACACAAAAATGTATGAATTGTTTTTAATTCATCGAAAACGTCCAACATTTAACGGAATTTGTATTGTAGAAGTATCGTGGAATTCGCGGAAACATGTCTGTTGGCGACCGACAAATTTAAACAAAAGTCTGTTCTCAGAAACGATTACATCATAGCACGTGTTGTTTATTTTCTGGTTTAAATTCAATTGAACTCTTAATTTATTTTTGTGAACACAAATATAATTTATTCAATTCACTAATAATTTAATTTTTAAATATATTATCTAATAAAATGAAAATGCCGTTCGTAATAAATTTTAAAAGTTTAAAAAAACACGCTTTAATAGCAAACCGAACTAAACCTATCTTAGACAAAATCTAATGATCTAAAACAATTAGTTTATAAAATTTTTTGATTGGATGTCATTTTTGTGTTATAGACTCTTAAACGTGATCAAAACTAACAAAGTTGGCGAAACTCTTCGGTTTATGACAATCGATTGTGGTAAAACGCCTAAATATAATTCAGCTTAAGATTTGTCCTTAGACGCAAACTTTAATAAATTTTAGTTTTGTAAATAACAAATTTTCTAAGTTATTACAAAATTTATAGCGGACCGAAAAACTAAGACAAAAGTCCTTTAGAGATTTGCTCGTTTTTGTTTAGTTTTAGAGAAAATCGCAAAAAAAGAAACAAAACAAGTTTAATTTTTATACTTTTTATTTACATTTATATTTATGTTATGTTCTATTTAATGTAAATAATGCTCAAAATGGTGTCCTCTTGCACCAATGCAAGCATTACATCTAGCACTAACTTGATAAATTGCAGCTAAACATTGTTCTGATGATATTTGGTGCACTGCATCTATGATTCGATCTCTCTATGATTTGCTCTCTTGAGTTGATTGATGCCGAATAAACTTTATGCTTCAAGGTTCCCCAGACGAAGAAATCCATAGGTGTCATATCAGGTGATCGGGGTGGCCAAGGTACTACTCCTCCACGTCCAATCCATCGTTGTGGATAATTTATATCCAGCCAAGCTCGGGCAACTCTGCTATAATGAGCTGGACATCCATCGAGTTGGAACCACATTTCAATCCGCTGCTGTAAGGGAATGTCATCTAAATAATTAGAAAAATCGTTCTTCAAAAAATGTGTAAATGTGATACCATTCAATCTTCCAGGTAAAAAATATGGTCCCACCAGTAATCCGTTCCAAATTCCGAACCAAACGTCAATAGCAAATTCATGCTGAAACCTTTTCTCTCTAATAGCTCTGGGATTTTCAAGAGCCCATACATGATAATTTCTTTGATTAACAATTCCTCCTCTTGTAAAGGTAGCTTCATCGGTCCATATAATTTTTTAAAGAAATAAATTATCATCGCGAATTGTGTCAAGAAACCAGTTACTAAAATTCAATCTCTTGAAATAATCTTGAGGTAATAAATTCTGAACTTTTTGAAGATGGTATGGGTAGCGATTATCACCTTTCAAAGTTCGCCTTATTGCTTGCCGCGATATTGCTAATGCAGAAGATGCTCTTCGGATGCTAGTCTCAGGATTGTTATCGAAGTGGCGTTGGACACAATTTCTTTTCCGATAATCTGCTCTTATTGCTGCCTGGAATTGGTCGCCTTCATTACGTATTAAGAATGACCCAGTCTCTCGTAGTCTATTAAAAGTTAACGAAAAGACTCGTCGATTAGGCACTTTTCTATTTCGAAATCGGCGCGCATACTCCCGCAGCGCTTCTGAAGCATTACCGTTACAGAAACCATACACAAAAATCATATCAGCGTATTCAACATTAGAATATGTATGCGGCATTGTGGCTGATGCTATTCACACAAAAATATCTGAGTAACTGACTGAACACTGATTTAGGAATTATAATCCTAGAAGGAAGCCAAAATGTAAACAAATAAAAGAATGTAAAGGATAACATTAAGTGTTTACATATCTCACTGCCTAGCCTGACGAACTTTGAAAGGTGATAATCACTACCTGTAACATTTTTGTTTTGTTTCTTTTTTTGCGATTTTCCTTAAAACTAAGCAATAACGAGCAAATCTCTTAAGGACTTTTTGTCTTAGTTTTTCGGTCCCCTATAAGTTCCTGAAGTTTTGCCATTTAAATTCGGTACACCCTGTATATATATATTTAATTCATCTGTATTTTTCTTGTGCCATTGCTACTTGAATAATCACTGACACTGCGGTCATAACAATGTCGGTAAAAGATTAACTATTTTTAATATTGAAATAGTTTTAATCGTTTTAACTTAATATTATGTGATTAATGCTAAGGCTTGAGTAGACTATTTGTGGGTGTAGTGTTTCAGGCTAATAAATTACGGCGTCTAAGGCAGCTGCCATTATTTTAGCCTCCCCTAATTCATCATTCCATAATTATAAATATATACGTTAATACAATAAGTTGTAATTAGGTTTATTTATTTATAGATAATTAACATTAATTTCGCTTAGGAGAAGTTTATTTTTCTATGTTAAAGTCGCAATAAACTATATGAGATGGTATTTTCAAAGGTCTACATTGAAATTGAGGGGGAGTGTTTATTACAGAACAGTTAGAGTCCGAGAATAGGATTGCTTTGAAATAGTAGTGCTGGCATTGGCACTCAACTCCTACATAAATGTCTGACGTTAATTATGAACCTACGATTTATTGGACTTTAATCGATATAAATCATCTATGAATTATTTTTTATCTTGTAATTCTGTGTGCACCTCTATTCTGAAATAATTAAATGATATTGAAATTAAAAAAAAAAAAAATAGATATAGACATTGATGTTAAAAATTACTAAAAGAATTATGATTATTATTATTAAAAGAATTATAAATGTCAATAATGAATAAAGTAGAATTGCTTACTAAAATTCTTAAGGAATGCGTTTATAATATTCATCAGGTCTGATCTGAAATAAATTATATATAATGAATACATAGATAAATTAATTAATTTTATAATGTTTCAAGCTAACAAAAAATAAAATCAAATATTAAATAAAAAATAAATTAAAATCTCAGGCAGGTCAAAAAGAAGTCAACAGGTGTTTTCCCTCAATTTTAATTTGAAGACATTGTTAATGAGGTGTATAAAAAAAAAAAAATGACCATTTTTGAAACAAATATTTGTATTATTATTTCTTTGATATAAAATACAATTAATACTCAAAGTATAGTCCATTGTCATCTACCGTCATTACCCATCTGCTAGCCAAATTGCTCGATTTCACGCTGATACTATTCCTTGGGATGGCTGTCAAAGAACTCTTGGACAGCATTTTCAACTTCCGCAAAATAATCCAATTTTTTCCCTTGAAGAAAATGGGCCATGGATCGAAACAAGTAGTAATAAACAAGTATTAATGGCCGCCCGGAGCCCTTCTTCCTTTCCAACGTTGTATCTCCACTTCTAAATTTTTCAAACCAACGCCGCGCAGTGCGCTCTTTAAGAACACCTTCCCCCTCATATTTAATAACTACACGAGTTGCTTCAGCGGCTGTAGAATTTTTATCCCTAGTAATGTCTTAAAATTACGAGAATTTCGTAAAACATTGTCATGTTTCTTCATTGAAATAAATAACTGAACTGAGGCTTTTTTTTTAAGAAGTCCATTGCTAGAAACAAGCTTAGAAAATGCTCTAAAGGGATTATTAAGTATTGTAAATAATAAACAGCATTAAGATATTTACAGACTTTTAAACTCTGGAATTTGATAAAACGGTAATTTTTTTTTTATACACCCTATTATTTTATTTGTGAGACAATAAATAAAAAGGAACCGCAAAGTTTTTGGTATATTTTTTCTTCCATAGTGTAATATGATTCTATATTATGATTGCCTTCATAAACATCTATTGCTCTGAAAAATAAGTTAAGTAGGATGAAAAAAAAAACAGTTAGTTACCATCTCTCTAGATTTATTCATATTAAAGATGTATCGAATTATAAATATAATTTTTGATACTTGATTCAAATTTGCATCAAAATTTTGTTTTTTCAATAATTTTTATAATTTCATTTTTGAGTTTTAATGCTGACGTTTAGACTGTGGCATTGGTAATCATCTTCAAAGTTAAAAAAATTATATGCTACATGAAAAATAAGAAGTTATAAAAGACCTGGCATAGAGTTTTTGTAGCCCTAATGATAGCTATAATTTTTTTGTGTCAAAAATCTAAGCATAAAAATACATATTTTTAGTTGTAACAACTCCATTTTTTTCATTGATTCATCCTCCAATCATCGAAACATATATATTTACCAACAATCTAAAAATTCTCCTCTCATATATAAATTTCAAAAAATTTATACTTGACAATATGTTTTATAAAACATACATAAAGTGGAAAATTTATTTTTTAAGGGAACAATTGTCTTGTTACTTACATAACATAATGTATTTGTGAGAATTATATGTAACTATTTCCATTTAAATAAACGTGTTACATTAAGGCTCTAACTGGCAATTACGTTATCAAACTTGAGCAAACTAGAACCCTTATTAAGCAATTTCAATGCAGAAACAGATTTAAGACGGGCTTATGACCAGTGGACTCCGTGCTTTGTAAATGACCTTAACCAAATGGTTCTGAAATTGGTATTACAAATGGCGGTACGAAACTTCCTCTGGCATGTATTACGTTAATGCTAGGCCTCTATATTATGCAAAGTAATTAACGTGGAACGGATTTCATTGAGTTTGTTATCTGAAGTTTGTAATTTATTATTAATCATATTATTCAGCAACAGAGGAAAGCCAAATTAAAAAAAAAAATTCCTAAAATCTTGATATTTTTTTTATAAACAAAAATATATGACAAAAAGATATGAAGTTGGCAAATATTATATCCTAGTAGAAACAATCTTTAGCAAATTAAAATTTATAATACATCAACAAATATTAATAAACTGTATATAGCTTATGATGAACCAGTTTATCATATAGATGTTAGAGTTATTTCAACTATTGGGTTGTCCGGAAATTATTGCAGGGTTTCATGTTTAAACCAAAATCTGATATTATTATTAAAGAGATTGTTTATCTCTTTATCAAAACCAAAACTTGATACATTTTTATAACTCTATGTCGAAGTTTCGGACCAAAAGTCCTATTAAATAAGATCCCATTACCCAGATCTGATACAGTGTGATATCTAGGTTTCATGTTACAAGGAGACGTTTTGACTCACAGATTTATTTATTTATACAGATTTTTTTTTCTCTTTCATATTTCGATTCACACCTATTATTAGGGTAACAATAAGTGAATCTGATGAAATTGAATTCTACAGGCCTTGTATGCGTGTGGGAGACTAGCACTTAATAGTACTTCCTCCTGGCATGGATTAAAGAGATTTATTTGAGCAAATCTCTCATCCAGCTTCTTTTAAGCCTTCTGAGTTTTAATGTCGACCGTTTATGAAGCATTGGATACAGAAGTTTTAATCTCGTGGTTAGACTGAGACGTTTTTGTTTTACATGTGGGCCCCAGGTCATTCTTCTATGAAATATAAGTCCTAAAAAATGAATTTCGTTTGTTTGCGGTATGGGTTGATTGTCGATGAAGACAGGTGGACAAGAGTCTTGTCTGAGTATAAATGTTATGTGCTGTGATTTGGTGTAATTTAGTTTTATTTTCCATTGTTAGAACCAGTCTTGTAGTATTGTTAAGTGGTGTTGAAAAGTCAATGATGCAATTGTGGTGTCTTTATGTCTAGTTAATATTGCTGTATCATCAGCGTATGTCGCTGTTAATGTTTGAGGGCTAAGTGGCATATCGTGAGTGTAAAGAATATATAACAGGGGGGCTAGTATTAACCCCTGTGGTACTCCGGCTTTTAGTGGTTTGAATGCCGATTTTTGTGTGGGTAGTAGGGATCTATAATAGTGCAAAACTAGAGTTATAGCCGCCAATGAGCATTGGGAGCCGACAAAAAAAAAAAAAATCAATATGAAAATCATGTTTTATTTTTTTCTGAGCTCTCAATCAAGATAGATACTTAAAAAATATTTATACTTAAAAATAGAGATTTCAAACTTGGCTTTTTCATTCAAACCAATATAGCTCTTATTTCTCCAGTTATATAAGAAAATATAATTTCCATTAACATTTTGGACAATATGCCGTCGATAAACACATGGAATATCCGATTATTTTTTATCTCAGGGCTTCGTTAGGAGTAGTTAAAAGGTAAACATACTAAAAGTCCCCACCCATGGGGGGGGGTGAGATAAGGGTGGGGGGAGGGGAGAAGATCCCAATTTTATGTTTTTCGATTATATCTCGAAAACGGTTGCCTCTTGAAAAATATGTTTCGAATCAAAATTAAAGCTACTTAAATTTCCCATAAAATTAATTATATACATATCAATAGAGAGGAAAACATCACTGCTAAGCATGACACATGCAAATCTTAATTCACAACTTGCCGAAAAGTAGTGAACACGAGTTCCCTCACATGCAGTATAGTCATGAAACATGCGATAATTTTTTACTTCATAGCTCCTTTAGAAGTAGTTAGAAGGTCAACATACTAAAAGTCCCTGCTCCTGGGGAGTGAGCTAACGGTAGGGAAGGGGGAAGGTCCTATTTTTGAATTTTTCGATTATATCTCGAAAATAGTGGACTCTAGAAAAATATGCTTCGAATCAAAACTAAATCTTATTTAATTTACTATAAAATTGGTTATATACACATTTTCGAAATTCCAACGGTTTTCGAGAAATACGTTATTGAAAAAAGGTGATTTTCAGGAAAAAAACAAATTTTACCTCACTTTTTGTCAAACATTTGCTTCTGGTGCCTTCCACGATCGTTTCTCAGAAAAAATGACTGAATCAAAATTATAGAACAATAAATTTACTTTAAACTCATATTTGTTTTTGTAATTTGAAGCAAATGTTTATCAAAAAGTGAGGTAACAATATTTTTTTTAAATTATCGATTTTTAATAACGTTTAGATTAAATGTTATAGGAAATTTAATTATATTTAACTTTTATTTGAAACATATATTTCTAGAGTCCACAGTTTTCGAAATGTAATCGAATAATATAAAATTGGGACCTTCTCTTCTCTGTTTACCTTCTAACTACTCCTAAGGAAGCTGTGAAGTCAATAATTATCGCATATTTTATGCACTCTACACCCCTCATTTCAGCACTCATTGACTGGATCATCAGCGACCCAGCGTTCAGTGTATAATTCAGCTATGCTTCCAAAAAATGTTCCCGATGATCGAATTGAATTGAAGTTGATATATAAAAATCAGAGGGTGTTCTGATAGCCTTTTGACTTCCACCATGACTATATGTACCAGGCTTAGAGCTATCGTGGAAATATTACTTTCTTGTTAAGTAAATTTATTTATTCAAAGAACATACAGCAGTATCTATAAACACAATATTTCTAATAAAAACACTGGTCTATATATTGTTCACCATGGATCGTTCGCTTAATCATCAACATGAACCGAAGTAATCATAAATAAAAACATAAAATAAACAATATTCATCATATAAATAATGAAAATCCTTTTCTTGAGCACGTTGTTCTCTGACAAGCTCGAATGGAACATAGCCATTATACGCAGAAAAAAATATCACAAATCTACGGTCTCAAGAGCACTCAGACACTAGTAACCATAACGACTGCCCACAGGACACTAACAACATCCCCACCTGTGGAGTCCCACCTCTCACCTGTCTGTCTGTTCCAGGCAACGGAGCGGGGAACCTCGGAGCGCCAGTCCGCGTTTGTCAGCAGCACCAGTAGTCGAATGCCGGCCACAACCAGGTCAGTGGATACATTTATTTATTTACGTAATATAATATTTTGATAGACTAGGAGGGTTCCTATGAAACTTGAAAAAATAAGAAAATTTGATAATATACTTATTCGATGTCACACTGCAGAAATTTTCACTAAATCGCTACAATTTACATTTAAAATGAACCATGAAAATAATGTAATTCAAGTCGTTCTTGACAGCCCAAAATTCTGACATGGGAATGTAAATTTTATTTAGTAAATTGTGTAGCATTTCGAAATAAAATATCAGATATTTCTTATGTTATTTCTTATTTCTTTTATTGTTTTAAAGGTCAAAATTTATGAAAATTGAGTTAGTAATATTTAATTAGTAATTATACATTTATATCAATATAAATTACAACAAAAATAATAAACAGGAAAAAAAACAAACTTCGTTTTTAAATTATATAACAGATCATAAAAATCATTACAATAACAACAATAAAGATTACAAACATAGTAGCACTAATAGCGACAAAAACAAACATTATTTTGTGATTATTTGTTACTCTATAATAACATTTAATACGCTCCTGTAATAATAAAACAAAACTAAATTTTTCGGAAATTAAAAACACAGAATTGGCAAATTTTGTATTAATCAATGTGACTTTTTTACGTAAATTTAAATCGATGTTATGAATAACAATTTTTTATCATGATATGTTCCGTTCACTTGTGATACGGATATTAAAACGCTTAGAATTTTCCAAATTAAAAACTATGCTCTCGGAATTATTGAACATTTGAAAATTACTTTTAATTTAGCTAATTCAAGCAATTTTTCTCATTTCTTTATTAGAAATAATTCTAAAAATAATATGTGCCTGCAAAGTCTAGATTTATGGAACCCGTGGGTTGGAATTGATTTCAATTGTTTTTTTTTATTTTTATAATATTTCAATATTACGGTTGTAAGTATATATACGAATTTGTTAATTCATCATAAATTTTTGTCATTAATGTCATTAATAAAAAAAAACGAAAAAAAAACAAACAGATTTTTTCCTAAAATCTCTTTTTATCAAGTGATCAGATTGTAACATTTACTTAATAAAATATATTTAAAAAACCCTATGTTTATACTATACCACGCCGTAAAAGAATGCTGGCAGTGCCTAACCTTAACTGCCATAATATTTAATTACGAATAGTATACATCTCATTAAAAAAGATTTTCCAGGTCTAGGATAATAATAAAAAAAAAAAATGTTAATGATCATAAAAACTGACACAACTCAAAAACCCGCATTAGAAAAAATGTAAAATCTTGTATGAAATATCGAAAGTGCACCTGAATTATCTTTTAATCCAAACTTAATGATAATCAATTAAGCCCAAATTGAAAGTGAAATTCAAATCAGGTTCGATTTTAATTTAATTCGATACATTTTTGACTTTTCATACATTGAACTTAAACATGATGACAAACCAAAAAAAAAAAGAAAAGATGTTTGTGTTGTGTCACTTTTGAAATACATGTGCGATATGGCATCGTAAAAATCTTATACGTGTTGATGGCTTTGAAAAAGCCATTTACCATATTCGCCCTATTTCAACTGAAGAATTTCGACTATACTAATTTATATGTGTGTATATATATATATATATATATATATATATATATATATATATATATATATAATATTTAATTAGTATAATAAAAGCGATACAAGAAATAGTATATATTTTGTTTATTAAAGGACAAGCATATTTGGCGGTCACATTTAAATTCTGATATCTTGATTAATTACTAAAACTAATGACGTTGTTTTTATTTTTATGTATTTATAATTTCTTATGTAACCACTGAACGTTTCATAATAGTGGAATATTTCTATAATTGTATCATATTAATTAGTAAATAATGCCATTTTACAGACAGCTAAGATTTATAACTTTGTAATTAGATACTTATTGCAAAACAACTTATTCATAGTAAGAATGATTAGTAATTATGTGAGATGTTTTCGATTATCAGAAATTTTAAATTAGTGCCGAATAATTTCTTTAAATTGGATAAATGGATTTCGACATATCTCAATAACAATAATTTATCAATACTAATAACAATATTAAATTTATGATATAGCTAATTATAAATAATTACTGATTTCAACATTTTAAAGACCAAAAACGTTTATGAACATAAAAACTAATATTTATTAAAATTAAAACTTATTGGATAATCTGCGAAATAATTAAAATATTTGTATGTATATATGTTAAACATGTAGTTAAAATATATTTCTGTTAATCATTTAGAATTTTAGGTTTGACTTAGCCTTTTGTTATTTATAAAAAAAATATATTTTTTTTTTAATATACAATGAGAAGTCTATAGTCAAATTAACTAGGCGCGATGTAAACATGATTTGCCTATGTTTAGTTAATGTATCTGTTGTATGGTTAAGTTCTTTGTATGAAGTAGTTACTTCAATAGTGCCTCAAACGTGTGTTGTATACTTTCAAGATGCCTTTGAATTTGTATTAAAGGTTAAACAAACAAAACTCTAAATTATTTTCGTTAAGAATTCCGGTCTACCTTGAAACACTGCGCCCAGAATCCTTTCTCAATATGAAGGATTATTTGTCTGTGACGTAGATCTTACGTTTTGGAGATCTTTTCTGAGGACGTTGTAGAAAACGTTGAAGAGTACTTGTAATAATTAGGTTACATTTTTTGATAACGGTGCCAATAATATATGAAAAAAAAAATAGAATTTCTATTTCGGTTTCCAAGGAGAAACTACAGCTGACAAAATCACAAAATCTTTTTTTTCCATTAATTTGTTGTTTATTATTTTATTTTTATTTTTAAGAAAGATCTAATATTTGACACAAAGCACATTACACTTTTTCTTTTTTTTTTATAAATATGTTTTATTTACTCAACGATTTAAATGTTAGTTATAATAAATAAGAAACATGATTTGGTTTGAAGGAAACAAAGAGAAAAACAAATAAAGTCAAATTTAAATAAATAAAATAATAACAAACAAATAAATTTATTCAAAGAAAGTAATTAAAATAAATGAATTAATAAACAAATAGCATTAAAAAGTCAATATTTTTATAAATATATAAACTTTTCTTTTTTTTTCATATATGAATAGCAAAACATCTCATAGATACTTAAAAATTCCTATCTAGGCTAAATAGTAACACTTCTTTTATGTTCTTGATTGTTGTATTTAAAACTTGGTCTCATTCAAAGTAATGATAAAAGTTATTTCACTATATGTTTTAAATTATAATCAGTAATTTCCCTATTTTGAAACATATTTAACTTTTGTAGGGGGAAGGCTTGGATCGGGGTGTTTCTCGGAATGTTTGTAAATATTGTATATAGAGTATGATTGTATTTATGATCCTTTTCTTTTCTTCTTTAATTTTTATTATTATCTATTGTTATTATTTATTATAATTAATTATCAAAGCCAGATGATTGTCCTATGTACTGTAATCATATGTTATTCTTAGGGGACAAGTAGTCCCAGAATAAAGTTCATTTTCTTCTTCTTCTTCTTCTACATTATGAAATTGATTTAAAAATTATGTGTTACAAAATAACTGAGTCATCTTGTAAAAGGATACATCTTATGTATACTATTATAATGTATATTACATAAATATTCATGTTTTACATTAGATCGGAAGATTAAAAATGAAGGAGGTAAAGGAATAAATGATGTTTAAAGGAAGTAAGAGTGGATATTTTTCGAATTGTGATGGGCAATGAATTCCATAACGAGGAAGCACGGATAATAAAGGATTTCTCGAAGGATGCAGTTCGATGCGCCGGAGTGTATAGGTTGATGGGTTGGGTTCTAGTATTTAAGAGGTGAATGGAGGAGCGCAGAGTAAGGAGGTCATGGATATAGGTGGGATTTTTGGTTTTCAAGATTTGAAATATGAGAGTACCCAGGAAGTATTGACGTCGAAAACCGGGGTACAGCCACCCAATTTCAGAATACCTGTGAGATATGTGAGAACGTCTGGAGATCCCGAAAATAAATCCAATAAAACAGTTCATTACTCTTTTACATCTCATCTCGAGCTCATCAGACAGTCCTCCATATACTACGCATCCATAGTCAAAGTTAGGAAAAATGAGTGATGATACTAAAAGTTTTCGAGTACTTAATGGTAATGAATCACGGTAATGTGAAAGTTGCTTAAGAATAAATTAGATTTCCTCGTGATTTGAGAGATATGGCTATTCCATGCAAGATGTTGATCGAAAGTTATTTCCAGATTTTTAATGGAATTTTGGAAATGAATTGGACAGTTTTTAGGAAAAGCAGTGGATAGTAGGGAAGAGCTTTTAGGTGAGGATTTGACCCAATGAGAATAGCCTTTGTTTTTTCTGGATTTAGACTTAATTTATTCTCCACTGCCCAAAGGTTAATGCTATCTATGTCTTTCTGTAGCTTACAAGTCGCCTCTAGCATATTTGAAGGATGAAAGGATAAATATATTTGCAAGTCGTCAACATAAAGATGATATTGGGAGTAGTGGATGCGATTCGGCAAGTCGTTAACATAAATAGAAAATAGGGTAGGTGAAAGAGAAGATCCCTGGGGGACTCCTCGCGAAGGTGGTAGGGAAGATGAGTGAGGTTTTCCAGGTATAATCACTGTTTGGGAACGGTTGGATAAAAGAAAATGAAGCCAGCTTAACGCATCATTAGATATTGAGAGGTTATGGAGTTTGGAGAGGAGGATTGTATGGTCAACAGAATCAAAAGCTTTTGAAAAATCAAAAAGGATCAGGATCGTAATATGTAAAAATGTATTAGAAACGATTAAAATAAAAATTTCGATTTTTATTTCAGGATTTTGTTAACTCAACTGTAATCTGTAATTTAAATCAGCCAAATCGCTACTGATTTTTAAAAGATGTTACTGAAGATAAAGAGTAATAACAATTAAACTGTAGAAATATATGGTAATTTTAAACAATTAAGAATCACTACTTTAAATAATTTAAACAATACTAGTAGTATATGGGGAGGGGGGGCGAACGTGGTCTAAAACCTAAACGAATGTTGGTCGCGTGGGGAAGGGAGCGGTACACCTTCCGCTGAATTGTTCACATTTAGACTGAATTACCATAATCAACTTTGTGAGTCCGCATCTCTTTGTATTCACACAATTGGGGAAATAGTGTTACTCGCTAACTTTATTAACAATACGTGTAGAAAGATTACTCTACCGTAAAACTCAAAATACGGAAATATACATTCGTACAATTTTTATCAAAATTATACCAACAAATTTAGAGAAACCTAAAGTTTCAAATCACTTTGTTTTGCACAGGTTTCCACATTGCAGTAACCCTGTAATAGGTGCATATGTTTCTGCGGGTTCCATCGCTCGACATTATGATGTATATTTATTCTAATATATGATATATAGTTTTATATATACTTAAAGATATATATACAATATGTTTTAGAGAAAAAAGAACGAAAATTAACATTGATTTACGAATTGAAAACTAATAATCAACGTGATATATTTTTAAGAAAAAAACAAGATTGGAAAAAAAAAATAAATATATATATAAAATATACATACTTATAAAAAGGACAAAAAATAATTTTTTAATTCTCTTAAAATTTAAGCCTTATTTAAAACTATATAATTAAAATTAGAAGGAAGTAGGATACAAATAAGCTGTTTAGCTGTTGAGATTTATAAGACTTCTACTAATTCACAAATTTTATAGTCTCATAGTTTTATTTTAATTGATCAATAATTTGAAGCATTTTTATGTTTTAGTGTTTTCCTTCCAACAGTAACCCTGTTGGAAGAGATTTTGTTTATCCTTGCACACACCATACTTTCTCGTATTAAAATAATGGGCGTGTACTTTTTATGTTTTCCGTTAGATATAAAGAATAAAAATATAAAAAAATAAAAAACCTTAAATAAATTATGAAAAGATATACCGAATTACTCAAAACTAAGCAAAGAAGTTATTATAAAAACTTATATACCTCAATAATATTTGATATTGAATAATATATGTATAAGCTATGGAAATATTTTATATTGATTTTTTCAATAGAATTTTTAAAAAATATTTTTAGGTCTTCAAACATTATCAAATATTGTCCATACACCGGTCAATTTCTTAGTTTCTGTAGTTTTTTTGTTTGTAGTATAATCCTGTAGTCACTAAACAGTATAATTTGCAGCTTGATAAAAATCTAAATCAATGAATAAACTATTTAAAACAAATAAAAAAACCGCGATTCTGAGAATAGAGGAGGTGAAATTCATTAATTAAACTAAGATATTATGAATTTAAAACAACTATTTGTTTGCATTCCACGAAGGTAAAGAAAAATAATATTTAAAAAATAAAGCATGATATTTTAAATCTAATAGCAGCTATATTATTGTAAGTGTGCTTTTAACGAATGGGTTCGTATTATTATAAATACAATTGTTTTTGGATATGCTTAAAAGCGTCTGGAAGGAATGTCCTCTCTAAACTTGAAAAACAATGATAATGAGAATCCAATATAAATATTTAAATTAATTAATATTAATTTTTATTCAAAATCAACAATTACACAGACAAACACAATTAATAACTTAAGACCTACATTCAGATCATTGAGACCTACATTCGACTTCTCAATGACCACAATCGTAAAACAAAAGAGTATGTTTTTAAACAAGAAACTAAAACTTCTATATATCCAATCCTACTAAAACAGTCGACATTAAAATTTCGACAGTGAATAACATACACTTACATATTTTAAACTACATCGTGATACACCACACAAAAATACGGCATGGCGAAAAATATGAATATTAAAAAAAAATACAAATATTTTAATTAAAATAATTGTATTAACCACGAAATCACCATTGTGCATCACAAACCACACAATTTACAAAGATTTACTTATACCCACAGTAAAAGAAAATAGACATAACCATCATACGATTTCATGGACTTAATAACATACTCATTAATGACATGGCCAAGACTGACATAACCGGAAATAGTCTCAGAAAGCTGAAAAGAAGCTGTATAAGAGATCTACTCAAACAAACCATTTTTTAAATTCAAGCCAGGAGGTACTGTTGAGTGCTACTCTCCCTGATTTTAATGTAGGAAGTATTGTTGCATGTTCATCAAATTCACTTATCGTTACATTTATAACAGGTAAATATAAAAAATTACTGGATTTCTTTCAATTTTTTGTATAACGTTATACATTCTTTGGAAAAGGTTTGTCCTTTTATTTCTAACTACCTTACCCCGTCGCGGCTTCTTCCTCTGTCATAAATAATGAACTTAGATTATTTTAAATAATAATTGAATTTCATTTGTTCATCGATAATAATAATAATAAAGCTTTATTGGCATCATTTTTATGACAAAAGCCTCTCCATTAGGAGGTAAAATGTAGTTCAGTTCCAAAATAATTTTACAAAATAAAAACCGAATAGTAAAAATATAAAATAAATATACAACATTCTTTATAAACCACAAAAACAAAAACAAAACTACAAACACAAAACAAAACTTTTTTTTTCTTTTTTTTTTTCTTTTCTTCCTATAGATTATTTACAATTTTGAACCAACAGTCTCTGTCCCAGGCCACTTTCATCCAGTTGGTTCCCACTCTTCGGGTAGTTTCATCCCTCCACCTCATGTACTGCCTTTGACTATCTTTCATCCTCGACTCTCGCTAGGTGTCCTGCCCACCTCTATTTCAGTTTTTGTGCTTCCTTGCAAAGACTTTTAACTTTTACACGAGTTAGGATATCTCGGTTCTTAATTTTCTCACTTCTTCGGATTCCCGCCATACTCCTTAAAAGTTTCATTTGGATGGTGTCTAGTTTCGCCTGTTCCTTTTTTGTTACTGACCAAGTCTGAGCGCCATATAGGATTGAGGGGTAAAACCAAGACTGCAGGACTTTTGCTTTTAGTTCTATAGTGAAATTACCCTTCAAGATTTTTTTTAAGGACCAGTATTTATGTCATCCTATTTTTATCCTTCTGTCCAGTTCTTTGCTGTATTTTTTTTCTAAAGAAATCTCCTGTCCTAGATATATGAATTGATTTGAGTATTCTGTTATTTGTTCTCCTATTGTTCTATGTTGTTCTTCAGTATTTAATTATTTTCGATTTTTGGTAATTTATTTGTAAACCATATTTTTTACTCCTATCAATCCGATCATTGATCATTTTAAGCAAATTAGTTTTTCTAGGAGCTAATAAACAAATGTCATTTGCAAACCTTAAAGTATTTAAGTACCTGCCATTTATTTGAATGCTTCTTACTTCCCATTAAAATTCCTTAAACAGTTTATTAATGAGGCAGTTGAAGAGAATTGGTGATATAGGGCATCCTTGTTTCACTCCTCTTTTAATACTAAACTTCTTGCCTTCTCTATCAACAGCTACAAACGCCTTCCCCTTTCTGTATATTTCTTTGATTATTTCTATATATAGGAAACCTATTCCTGCTTCTGCTAGAGCTTCCCATATATACTGTTGATTGACAGAGTCGAATGCTTTCATGAAATCGATAAAGTAAATATACAGCGGTATGCACATCGATAAAAATCTCTTGTTGAAGTATGGAATTTACATAATATCTTGTAACATATTTTTACACATGACAGTAATTTTTAACCTGTTTAAAATTGCATTAATTAGGTGTTTGAAGAGTACGTAAAAGTATAATGAGACATCCAATTTGGCAGAAATAATTTTATAGATCTATCTGGTTGGATATGAATTTCTAACTATAAAAGCATAAGATTGTTTTGCAAATCTCGTTTCTGGCACTCAAGACTATACATTTTAGTTATTTTTATAGGAAAATTAATTGTTATAAGCCTTCCTAGAACTATGAAGATGTAGATAAAATTAGGTACAGTTGGGTTAATTAGCTTTACCATTAAAACTCTGTAGCAGAATGGCTACGTATCTGTCGATTTTTAAACTGCACTGATCCACATGTCGCTCCATATTTAAAGCTTTTTGAATCACAGTTGAATTGAAAATAAGTAAATTTTATCATAAATTTTTATCTTTATTATAAATCGTACCTTTATAACCTCTCTCGAATGGTGCTTGCCACCTATCAGTCAATTATCAAACTTTACTGCGCACCACGTATTTATCGCCTTTTCATGGTAATATAATTGAAAATAATTAAATTTTATTATTACTAAACCTTCCTGGAAATATGAAGATGATGTAAAAATCTGGTGCAAATTGGTTCAGTAATTTTTGCGGTTAGTGATCACTAACGAAAAATGGCTTCTCCTTTTAAATAATAGTATAGTTATAGATAAGGGAGAACAAAATATCGAAAATTTAAATTCTATTTCTATCTAAAGTACGGTAAAAGGAAGTAGCTGAATCGAAATGCATCGATGAAATCCAGTTATCAAAACACACGGTATTCTGTGACTAAGAATGCACTCCGCCTTCCAAGGACGACTGCATTCTCTGGAAGATAACAAGAGGGAGGTTGCGACAAGAGGAAGTCGGTACTGCCGGTGAACGTATGGCCCTGGCCGTGGAGCACGTGAGTTCTGTCTGCTGTCGGTGAAACAGTCAGGAATATGGCAATGCGATAAGTAAAATATTTTTATATTTGCAATGGTTTTGCCATAATCAATTTGGAAATTTCTCATATTTCCTATTTTTTAAGAAGCAGCAATTGAGTGAGGCGAAACAAGAGAAGGTTTTCTTTGCCTCTGCTTATTTGTTGGGGAGCTTGTTAAGACAATTCAAAGTCTCCTCTTTCTGGCCCCTGTATTCGAAGCTTCTTTCTTACGAATAAGAGTATGTATTTCTTAATGTATAAGAGTTGCATACGAAATAATTTCACCTATTTTCTGTGACTATCATCAGATTAACCAGGTTTTTCAGAACCGGGTACAGTCTAGATCATTGTCTACCATTAACTTCTCGCAGTGTAAACTTGAATAGAAGAATGCGTGTTCTCCTGTCTTACATGAGAAGTGTGATAGAAGTTAGACTCCATGATTCATCAACTAAATTAGAATAATGGAAGGTTTTTTGTCCGTGTTAAATTTCTGCATAATATGATCTAAAATTGTTAGAATTATGATTGACGAATTAATTACTATTACTATTGGAATTATTTTATTTAAAAACTTGCTTCAAATGTTAAATATTCATCAGTTCTAAAACGTACAAAGTTTTCAAAATATCAGCACTTTTTTTCATAGATTATATATTTGAGCTTTGTGGCTCAACTAAACCTTCTAATTCTTCCCGTATCCAAACCTTACAATCCAAAATACTTCAAAAAATCCTCAATGCTCCTTACTTTGTTACAAACAAACTCGTCCATAAAGATCTTACTTAATGCTCCATATGTTGCTGATTTAGCCCAAACCAAATGCCTATCCTTTCATAGTAAACTCCATGACCACACTAATCCACTAGTCACTTAACTTGCTTCTCACTGCATTCTTGATATGATACGCCCTCCGAGGCGTCTGAAAAGAGGCCTAGAGACCTTCTAGTTTAGAATTTCTATTGAAGTGCTACTGAACATGTTAATATAATCATCAACACATTTACTTGATGTATATATTTTGTATTGTTATGACTTTCAATAAATGAATAAAAAAAAAAAAAAAAGATTATATACATTAAAGTTTATAAATATATAAGAAAATAAATCAAATATATTGGTACTTACGTAAGGAGGCAAATGGACTTACGAAAGATATCAAGAGTCGAAGTGAAGGTGAGAAAGGCCAGGTAGGTTAAACATTTGGGTTTTTACCATGACTGGTTGGTTTTCCTGATCCTTTTGGAAACCAATTTAAAATGGGACCATTGGAAATATTTATCCGGTCATCAAGAACTGAACATTTTTACATTTGCTCGGAATATTGATAAATGAGAAGGTAAATAAATATAAAGTGTTTAAGGGAAGCAAGAGAGAAACATTTCATAATGCAAACCGGCAAATATTTCTTAAAAATAGAAGCAAAAATCATAAATTGATAAACTCTACTTGTGTATTAGCGTCATAAACATTTACATGGAAAATCATAAATGAAATAAAACTATATCATACAATATATTGTATAAACTAAAAATAAATAAATAATCGACAATAAATAACAATGAATCCAGTCCGAAACGGAAATTTTCATCCACTCGGAACGGAAAACTCCCATAGTCCCACGGCCCGCCTTAGACTTAGACACTATTTCGGTTCCCATTTCCAAATTACCTCTAAGGGAAGGAAACTGGGAGACCATGTTGTAAATTGAATTTACGAAGAGAGAAGGTAACCCACCGGAATAAGGTTATCGGAAACAACCCTCTCGCAGATAACGAGCAATGAGTAGCCATTGTTTCGGTGTGTTTCAGACGTTAAAATGGCACTGATATGGTTCATGATTTCTAACAATCGCTCGATGCAGAATGAAGATACTAGATAGAAAGAAATTGAGGACTTCTGGAAAAAATATAATTCAGTAAGAGTATATTACACATAAAAAAATTATTGAAAAAAAAAACATTTATACAAACCGTTCTATTAAAACTGCTTATTATTTTGCATGAAAAAAAAACGCTCTGTGGTTCATTTTTTTTTTTTTTTTTTTTTTTTTTTTTTTTTTTTTTTTTTTTTTTTTTTTTTTTTTTTTTTTTTAAGTTTGGATATTTTGGAATGCCATGTAATGCCTGCTTGTAGCGTCAAATAATTTTCTATAGAATAAATATTCTCCTTCATTTTGTTTTATATAAATATTTCAATATAAAACAATAAGTGCCAAATGTCTTATTATTATTATATAAAAATGTATCCTTTTTACAAACATAGCAAAGAAACAATAAAATTAATAATCTTCTACATTTATTAAATAAACTTTATATAGTTGAAAATATTACAAAATATATATTTTATATTAAAAATATTTTCAACTATATGAAGTATGTTTACATTATTACAAAACAAAAATAAAATAAAATAAAATAATAAATAATCCAACAATCATAGTTAAATTAACTAGCGGGACTCTGTGAAAGATGTGGAGGTTTGATACCACAATGTCTTCTTCGTTATCAGAACCAATTAATTCCTTCGCCACCCCCCCCCCTCCCCCCTCCTTCAGCGGTATCGTGGAAGGCCCCTCCTTAGCCCTTGGCTGTAGCACTTTCGATCTCGAAGAGCCTTGAGATTCCACGACTGGGCAATAAGACACCTGATAATTGGCCGTGCATGAGTTTGTATATTAAACCACAACTTCAAATCAACTAAAATCGGTGAAAATGTTAATGTATTTTTAATAGGAAACGGTTGAAGGACTAAGTTCTATTATAAAAGCACCACAAATCAAACTAACATTCTCTTTTGCAATAATTAAAACTGAACACTTTGAACGTGAAATATAATTGAATGGAAAGTGAAATGTAATCAATCTTTTTTTTTTATGATTTTATGATATGGGATGGGTAGACAGCAGAAATATAATATGATACATTTATTATAATTATAGAAATTATGTCCAATAAGTGCATATATAAATTTTTAATAAATATATAAATTAATTATATAAACTTTTGCTGACAGAGTTGACGTTTTAAGCTACGTAACTAGAAAGTGGGCCAAAACATTTAATCTTAATAGCTACGGAAGGTTTTAAAAAAAATTGGTTCTTGTGTGACCTTCCTCAACAGCCTGGCCCAGCTACTACAAAAAATATGTGTACCAGTTACAACCCATGAAAGGGCTTCTGTTTAATACTAGTTTAGAATAAAATGTTACAAGACCAAAGGATAAATATAAGATAGTAATGTAAAGTAATAAGCTACACTGATTCTCTAACAGTATATATACAAACAGTTATCTCTATCTTATCTGGCACTCGCCAATAAGAAACATTCCTGCATTATATGTTTGGAATATATAAAAAAAAGAAACCCAAAAATTGTGCCAGATAAGAGAAAGCGATGGATATCGGATATCAACTGTAAATAGAAAAACATTTCAATAATAAAAATAAATTGTTTTAAGCTAATATGCCTAATCAAAGTAGTTGAATCATTAAAGAATTAATTTTTTTTTTGTAATAAAATATTTATTTGAAATAAAAATTACTATAGGACTACTAAAAGTCCTTTGCTGAGCTGTGTGTTGCTGATACAACTATAGATCCTATGATTCGTTATTTAAATTGTTTTCTTTGAATTATTAATTAATGGTTTGAATATTTTGTTAAAGTTATTTTATTATTTTTTTTATATATCAATTTATTAATTTTACAACTGTAAAAAAAATAGATCAAGTAAATGAGCTGATAAAGATTACAATAATATTTCAAAACTTAAAAAGAACTACTTATCAGTGGCACTTCAATGAAAATTCTACACTAGAAGATCTCCAGGCCGTCTTCTTTTCAGACGCCTCAAGAATTATCGGTAATTTAGTGGGAAGCATGTTACGAAACTAATGAGTTTGAGTGGTTATGCAGCTTTCTATAAAAGGATGGTTTGGGCTAACTCAGCAACTTATGGAACATTAAGTTCTTTATGGATAAGTTTATTGGTGACAAAGTGTGGGGCGTTTAGGATGTTTTGAAGGATTTTGGATTGTAAGGATTGGGATACGAGATGGATTCGATGGTTTTAACAGAGCCCTAAAGCTCAACTCCTAATAGGTTGTTAAAATTATGAAATGTTTATTCGTTACTTCATAATATAGAAAGAATAATTATTATAAATTACTAAAGAAATTGTTTTTAAATATCGCTTAATGTTTTCATTCTGCAGAAACTGTAATCAGCTCCCTATACTTTTTATATCGGTTTGATGGTTATAGGGAAAAGAGGGTACTTAAAAACAGGAGTCCTTATATCAAATACTATCTGGACACAGGTGGCCCTAAGGCTCGGTTGCTGTGTCAGGGGTTATGATAAAGCTGCCCTTAGGCGATCAATATTATCGGACTATATTACATTGTAAATATTGAACAATAATTTGTGATAAACATCTTTGGTTTATTGCACTTAAAATCAGAAAAAAAAATTGAATGAGCAATATCGCCTATGAGATATGTGCAATAATACTAAATATAGCAATATTTAGCAGGTTGTACAGCAAAAGAAACATTTTTTTATTCCTTAATATGTAAGATGTCCAATCTCTTAATATCATCTACAGACGGTCTGTTTAAAACTAGGAGGCGAGGCTCTCTGTGGAATTCATGAAAATTTGTGAAAATATAAACATTTTTCTAACCAAATTTTAATTCTTCAGTAAAGGAATATTTAATATATTTTCAGATACACTTTTATTTCAGCTTAAACTCCTCAAATTACTATTCATTATCACCCAATGAAGAAAAATGTTTCGGGACAATTATATCATCATCTGACTATTCTTTTTTGTGTTATTGTCTCACCATTTATTTTTTGGGATATAATTAATTCAATAAAAAATAAACGGGTCTAACATAAAATTTATTTTTTTTTTTTTATTATCAACCTTTACCTGATGATGATAGGCTTAAGAAACAGAAACAGCTTATGGCTATTATGAATCAACAAACGTGAACACCTTAAATATAATTATGTAAACTAAACACGAGTAAAAATATAAATAAAAAAAAAAATAATAGAGATTATTTAATACAAAATATAATACGAATTATGAACGAATAATAAATTATAAAATAGATGTAAAATTAAATTATATAATCTAGTATTCGAAGCTTCCTTTGAAAGTGAGGTCAAAGTTCTGAGGAAATTAAAAAAAATCCGGCATAATTAAAGTCAGGTAACTAAACAAAGGTGCAGATGAAGTCGAAAGTTATTGGGTAAAGTAGAAAGGAGAAAACATTGGAAGGAGGGGTAATTCGGTGTACGTGATGACAGAACTATTGCCAAACAAGATAGGAAATACTATTTGCTCGCCTAGAAAGGAACAGACATCTGTTCGTAGATAGCGACACATTCGTCACCTAATGACAGTAATCTGGTAATGACATCGTGTCGAACGTGTTTTTCAGAAGCGCATCTCAGGTTCATTGTGAACTAGTGTTAAATATATAAATTTTGTTTATAATTTTATTTTACAATATCAGCGATACGTATAAATACAATGCAATATCATCGAATACAATATCAGCGAAAAATATAAATAAAACTTGATAAGTAATGTCCTAAATTAATAAGTAACATGAGTATAGTACCGATGTAGGTAATGTTGGGTCATTTGTTTCCTCAAACCAAGTTCAAGTTTTGTTAATAAAAATTTGTTTTTTTTCGATTTATAATGAGTCTCTAACATGACAGTGTTAAACAAAAAAAAATTATAAACTTTCCTATAATCAGTTCATTATTTTCATAATAGATTCAAAACTGCATACAAATTATTCTAATCATCAACATTACAACACAGATACAAATTATTTAAATCTTTCTGAATCTTGAAATGTAAAGTTGGATTGATTTCCATGAAATTACAGGCAATAAAAAATAACTTTTTGTCGATTTCCTAGTTTTGAATTATTTATTAATACTAATTTCGCGTTCAATAAAACGAATATGTAAATGGAATTTATTTGTTAGTTCTTGTTTTTAAGATATATAACAGCCCATTTATCAAATTATGGGTAAATTTGAAGAACAAAACATTACTAACTAATAAATACAATTTAATAAGTCATGTTTCAAGAAACAAGAAACAAGAAACACAAAGAGTAATGAACTGTTTTATTAGATTTATTTTGGGGATCTCCAGACGTTCTCGCATATCTCATAAGTATTCTGAAATTGGTTGGCTTTACCCCAGTTTTCGACGTCAATACTTCCTGGGTGCTCTCATATTCCAAACCTTAAAAACCAAAAAACCCGCCTATATCCAGAACCTTTTACTCTGCGCTCCTCCGTTCACCTCTTAAATACTAGAACCCAACCCATCAACCTATACACTCCTACACATCGAACTGCATCCTTCGAGAAATCCTTTATTATCCGTGCTTCCTCTTTATGGAATTCTTTGCCCATCAAAATTCGAAAAAGCTCCACTCTTACTTCCTTTAAACAACATCTATATCTTTACCTCCTGGATCTTCAATCTTCCGAGCAAATGTAAAACATGAATATTTAAGTTATATACATTATAATAGTACACATAAGATGTATCCTATTACAAGTTTCCTTAATTTATTTTTGTAACTCATAATTTAATTATTATTCAATTTTTATTATTATTTATTATTTTCATTTATTATAATTAATTATCATAGCCAGACGATTGTTCTACGTATTGTACTCGTTTTGTTATTCTTAGGGGATAAGTTGTCCCAGAATAAAGTTCATTTTTCTTTCTTTCACTAAGAAGTAAAAAATCGACCCTAAAGGTAGAGCTTCCATCTATGTACTTAAATGAACATCACAAAGATTGCATACAGAAAGTAAAGATGAGTGAAAATGCAGTCATTTGTAAGTAACGAGGAGTTCTGACTCCAAAACAAGAGCTAATCTGAAGTTTTTGTGGCGATTTTCGTGTTTAGATGGCCAAAATACTTCAAAATAAACTATTTCTGAGCCCGTAACATTTTGTGGTGTTGCCTAGTGTTATTGGTCCATCAACAGTATTACTTTCTGACTGAACGAAATTAAAAAACTTGAGCACTAAACTATTAAGTTCTGATGATAGGAAACTTGAAATTTAAATAGTTGTAGATGTTGAAGTCTTAAAATGAACCAGTGAAATTAAAGTAATCAGATAATTTATTTAAGAACTCAAGAAATACTTTATACACATACTATAACATTAATATTGATGGATTATGTGAAATAATACAGAAAAATAGGAATAATTTTGCAAACTGGCTTAAGTTTTGTCACCATTTTATTTGTCTCAAAGTTACAATAAAATAATTTTGTTGGATCTATTATTTTTTTATTTCACTGATTTTCACTCTTCAGTCAGTAAAGTAATAGGATTTATTTTTAATGACTTTAATGATGATTTTATACTGCCTGAGTGATCCATCTAGTGGTATCCTTTTTGCTACCGTGAGTAAAATTGTGGACAGACGAAACAATATTTTTACTAATAATAAAAAAAACTCCTTAACCAACTGACTCTCAAAATGCAAATGATCATAGAATAGTTCATCTAAACCTATACATCCATTAAAAAATTATGATTGGATTAATACATAAATGAATTTACAAACCTCAGAAAAAGTTGAAACAAAATATATTTTTAAAAATCATAAATGTCTACTCAAAAAATGAAGAGTTTAGCACTTACATTACTCTCTTTCTCTCCCATTATTTATTCTGTCAAACTGGTATCATCATGTTCGAACACCTGATTAATATATGTATTATTCATAAATATACACGGGCTTAGCGTTTGGATACGTTATTAAAAAACTTACAGAGAAATGGCTAAACAGGATATTTTCATCATAAAATAAATGTATAACTTTTTCTTATTTTATGATTCTCATAAAAAAAAAAAAAGTGAAATTTTACAACCGGAAGACCCGCCTAGAATCAACAAAACAACAATCTGCCAAGATCTAGTTACAATCTTGAGCCCGATAACGGACAGATTCACACGTTACCATCGGCACTGGCTTTCATGGGCTGTTCTCAAGAATGCCAAGTGAAAATTGTATTCCCATGATTGGATCCGTAACTACTTGGCTTGGGACCAATTTAGCAGATATTCAGTATATTATGTAATTCAGATTCTTGAATGTGCTTTGTATTTTTTTTTTTTTTTAAACTTTACTTCTTTATTCAGACCTGTTAATTATTATAATAGCAATTGGTAAATCTGATGAAGTGAATCTATCCATTGCTTGAAAGGTATAAGGGGGAGCAGAACCCAGGGGTACCTCCTCTTTATATATATATGTGTGTGTATATATTCGCTCCTTTTCAGCCTATTTTTTCGTGAAATCCTTCGTAGTAGATCCGTATTTGTCCATTAAATGTTAGTTTGAGAATGTCAGTATTATGTTGGATACCTACCAAGATTTATAGTTCTGTCCTGTTGTAGGCCTGAATATTTTTACCTGGAAAGGTATTGCTGTTTGTTAATATGTGTCTTTTTAGCTGTTCCGTAAAATTGATAGAATAGAATCATGTCCAAATAGGCGTCGATGTATACGTTACTTGCCGATACTAGAAAATCATTTTTCAATTTTTATACAAAAAAAATAAATAAAAAAACTCCGACTGTCGTGAACAATAAGTCAAAATATGCACTTTTCTGTACGTGAACAATAAGTCAAAATATGCACTTTTCTGTAAAAAAAAAATATAATAAAATTGCTAATAAACCCTTCAACTCAATTGTGTTAAAATAATTTGAATTCTTTCTGTATTATAAGAAATAATATAAAGTATAGTAATTAAGGTAAATTTCAACTTCAACTATTCTTTCTATATTTATAGTATGAATATTGATTAAAGGCGTCAATAGCTGTGTGGTTTAACCAATCAATAGTTTCTGGTTCCTAAATCGTTTTTCAATACTATTTCTGCACAAAAACAAAATAAATAAAAAAACTGAATGAATGAATTTGTTATTGCAAGTTTCATTTATTATCCCCAGCATATATAGATTAAATGTATCCTGTGTTTAAAAATCTGTGCTTATCAATTATAAAGTATCCCAAAACTATTGCATATTCAGATCTGGTAACACTGAACTGAAGATCAGGGGAATCAATTGAACAACATTGGGTCATCGATATACGGTCCTTACTACTGTCTCAAAATTTGATGGAATCGACAACGGACCTATAAAAAAACAACAAAAAAAACAAGATATTCAAGATAATCTCAATCATACTAGTTTTAAATATTTATATCGAATTAAAAAATAAATAATATAAAATAAAAGCCTTAAAAAATCTTTAGATTCAGTCTGTGTTGCATAACAACTATATCATAAGGTCAGGAGTAGGTTGGGCGTGCTGTATATGGCCATCCAAATATTTATCCTGTGAGTGGTGTAACCTGATCAGATGCTGGGGCCGCCATTATCCAATACATCTGATACTGATATCGTAACGCAAGCTGAGGGCTCTAGTTGATTCTGTTCTTGGATAGTCGTTGCAGGGAGTCAATTTATAGCTTTATAACCATCAGAATTTAAAAAATTGATTTCCGACATCGTAAATTTGAAAAAAAAAAAAGTACATTAAAAGTTTGATAAGTGCTATTTTTTTGTTATTAATAATTAGCTAAAGGAATATGTAAATAAAATTACATATAGTAATTTACTATAGAGAATATGATTATTTTTTTTTTTTTTTTTTTTTTTTTTTTCAAATATGACAAATGACTTGAAAACATAGTAGTTGCATGATTCATTTTCATATTCTATTTTATATTCCATAAAAAAAAGAAAATAAATAAATAATAAAAACAAACAATAACCTTTGTTTGTTTTGTTTATTTCGTTTAACGCCACTTTTATGCTGCTATGGCTAATTGGGCGATGCTACGCTGGGAGTCCTAAATTTCGCCTATCCAGGTATAATTAGGATAGGGATCTTTAACGAGTACCTGACATCGCACAGGCTCGGGTCCCCCATTTTACGGCCCTTCCGAAGGACGGCATTGTTAAAGGATTTTTTACTCCCTTTAAAACATCCTAAGGTCATCTGCCGGGCTGCGAACCCGCGATCTTGAGTTTAGTAGGTTGCTATGCTCAAAACTATAACCTTGTAAAATATTGTCTTACGTATTACTTTAATAATACATTTAACTAGTTAAATCGTTATATAAACATTGAGAGAGCTTATTAAAATCAATATTTATGTAACTTAAATTTAAATGAACAAAACTAGATCCGTTATTTAGTGAAATAAAAGAAAAACCGGACCATGTAACCAGCTATAACAATTATTTGATTGCGTATGAGATACGAAATGAATAAACATTCACATTAAGGCTCAAAATATTCCCAATATAATATAAAATAAATGAGGTCTAATAACACATTTTATTCACGCTATTATTTCCAAACGGTGAGGCAAACCGTAATTTGTAGTTATGAAATGTACCGCGGTTTTCTGAACCGAGAAACTACTTTTTTTTTTCTTAATAAATACTAATTTCCCCTCACTAGACTTTCTGAACTCATTTTCGGGCCTTCAGAAAAAATTCCTAAATTTATCAGGAATCGGTTTCGCGTTTCGTAATTACGAAACTGACTACAACACTGTGTACGTAAACGTTAGTAAATTTTACCTTATTAAAAAAATAAATCAATTTATAAAAGATACTGAATCAATAAATATACTAAAATAAAAATTGATAAATATGTCATAAAACAGGTACAATATTTTTTTCTTGTAAGTATAGTAGTTTCTAATTTTATTACACCCAAGCTTGTTGGCTAATATATTTTTTTTAAAACAGTAACCATATCAGTTAAAGTACTTACATGTTGATGTTATGAAAGTTAGCATTATAACTAAAATATTCTTTTTCACCATTCAGTAAAATATTCCTTTATATTTTTGGCATTCTTGAAAAACTAACTAAATTATTTATTTATTTTTTTACTTTCAAACCTAAAAAATGAACGACATATTTAAATACCCTTTGACGACATAATAATAATTCCACATCACCTAGCAATGTTCTACATAAGAAAAACAATAGTACAATGAATTTATTTTAATATAAGTAATAAATAACAACTGCTCCTAACGCATGATATAAATAATTTCACTGAAGGTACTGTGAATAAAAAAAAATAAATAAAAGAGATACAGATGATGTACAACTATTTGCATAATGAAATCACACGATTTCAAGTTACAATAAACTAGCTAATTTACATAAACCAATTATGATTTATACAAAAAGGAAAATAAAAAAATGATTGTAAAATACTTCATCAAGCTTCTGCCTATTAAAACATTGTTCATATATTTTTATTTTATTATTACTTCTGCAATTCAAACAAAAAATCAATCTCACATCTGAAGGAAACAACAACCAGTAGCTCTTTTCTGCCTTTAAAGACATCAAACTCACATCTGTTCCTTTACGTAACTGACCGTGAGTCTTAAGGTTACCAGAAGTAGGCCAATCAAACTATCCCCAAATTTTTCGTTACAACATAACTATGTTGATCATGTCTATTCTGTCTTGTATTATTAAGTAGATGTAGTGTTTGTTAGTTCTGTAACCGCTAAGCTAATTCCTTTCAGTTATCTCGACTTGAGGATCGGCCGGAAGAGAGAGCTGTTCCCATTGACGTCATGTGTCACATTGACCATAAAATCATAATTAGCGGAACTCAAACTAGCTGTAAAGACTGTATGACAGAAAGAAGAGTATAATTATAATAAAAACATTGGTTTAACATTATATATATATATGACAAACAATAGCATTTAAAAAAAAAACCAGCGTAAAAAAAAAAAAAAAAAAAAATGATCGCATTTAGAACACTCAATTTTTAAGAAAAATCAGACGCTTTTTTAAAAAACGAATCAGCCAGCAAGGACCACGCGACTATCACTACTTATCCTTCTTCACACCTTCCGCTTTCCTTCTACTCCAATACTGCCTCATCCTCTTTGACTGTTCTTCTCGCTCTTTCCTTAGTCCATTTTCTCTCTCGTCTTTCCCTCTTTCCAATAAGAATCCTTACTTCTTTCAGTTTTTCCCAAAAAGTTCTCTATCAAATCAATCTTTATCGTTAATTTAAGCCTTACCAATCCCTTTTATTTTTTCTTTACACATCCTCCTATACTTTTATAGCTGCAGATTTTGTCGAAACTTTTCTTGTTTTGTCTCTTATTGCTCTTTTTGATCATATGCCCATAGAACCTCAGTCTTCTGAGCCTGATAACTGTTTCCTGATCTTCCAAATTCCATATATACCCCTCCTGCGTTATTTCGGGTCCGTGAATCCTCAGAATATTCCTCGTAATCTTCATGACTTTCTCCAGGCTGGGAAGGCTGACTGTTTCCATACTATATAGTATCATTGGTCTTACCACCGTAGTGCCTTATTCTTGCATTAGAGGACAGTTTTTTTTGTTGTAGATGTTTCTAGTAGCGAAGCTCAGTCTTTCCAGTTTGGTCATTCTTTCTTCCTTCTCTCCTAAGTATTTAAAAATTTTGGTTACTTTTATTTGGCTATATTTTCTTGTTGTAGTTAGCATCCGCCATCATAATTTCGGTCTTTTCATACGAGATCAGTAGTCCCGTTTTCTCGGCTACTTCTCCCAGGATCGTTTTATTAATTTATTTACATTCACAACTGCAGATTTACTATCCCACATAAATTTGATATGTTTAATATTGTCTACGATCTTTTCAAATGAGGATAAATTAAATGAAAACTAGAATTTTATTTTATGTTTAATAATACAACTTAGTACTAAAATGATTAAATTGTTAAAATATTAGTGTAGTACATTTTTTTTTGTTTTTTCAGCCATAAACTGAGTAGTATTTCTATGTATTTCATGAGACTATTTCGATATAGTTATATTATAATTTTCATATATTTATCCTCATTTGAAAAGAACGTAGACAATATTAAACTTATCAAATTCATGTAGGATACTAAATCTGCAGTTGTGAATATAAATAAATTATTAAAAAGATTCTGAATGAAATAGCCGAGAAAACAGGACTCCTGATCTCGTATGGAAAAACAGAAATTGTGACGAAGGGTGCCAACTATAACAAGAATCGTATTATATTTTATGAATAGGAGGCACATAATAAAGCCAAATAAAAGTAACCATAAAGTTTTAATACCTAGGGGAGACAATATGTAGTCAGTATGTAGAGACAATACAACGGAACGGATAGTGTATCTATAGATGAAAGAATAGTCAAACTGGAAAGACTGCACTTCGTATAACATTTACTTAATGTATGTGTCGTGTACAGTTATAAATATCAAGAAAATTAAATTAAAATAAAAAAAGAAATATTGTAGTGTTCAACAATAACAGAAGTCTATAAATAAAATAACTATGAGAAATGGGTAACGAGATTTTGTGAATAGTCATTCTAATTTCTTCTTCTAATCATACCTTCACGATAGTAGGTCATGGGGTAACCATTTACACTTATGAAATTCAATATAATTACACTAAGAAGCGTTTTTTTCGATAGCGGTGAGCCACAATATCGGCACGTTTCTCCAGCTGGCACACCGCATCAGTATGCCGAGATATCTGGCAATTTCTGATCATCCACGCGTAATTATTTCTAAATATACGCAGTGCTTATGAAGAAATCTCTCCCACCTTGTAGGGAAAATTAAGGAAACCTAATTGTCTTCTTCTTTGGCCAGAATGTAGTCATGTTGGACCCGACCTAAAACCTGAGAGGGTCTTCAAAATTGGAGAGTGATCGATAAACGTTCTGCCTGGTCGAGCACAAAGGTTTTCAAAGGCCAAGAACTCAGAAGAAATTAAATTAATTAAATTTAAAAAAAATGGAAAACAGCTATATCCAAGTTTGATGTGGTATTAATTAGAGTAGCTTTGAAATACTTCATTTTTTAATTAATTATTTAATTAATTTTTTACGAAAAAATTCTCAATTCAGGAATTTAAACTATAATCTAAAAAGATTTCTTTTACATCGTTTATGTCTTAAGAAGTAATTAATTTATTCTTAAATAACAAAAAATAAAAACAAACAAACGTTATAATTACTGCTCCAAACCGTTTTCTGTACCGCAGAAAGAATTTAAAAGCGAAAGAAAATCCCTCTACCGTGGATATTATTCATTAAACCTCTTTATTAAAATCTGTTTTCCTGGAAAATCGTGAAAGGATTTATTTTTTCTAATAACATAAAAAATTGCATTGTTTTAGTATCCATATACTTTTTAGGTTGGCCAAGAATAAAAAATTGGTGAAAACTTGAGTGAAGATAAAGGGGAAACAGAAAAGTTTCATTGATCAAAATTGAATTATAAAAAAAAATAATATCATCAAACAAACGAACAAAGATAGACAATAATTAAGAAAAATAATTTCTAATTCATAATGTTGAGCCATTTTTTTTTGTATAAGCTGTGCAGAATATCTTATTAGTTTCTGTTTGTTTATTTTTATAAGAAATCCGAAAATATTTGTATATTTTTAAACTTTTTATATTTCGTTTAGAATAACAATGACGACCAAAACATAAACATCTGTGATCTACTTATTTTTCCTTCCAGTTACCTTTAAAATATATAATACATGGGAAATATAAATAACATCGGTACATATATATATTTTATTAAAATGTAGTCAGAAATCTAAAATCTTATAGACCCCATGAACTAGCTCTGCAGTTTCCGGAATGTCCTTTCAATTTCAGATAAATTAAAATATAATTAAAAAGGATATAAATAGATAAACCAAAAACTACTATACATTAATATAAAAAAATACCTAAATACACATATATATATATATATATATATATATATATATATATATATATATATTATTCCCTCCTCCCTACCACCTCTCTCTCGCTCTCTCTCTCTCACACACCCTCTCTATCTCTCTTCTCTCTCTATCTCACTCTCTCTCTCTTACTCTCCCTCTCACTCTATCTCTCTATTTTGACTTCTTGTTTCTTATAAAATTCGATAGTAAAACCTCTGCATTATTAATATATTATAAAATGTATAACATATTACTGTATTTTAACTAAGTTGGTTTGTCTTTATTATTCCCCCAATTCATTTAGAGCAGAAACCGTTTGGAATAACCTAACCCATCTGCAAATGTCCAATTTTAAAATATTGGAAATCTGTTGAAATATATCATATTCAGTAAAGCCTTGTTTTCTATAATATATATAAATGAAGATTACCTTTGATATTTTACGCTTATTAATAGCTATATAAATTGCTATACGTTACGATTATATCGTATTGTAAAAAAAAAAAAACAGGATTTATTTCAAGAATGATATAATTTTCATCACATAAGGGCAATAGGTAGTAATACATTGACAATGATTACATCCATACAATATCTATATAAAATAAATAAAAATAACCTAAATATATCAATATAATCTTAAATGAAAGGTGTAAGGATAGAAGGAGGAATGTCCAAAAAAATTGAAACTGAGATTTCATTGCCACCTGTTAGCTAGTCCCATGCACTATCACTGAAAGTGGTCTCGTATAGACTAGGAAGAGGATTTTAACATGCTTTGGATTTTGATTTTTAGAACCCGTTCCCAATGAGCAAGAATATAGACTTTGTAATTTTTTAATTTTGTAAACTTTCGGCAAATTTTTTATCTGAACAATTTCAACAATAAAGTCAAAATGCAACCTTTTTGTGAGTAAAAAACGTTACACGAAAAAGTATTGACCTAAAGTCATATCCATATAAAAATTTTATATTAATTACATTTTATATTTCCCACATTTCTAATGTTAATTTTGTTTATTTATTAATTTTATTTTTTTTTTTACAAGTGTATATAATTTTATTTTTGCTCTTTTATATCTTTTATTTTTTACTCCAATATTATAATATTATACATAGAGTATTCCTCGAAGGGAAAAGCTATAACCATAAATTAAAGGAAAGGGATTCAATTTCTCGGACCCCCAAAGATTGGGTTGAGATCGGGAACGGGGTTCAATCAGGGTCTACTTGAGTAAAGAAGTAACGGCCTGGAAAACCTAGCTGGAGGTGAATAATGTCGGTCAACCAATAAACGTATCTGTGTCTGCATTAAATTACTTTCACAGGTGTTATCATTGATACAAAAAAAATAAATTAATTAATACATATAATACAAATATAATCCATGATTGGTGCAATGAACTCCATGAAATAATCTTTCCCCATTTTTTATAATCAGCTGCCTAGTGTATTAAGAATAAATAACATGCAAAGATAAAGAAATGTTGTCAGATTTATTGAGGAATAATATAATTTTATTTAATAGAAAATAGGCTTTAAAATTCAAAGTTTATCTTTAAACAGTAGAAAAAACAAAAGAAAAAATAATAATCAAAAAATAATAATTATTAAAAAAAAAAAATTATAATAATGATAAATAAATAAAATCAATTAGAATAACTTATATTTATTTATATCACATCATATAATAGTATAAAAATAGTTTAAAAGTGTGTATAATAACAAATATTGACACAGCTAACGAGAGATGGATAAATTAGATTAAGAGAGAATTACATGCTTCGTTATTTTGTACATATATCTTTTAAGTGATAAGTGAATATTCTGAAATTGTTGTTTTTCCGAAGTATATTTTCATCATAGACGTGATCAATAGGGTGAATAGGGTGAAGTTGGATAAGGATAATATTGAGATCGTAAAGAATTTTTGATATTTTTGTATACACGGGGAAATCATTGATTATTCTCAGACACAAGTTTTGTATCATTTGTAGTTAACGGTAGTTGGTTGTACAAGTTGAGCTCCACACTGGTGAGGCATATGGTAATCTAGAAACGAATAGCTGTTTAATATAAGTTTATTTTTAGGACTTAATTTAAACTTTTTTTTTAAATTAAGGGAACATCTTGTACATGGCTTTTTTTTTACTTTGTCAACTTTATCGTTTGTGTTGTCTGTGCAAGTTAGAGATCTGTCTAGTGCCAATCCAAAGTATTTGACTCATTTGGACCAGGGGATGTCTTCTCCGTTTAAAGTCTATAAGTGTCTGCGTTTATTGAAAATAATAGGTCCCTATTAATAAAATAAAATAATAATATTATATTATTGTTCAGCTATAATTAATTATTTATTTATTATTTTATAACTTGATCTATTATAAAGATGTTTTACCTATATATATATATATATATATATATATATATATATGTATATATATATATATATATATATATATATATATATATATATATATATATATATATATATATATATGTATATATGATGAAACAAATAAAAACCTTAGGAGAAATTATTCCACACAATATCTAAGCTAGTATCATCAAATTTAACCGGTATTTCCAATCCAGTATTTGTTATTATTTATTTATTTTTATTTTGTTGACAAAAAACAAATTATTATAAATAAACAAACTTATTCATCAGAATATTCTCAGTTAATTTTATAATCTCACAAGGTAAATACCAAATTCCGTCCTTGGGCCGAACGAATCTCGTTTTCGAATGATTCGCCAGCACAAAATTTTACAAATCAAAATTTTGCCTTTCACTTGGAAATAAATATATAAATCCTATTCCTAACAATAAAATAATTTTTTTATATTTTTTAGTAATTTTAAAAATAATTCCTTAGCAGTAATTTACTGATGGGCCCTTACTAATACTAATAAAATAGACCTATTCGAGTGTACACTTGTTACATTTTATCTTTGGAAAGCTTAAAGGAAACTGGAATAAAATTATTCCATATATATAATTACTGATTTAGTAAAATATTAACATGTTTGTATATATAGGCTTATTTTTAAATTCTATTGAATCCCTAGGTATCGAAAAAGGGGATAAGTTGAAATTGTGCACTTTTCAGTAGGGAATTTTTGATCCTGTAATTACTCCAAAAATACCATTTGCACCAAAATAGATACGTTAAAGTCCTTTTAAAAAGCACAGATAAACCCATTTTTTAGAATACAAATTTAAACATCCTGCTTTAAAGGTAAAATAATTAACATGTTTTCTAGGCAATTTGACTACTTCAACAACCACTAACATAAAATACGAGCAAATTCAAAATGAACAAACAAATTGTAAATAAGCAGGCCATTTTAAAAGATTCGATACATAATGAAAATAGTATTGCATGAAATAATAGTTGAAAAAATAACAAAAAAAAAAACTTTATATAAGGATTACCGACGTTTCGAACTGCCTTGCAGGTTTTCTATAAGGCTAAGATTAACAGAAAACAGTATTTTACCTCAATGATACAATAATAACAAAGTAAATTCATTTACGAAAGAATATCGAAAGCATTAATTACATATTAATTAATTACATAATTAATTGAAAGAATATCTAAAATGTTAGGTATCAAGATCTAGTTGAATGATACAATTGGTAATTGAATTATTAGGTGAATGATACAATTTTAATGGAGTAAACTAATTGAACGATTTTTTTGTTTTTAGTAACTGATTTTGTATTACTTTTTAAAAACTACTTATTGGTATTTTCAACTGTCTACTTTATATACAAGTAAATTTAAAGGAAAATGATAACAATGGCATGTCAATAACTTGTGAAGAACTACTCACTTGTTAAACTTTATTAGAAGGTCTCTTCGCTATCTTCTTTTCAATTCCCCACAGGGTTAACAGGAATCGAGTATGAAGCAAGTTGAGAGACAAGTGGATCCATGTGGGAATGGAGTTTACGAAAGGATTGATATCCAGTTTGGGCTAAATGAGCAACTTATGGAACATTATGATCTTTATGGATAAGTTTGTTTATGACATGATAAGGCGCGTGGAGGGTACTACGAAGGATTTTGGACTATAAGGAATGGATACGAGAAGAATTGGAAGGTTTAGTGGAGCCCCAAAGCTCAACTCCGTATGTCCAAATAGGTGTAATACCTGTCACGTAAATGAGTCTTTCGTAATTTATTGGAAGCATTGAACGTTTGTCAAGTAAATGTTGAAGTAGTCTATAACGGCGAGCAGTTTCTTGTCGTTTTAGTTTCATATGCTGATTCGAAGTACGAACTTTGTCCAAATGGAGTCCTTATTAGCGGATCTGTCCAACGGGGATTAATGGACCATTATTAAAACGTACTGTAGAACAGGAAATCGTCAATTGATTTTATATTTAATGTTGTATATAAAAAGGAGAAAAAAAAGATAGAAAGGTATGAAAAAGAATCAAGTTGGCAAAATAATAAACAAAAGCAAAGGTTTATGAATATGTTGCTGTTTGAGAAATTATATTAATCAACTTACAAATTATTGCCTTGTCAAAGGTACGGAAAAAACAAAATAAAAGACTGTTTTTATATATATATATATATATATATATATATATATATATATATATATATATATATATATATATATATATATATATATATATTAAAAAACTACATTATATATGTTTTATTTAATAAATATTACAGATACATATTGTTTTACTTTCTCATTTACCTTAATAAATAATTGAAGAAAAACCTTTGATTGAAAACAGCAACAATGGTAAAATGTTTCTATAAATACCACCTTTAACTTAGGAACATTCAAAAGCCGAGCCTAAATAAGCCATGAAAAAGGTGTTTCAGTTTTCTTTTGTTTTTTTTTTCTCGTTTGAAAAGCCCCCTCACCTGAATTTCCAGCCCCTTCCTGGAATTATTTCCTTAAAACTTCTCAAACCAAGTTCCTTCCCTAACTGGCCATCTTTTGCTCCCACTCAGTCTCGAGGGAGGGGTCTATTATGACAGGACGCGGGGTAAGAAGACTATTAAAGCTAATCTCGGTTCATAGCCTGTAATCTGAGCAGGTCGCTCGCGTTTTGCGGTCTCATTTAAAAGTCAAATGTATCTATTTACATATATTTTGGCCAAAAAAGGCAGTTTTAGATGACGAAATATTAGATTGATCCAGCCACATTGTTTGGATAGATTCGACTACTTTTCTTCTAATAGATTTCTTACAATGGCCTAAAAAACGTCTTTAAGATAGAAATATATCAGTCAAAACAACTCCAAAATGATAACAGGTGGAAGAATAAACATGTTTCTATTAACATGTATTTAAGAACACTGGCTAAAAAGTTAAATTTACTAATAAAATAGTCTAGGATGCAGTCATTCAAAAGAAACACCGTTCAAAAGAAAGAAAAAGGTGACTACAACACCTATTATTTTCTTCATACAATATTCTAAAGTCAACCGTATAACGTTTATTATAAAATCAATTACATATGAATATTGCAAAGAGTGCTTCAAACAAAATCAGTAATTATAAAATAAACCTGAATTCTCTCTAATAAAATATTTCTGATATTAGGTCAAAGTTTTTTTGTTTCTTTAGTATCCGAAAAACGTATTTTATTAAATAAATATTGCAATAGGCCTTCTGCGGAACTTGCCGTAGATCGACGTAAACTATTCCCTTTCAAAGATACAAATTGTTTCAAGTTTACATTTTCAAGTCTACTTTTTGATATATTTTTTTTTTTTTAATTTATCAAATCCATTTATTCGATGATAACACGCCCCACCACACAAACCAATAGAGATGCATTCGATAACCACCATGACTAGAATAGTTTGTTAACCTGTAGGATACCCGTCCTTCCTGCCCAAGTTGGATTATCTTAGGACTTTAAGCCAAAAATAAACAAACAAACAGCCATGTATATATTGAGAACGTTTGTCTCGGATTCTACGTGTTTTGGAGAGGAGGCGCGTGTGCCTTTGTTACCATGTAGGTTGGTCTGTATTAACAATACCCATTTTATTCTTAATTTTATTTGTATTTCCTTCTTTCTTTATTCTGTTATTTTTTTTATTTTGCAATGATATTGTGTAAGGGTGATTTTGTGTGTGTGTGTGTGTGTGTGTGTGTGTGTGTGTGTGTGTGTGTGTGTGTGTGTGTGTGTGTGTGTGTGTGTGTGTGTGTGTGTGTGTGTGTGTGTGTGTGTGTGTGTGTGTGTGTGTGTGTGTCTGTGTCTGTGTCTGTGTCTGTGTATGTGTCTGTGTCTGTGTCTGTGTCTGTGTCTGTGTCTGTGTCTGTGTCTGTGTCTGTGTCTGTGTGTGTGTTGTATTGGTGGGTTCGAAATCACCCCAAAAGTTTAATTCCTTAAAGAGAAAAAAAAAATTTGCTTCAATAATTCCGCTCATTTCAGTAATTTTCATTTTTAAGACAAAACAAGCTAATGTTTTGAAGCAACTCTACCTATAAGACCATAATACTGAAATATTCTTCCTGTAATTGCAAAAAACTATATTCATAAATGGATACATATTGTGCCAGAAAACCTTTCATATGCTTAAACGACCACTTTAACTTTTACCAACAAACGATCAAAGCTCCCAATCAATTCCAAAAGACTTATATGAGAGTAATTAGAATCATTTGGACATATAGGGTTGATGCTCCACTAAACCTTCCAAGTCTTACCCTTCCAAGACTAATTCTTCCTAAAATTCTCAATGCTCCTTTTTATGTCACAAATATAGTTTTCTGTACTGATCCAGATGTCCTATATGTGATACTTAAAAATATGTATTACATTTAGATTGAATGTTCACATTATAATTTTAATTTCGTTTCTGTAATTTTTTTGGTATAACTTAAATTATTATGTGAGTTCACATTTATTATCTTCAGATAAGATATAATTCAGCCCTATTTAGTGTATTTTTCACTTCATATCTTTTTTCTCGTTATATTCATGATGAGTATGTAATATTATTTTTTATAACCATAATTTTATGCTACTAATGTTGTACATTATTAGTATTATACCCTTAATTTTATTTATGGCAACTAGGCCACCCCTCTTATTATTACAATAACTGTTATGGGAAAATGGCTCCATAATAAAATTTATTTTTTAGCAACCTACTAAACCCAAGATCGTGGGGTCGCAGCCCGGCAGATGACCTTAGGATTTTTTAAAGGGAGTAAAAAATCCCTAGCTATGCCATCTTTTGGAAGGGACGTAAAATGGGGGTCCCAAGCCTGTGCGATGTCAGGTACTCGTTAAAGATCCCTATCCTAATTATACCTGGATAGGCAAAATTTAGGACTCCCACCGTAGCATCGTCCGATTAGCCACAGCAGCATAAAGTGACATTAAACGAAATAAACAAACAAACAAACAAATTTATTTTCATTCTTTCGTTCATATATCGCTGAATTGGCCCATTTTAAAAATATACAAGACGTCTAAAAATCCAAGGTATCTAAAACTATGATGGTTTAGAGACTTTCAATTCTACAATTTGAAAAAAAATTATCACTTATACTTACAGTAACCTATTTGGACGTACGCTCTGCAAATATACGGAACTGCTAAAAAGACACATATTAACCACCTCCAAATCTTCCAGGCAAAAACATTCAGGAAAATCAGAAAAGCACCATGGTACGTAAGCAACATAACTTTACACACTGACGACGAATGCCAACAGATAACGAACAAATATGAACATACTAGAAACGATTTCTTGAAAAACTACATGGAAATTCTAATAAATGTATAAACGACATGGCTACGATACACATTCCCGACAACACCGAGAGAAGGCTAAAAAGGGCTGGATGAGAGACCTCTTAAACTAAAATTAAAAGAAAGACTGGAGGTGCCGCTGGGTTCTGCTTCCCCTTATGCCTTTCGCCCTATTTTATTTCTTACAACAGACTCACTAATTGTCTAATTTTAATTGACTGGTGTGAATAAAGATATAAACTCGAAAAAAAAAATGCACAGTTTCTAAATTTTAATAATATTTCCTGACATTTCCTTGATGAATACAACTAATACAGTTGTAAATAACAAAAAATAATTATTTTAAAAAAAAACATATTTTTAAGGAGATAAGATCCAGAGGTCATTGAGAAGGACAAACCTTTTTTTATAATTTCTACGAAAAGTTCAAACAATATATGGCGAAAATAAAAAAATAAAAGGAGAAAGATGTGCCTATAAATATGGAATAATGTAGTTTTGGGAAAGTCTGGAGTTTCATGAATTTTTTTTTTATAAACACCTTTTAGAAGAAGGCAGCTGCCGCAAAAACCTGGATTGTATACGTTGAATAATTCACAAGCAAACAAAAAAAAGTAACCCTCAATGAAAATTACTGCTGCCAGTTTGGGTCGGTGGGAAAAACTCGTATCTTTTATAGACCTTGCCCGTGAAACAAAAACTAGACTGCCCTACTTATATTCGTCTATTGACGTTTCATCCGAACAATAAGCAGTTTTCTCCAAAGTAGCCGGCCTTCGATAGGTCACTTCAAATGGAAGTTCAACTGATTGTGAGTTGAATTAAACTTATAAAAAATAAACATACAGTGAAATATAAAACAGAGTCTCTCCATACGAATAAGGAATAGTAAAATATTCTATATGCTTATTATTCCTAAACAATAATAATAATAAAATCAAAGAATACATTTTTAAAAAAAATCATCCTTTCTATTGATACTTACTCCTTAAATATATTCCTATTAATACTTATTGCTTATATATATTTATATTCCTAATGAAACATATTATTAGCTGTTACTCAAAACTATGTTTTTGACTCACAAGGGGAGAACACACTCAGTCTCTCACGGATCTTGTTGGCAATTTTTTTGGAGGTTCCTGGTCAAAAAATATTAGACACATATTTTGCCGCACCGACCAATGGGCCCTAGAAGCCGAGAAAAAAAATAAAATAGCATTAAACTAATTTATTTTTTATCTCGAGTTTAAAAAATGATATCGACATGATTCTTGCACCAAGATTTTCAGTTTTGATTGAGAATTAAAGGAAAAATACAGTCGCTCCATAGATTTTGGTTTAGGTTAATTAAATTCTAAAAAAATGATTAGTTTTTCGAGCAAACTACCTCTATAGATTTTTTCACACAAAAATTGAGGTCAGATTCTAATTCAGCACCATCAAAAACGTTAAAAAACGGTTATTCAATAAAATCAAAAAATATCATTTTTTTCACCCTCTTCCAGGAAAATGAAATTTTAAAACCGATTATTGGTTACATACCTTTAAATCGTCATTACTTTGTCATGCAATTCACTGGTTGGTATCGCTGGAAAGAGGAGGGTCTCAGCTTTCTTTTGATGTATATAAATGTAAAATTCGATGAACAAAAACCTATTACAAAACTGAAAATCTTGGTGCAAGAATCATGTCGATATCATTTTTTAAACTCGAGATAAAAAATAAATTAGTTTAATGCTATTTTATTTTTTTTTTCTCGGCTTCTAGGGCCCATTGGTCGGAACGGCAAAATACGTGTCTAATATTTTTTGACCAGGAACCTCCAAAAAAATTGCCAACAAGATCCGTGAGAGACTGAGTGTGTCCTCCCCTTGTCAGATTTTTTCACTAGTAATCCCATAATATAAAAGGTTCCATTCTGACTATTTCCTGGCAACTAAAAATTATAAACTGCAATGTATCAAATTATTTTAAACTCAACATACATGAGTGTATAAAATTTTAAATAACGGCTCAAATACAAAATTAATTCAATAAACATAATTAAAATAATTAATTCAATAAATAAAAATTGTCTATATTTCAAGAAATATTAATTAAACAGATATCTCACCATAGTTTATTTATGTTATATTGGGCACCTATTATTACATGGAGCGTATATTACTCTTCGTTCCAATTGCACATGGAACAGTTATATATCGTGATCTTTTAACTAGGGTTTGTAATAATAAATTTAAAATATCACCTTTTGTGTAAAAATTGTATGCATAACATTTTTTATCATTGATACAATGTCTTTATTGGTTTAAAATGTTTTTATATAAGAAATAATCCAAATAAAAGTTGACATTTTCAGTTCTTCATTTAACTTTTGGATTTCTAATATTTTAAATTTGATTTTCAAACCTAATATTCAATACTAAATTTTTGCTAAATTAACAATCAATATTTGAAAAATATTTTAAATCAATATTTAAAACATCCTTTCATTCACTCGTTCGTATTTGTATGGCATTATTATTTAATGTCCTTAATTAGGCAGATAATAATTATGGTTAAAATAAAATTTTGAAATTAAAAAAAAAGCAGGAAAGAAGTCTCTAATAGTTTTTGTTTTTTCAAGTACCTTAAAACTCGATCTTTTACATTATTTCATTAACAAAACAAATTAAATTTTGTATAGAAAGAGGGTGTAGAACTGGAATAACATGTTAAAAATATCGAGGAAATTCTTTTTATTATCTAAAAAACAGAGTTTGTTACTATAAATAGTTCCAATTTAAGAAAATTCTATGAAAAAAAGGAAAACGACACTTACTGCAGTAATCTGCAGTAAATGTAAACGTGCTTCGAATCCAATCGTAGAGCTTCATATTAATTCTACATTATTGCTTTTGTAGGAATAGTAAACATTGCTGAGGAAATGAGGAAAATCCAATATGTTCTGGCGATTTCCAATGTTAGTCAGGATTAAATTCCCTGCTAAGCTCCGCTAGGAATTTTTCGCATTACGGTAGACCACGTTGAAAATTTTTCGGTAAAACTTCATTTTTATCATTAAATAAAAAATAATTATAATTTTATTAAAGATAAAAACATTATAATTAAAATGATAATTCATAATATTTATATGAACAACATTATAATTAAAATGATAATTCATGGATGGAGTTCGGCTCAGGTCGTACAGTAGTGAACACCGGCTCTCGGTTAATTGGCTTTAAATAGTGAGAAAAGTGCATATAGAGACCAGAATTTTCAGCTAGTGTGTAGTGATAGTATCAGTAAACATCGGTGCAAAATCTAGGAAAATTTGGAGCTATAGAATACGTTTTATAAGAAAATATACTTCTGGACAATTAAAGGTAAATTCAGCTTTATCAGTTCTAGGATCTAAGATAGCTTTCCCCACTAGGTCTAGCCCCGCCCATATTCCCCACCACTCTGACTTAGCCGGCAATCAGAGATCGCTACGTATTTTAATAGTTAAAAATTGAAATTATTATTCTTTTACACAGTAAAATGGCAACAATAGATGAAAAATTCAACATATTACTAGAAAAAATATCGGGGCTTGATAAGAAATTAGATGACATTAAGAAAGAGCACGAAGAGGAAATTACAGAAATAAAAACCCAAGTAAATGAATTATATAGTGTAGTAAAAAGTAACCGGGAGAGAGATAGAAATATTATGAGAAGACAAAATATAATCTTCCTAGGTTTAGATAGGGAAAACTTTTCCGATATGAATAACTCAATATTAAAAATTCTAAAGTATATTGTACCGGAGATACGATATTACGATATAGGGGAAGTTAAAACAATAAATCCAAAAAATAAACAAGGTCCAGTAGTAGTTAAATTAATATCTGTTTTTCTAAAGAGAGACATAATGAGGAGCAAATTTAAATTAGCTAAGTCGCAGGAATTTCAAAACATAAAAATTAAAGATGATTTGCCTAAGAATGTTAGGGAAATTAGGAAAGAATTGTACCCTATTATGAAAGCTCATTGGGAAAAAGGAAATAAAGCCACACTAAGATATGATAAATTACTCATTAATGACAAACTTTTTTCGTTAGAAGAGCTAGAAGAGAGAAGCATTGAGAAAAAGAGAAAGGAGTGAAGAAAAAGAGGGAGCAGCAGCTAAAGAAATTATAAAAACACCCAGAGATAAAAAACCGAAAGAAGTTAAACCTGGACATCGAAGAACTAATAGCTTGGATAGATTTATAAAGTCTTACGAAGAAGAAATAGTGGAAGATGATACAAAAAAAGATCCTAATATTTCTGTTTCTAAATTACATCCGAAAAGTCAACGTTTCGTAAATAGCAGACGAATCGAGTGACAAAGAATAAGACAACCGACAATGGCATGGAAAATGAAAACAAGAATGAAAAACAAATAATCACAACACACACCGAAATGTGCTACTCAAAGAACTCCTATCTTCCAGCACGCTTGGTCAGCAAGGGAGATTACGACCTTAACCTCCCAATAAATACAATAAAATCTATCAAAAATATAAATAATAAAAAAAAACAAAAAATCTATACAATACAAAAACAATTAAAATGATTGAAATAGGCACAATAAACGTGAGAAGTCTATTAGGAGAATGGAGACTCGAAGAACTGGAAAATGCTCTGAATGTCACGGAAATTAAAATTCTTGGTATAACTGAAGTTAGAAGACTGGGTGAGAGTATTCAAGAGAGGAAGAACGGCTACATATTTTACCATTATGGACTAATTAATGGGCAAAGGGGAGTAGGTTTTATGATTCACAAGGAATATAAAAAATACATTGAGGAAATGACGGGTATCTCTGATCGAATAGCTAAGCTTAAATTAAAAATAGGAAAGCACAGACTTACAATAATTCAAATATATGCCCCCACAAGCACCTCATCAGAAGAAGAGATAGAAGATTTCTATGATCATCTGAATAATACTATTAAACCTATCAAAGTAAACTATAATAACCACCTGATTATTATGGGAGACTTCAACAGTCAAGTAGGGAAGAAAACATTCAAAGAAGAAATAGCTATTGGACCATATGGATACCCCAAACCACGTAATGAAAGAGGTGAAAAACTAGTCTCTTATTGCGAACAAAATAATTTAAAAATTATAAATTCCTTTTTTAAAAAAGGCAAGGAAGGAAGTGGACTTGGCTTTCCCCTAATAATCTCCATCTAAATGAAATAGACTTTATTATATCCCCAAATCAATCCATATTTAAAAATATTGAAGCAACTCACCAATTCTCTTTCTTTACCGATCACAGATTACTTAAGGCAACCATCAAGATTCCATCTCGTTCCTACAGTTTCCGAAAACGTGAAATACCCAGAAAGATAGATGTAGAAGAATATAAAAAAAACAAATAACAATATTATTAAGTAAATACAACTCGCAAAAATATGATGATCTTCAAATATCATATAATGAATTAGAACTAGCAGTAATAACAGCAGCCAGAAATTCTCACCTAAAGGACACTAATCATAAATCAAAGCTATCTGAAAATACATTAACTATGATTAGAGAAAGAGAAAATAGGAAGAAAAAAAAAAGAAGACAAGTAAAGAACAAATAGAATACAACATACTTTGCAAAAAAGTAAAATACAATATTAGAAAAGATATAGATAAATATAATCGAGATATAATCGAGAAGCTTATAGAAGAAAATGCAGCTGTCAGAAAAGCAAGAAGGATCACTTCGGTAGGAAAGAAATGGATCACCAAGTTACACAGTACCAGCGGTCAAGCATTAACAAACAGAATAGATGTCCTGAGCAGTGCTACTTCTTTCTACAGGGATCTTTATTCAGACAGCACTAAAATATTAATAAATGAAAACTCAAATATCGAACAGAACCCCGAAAAATTCATAGATTTCATTGAAGATGAAATATTCGTACTTATTCAAGAAATCAAAAATGAAAAAAAGCCAGGTAGAGATGGGATCAAAGCTGAACTTATAAAAAGCGTACCTCATATTATGACCCCACCAATAACAAAACTATTTAATAAAATTATACAAATGAATAAACTACCCTCACAGTGGTTGGAATCAGACGTTCTATTAATCCACAAAAAAGGTAACAGACAAAACCTAACCAATTACCGCCCTATAAGTTTAATTCCTGTATTTGCAAAATTGTTTTCCAAAGCCCTCCAGAAGAGATTAAAAAACCAAATAAACGAAAACCAACCTCCAGAACAAGCTGGATTCCGCAAAGGGTACTCCACAATTGACAATTTACACACAATCCACCAAATTATCGAAAAATCCAACGAATATCAAATACCAGTATATTTTGCCTTTATTGACTACAGCAAAGCATTTGACACCGTAAAGCATAATTTCCTATTCAAAAGTCTTCAAAAACAAGCTACCAACAATGACATAATTCGTATTTTACAACATTGGTATAACGATAGTAAAGCCCGAATAATTCTTGAAAAACCTGGAGCTGACTTTCCGTTAGAAAGAGGAGTAAAACAAGGAGATCCTTTATCACCTGAACTCTTCAATTGTATTCTAGAAGAAGTATTTCGAAAACTGGACTGGGAAAAAATGGGAATAACTATCAATGGAGCAAAACTATCGAATCTGAGATTTGCGGACGATATTGTCCTGATTTCGGAATCTATTGAAGAAATAAATTGCTTGCTGCAGCAACTAAACGAAGAAGGGAAAGAAGCAGGACTAGAAATCAACTATAACAAATCTTTCCTAATGACTAACAGAAACAAGGAAGAAATTTACGTAGAAGATCGCAAGTTAGAATGGGTAGAAGAAACCGTTTATCTCGAGCAATATATATCTTTTGAAGAAAGATTTAAAAAAGAATTAAAAAGGCGAACCAAAATAGCTTGGTCTAAATATTGGTCAAACAAAGATATATTCAAAAGTAACATGCCTATCGCCCTGAAAAAAAAAGTCTTCGATATTTGCATTCTACCTTCCCTAATTTACGGTTGCCAAACTTGGCCTGCAAACAGACGTATAATTAATAGCCTAGCTATATATTACCCAAAGAGCGATGGAAAGGAGCATGCTAGGGATAAAGCTAAGGGATAAAATCCGTAGCAGGAAGATCCGCAAAATAACCAAGACAAAAGATGCGGTGACAACCTTCCTAGAAATTAAGTGGAAATGGGCAGGCCACATAGCAAGAATGGACAGTAGAAGATGGGCCAAAAGAACCACAGATTGGTATCCTGTCCATTCAACACGGAAGAGAGGAAGACCTAGTTCGAGATGGCGGGATGACATCGAAGATCTTCTGGGGTGTCTATGGCACCGGTCAGCAAATGATAAAGACATTTGGAAAAAACTGGGAGAGGCTTATGCCCAAAGATGGGCCACTTTTCCTTGAAAAAAAAAAAAAAAAATATATAAATTTCTTTTATTATTTTGTAATTATCTTATGTGGAAATAAAGGAGCTATTATTATTATTATTATTATTATCATCTTTAATTAGTTAAATTACTCGTATTATATATAATTTATGAATATAAATTTTCTCCTTAAACGAGCTATGATATTAAAATTGTTACATTTAAATTTTTAAATGTTTTATAATTGTTTATTGATCTATTTTAGTTTTTTAATTGCGTAAAATGTAGGAGTCATCAAAAACTAGCATCCCCAGTTAAAGCTTTGCTCGAGTTGAAGTTTTATTTTTTAACGATTAAAATCTTGTACTGTGTCATGCAGTTGAGAAGTATTTTCTTACAATATTTTTAAATATTTTCACGCAAAGCTGTAATTTTTAACCCTGTACTATTGCAATGATTAGGTGGTTGAATTTTACGTAATAGCATAATCGGATATTCAATTAATAATAACTAGCAAAAACTAATGTTAGGCCGCCCTTTTTTACACACAATATCAAAAAATAAGAAATCGATATTTCGATAAGGCAATCATTTTTAGTGTGGCAGAAATAATTTTATCGATTTCATCTGGATGGATTTTAATTTTTAACTATTAAAGTTAATGACAGTGTGGCAAACCTCTACCACTTATTACTATTACCTCTAATTATTATTATAGTAAACTATACTATTTTAAACCTTTATAGAACTATGAAAATAATGTGGTTAAAATTTGGTAAAGGTTTAAAAGTTTTTCCTTTGCAAACTCTGTTGCAGAATGGCGCAAACATATAACATATCGTTCCATTATCAAACATCCTAGGGATTCACACGTCTCACTAAATATTTATAGTTTTTTATAACAATTTTTTTGAATTAGGCAAATTTTATTATAAATTTTTAGCTTTATATAACCTATCTTAAATGGCACTCGTCACCTATCAGTCAATTTTTAAACTTCACTGCGCACCACATATTTATCGCTTTTTAGCAACAATTTAATTGAAAATGTGTAAATTTTATTACTGATAAATCTTCCTTGAACTATGAAGATGACGTAGTTAAAATTTGGTAAAGATTGATTCTGTAGTCCTTTTATACAATAGTATAGATTAAAATTCAAGATTTTTCTATATATTATGATATAGTTTTTTTTCTCTGTAAATAAGGGCTATCGTTTTTTCGTCGTTTCCTAGTGTCTTTGAGATGTCTCGAGGTATTCCCGTTTTATAATTGTTTTTAAACTTACTATTTAAGAAGCCATATTGCAGTTCTGAGAATATGGCTTAAAAATAAAAAATAAAAATTTTTATTTCCCTATTTAACTGATATATTTTACTGCATTTAAACAAAGAAACAATTATTATGGAGCCCATGCTGATCCATCTTCTTACATAAATAATAATTAATCTACGCAATAACCCACTTTACAATACTCTCACATAATATCTGGTATATCCCCACTTTAACGCATTAATGATGGATATCCTCTTGGATTATCTAAGTCAATAAGAGTACTTCCCATCCCAGCATTGCCTCCTTCAACCACCTAACCAGGAAGCCCTCTTGACTTAAAGAGTCTTACTTTCTAGAGAGGCGGGTGTTGAATTCCGTTAACTTTTCCATATTTTCCCACGTTTCCTTTTCTTTCTTAGGAAACCTAGATTGATTTCGAGTTATTATGAATCACTTTAAAATTAAAAATTCTCGTAATAATAGAATTTATAACGATTTATGAAAATACAATATAAATCACTAAATTATAAATGTTCCACAAGATAAATACAGGGTGAGTATTTACCAACGATACTCCTCATGGATAGGTAGAATCATCCATAAATTCACCTCCAAAAGTGGTATTCTTCAATATCAAAAGCTAACGGCAAAATTGAGGTCAATTTTCATAATCATTGGGTTTTAAACCTCACAATGAAAATATAATTTAAAAAATCCTAATAATAATAAATAAATAAATGTAATAACATTAGATCCTCTGATCTGATGTTGCTTTATTGACAGTTTTCCTTTATTTTCTATTAAACAATAATTTTTTCCCATGTAGAGTTTATTATGCTTAAAATGCACATTAAGGGTTTATCATAATGTTTTATACACGCAAGTAACTTAATTTTATGCCAAATGAAAAACTACGGTTTTTTTCGGTTTTAAATGATTTCTCCACAAAATCAAAAGAGAATCATTACTTTCATCATATCATTCAAAAGCTGATTAAATTTTCTAGTTTTTGTGAGATTTGCAATTTTGTGGCTAGTTTTATCGAAAAACGGTGAGCGTTGAAGTAATATAAGACTTTGTAACTTTCCCTGAATAAGGCGAAGACCAAGCTGTTCTTTAGGTCTCAAGTTTGTAAAATTCAAGGTTAAATGTACTCTTCTCTTATAGAAAATGTAATGTGGTCAAAAATTACAGATAGAGATATTACAGCTTTTATGGTAAAAACGTGGTCTCCTTAAAAAAGTATTTGATTCATCGTATATCTGCAACGGATTGGAATAGAAAGGTGAGGTCTGCAGCATTTTTCCTTATTTTTGATCTAGTTTCATCCAGTTTTTTGTACACTAAGAGGTACACACCCTGTATATATATTTTAAGAGTGTTAGGCTAGAAGGGGGAATGTCCAGTGACCATAGTTCCATGTAAATAAAAAACGTAAATTACAAAGCCATTATTCTTTCTGTTTAGAAACGTGTTCTTAAACTCAGAAACATGTGATAGTACTCTTGCTGGCTCTTTGAGGCCACGTTATGTGATAGTACATGCGACAAGTTAACAGTTGGCGAAGGAATCTCAATTTCGATTTTTTGGGCATTCCCCCTTCTAGCCTAAAACCCTTTATATATATACATATATATAATTTTTTTTTTTTTTTTTATTTTTTTTTTTTTTTTTATGTGTTAAGGTATAATATTCAATTTGAGTCTTGTCTAAAGTGAACACTTAGTTAAACCTTTATATGGAGAACAGTAACTGACAAATTTCTCCAACGATAATTCTATAAACAAGAACATTAATAAAGTTATGTTTTAGTTAATGAGACGCCAGAAGCAAAGTAAGCAGAACATTGTCTAGCTTGTTTTAAACTTTAATTTGAAAGACTTAGAGCTTTTAATTAAAAATCTTCCAAACACCCTTAAATCTTTCTGATAAATTTTTATCTCTGCCCAAAGTTTTATCCTGGACTTATAAACTTTTTTTTCGTATACACAACAAAAGTGAACATCGTTTATATAATTTATAACTTATATACATGTTGAAATATTCAAAGTAGTACTACGAAAATACGTTTAATATGTAAAAAAATATATTATTTTAATAATAAAATAAAATAAACAAATTATTTACAATTTAAGGTAAATTTGCCATTTTCATAATATTTAGTTCGTATAAGGTTCTTAACATCCATCTTTAGTTTTAAAAACATAAAAACGTTTAAAACATCTGCCATTTAAAGATTTTATTTGATATATTTATGTAAAAATGAAAGATGAGAAAACAAAGGGATTTGTTTGTGTGTTGGACTCACCAAGGAGTGAGAGAAACAATACAGAATGAAAGTTGGTTTGACTGCAAAAAAAAGAAATAGGCTCATGGGTTATTGGTGTAACCTATGGGATTTTCGTTCGCACCCAGATGATAGTTATAAAATTTAAGACAAAGACTAGGTTATACACCAAGATGGCATTTCAATAAAGTTAAATTTCGTTAACATTATTTTTATTAAATATTTTGACTAATCCCCTTTAAATATAAATATTAATTTATATTTACATCCAGCAACTTACCATTCCTAATATTAAAATGTAAAATTTGTAAAATACTATGAGCTCTAAAAATGATATATCTATAAAATCTCAATTTCTCTCTGACTAGGAAAAATAATAGATCATAGATTTGTATATCTATAATAAACTGCTTTTTCAATTTAAATTTTAGAATTAAAAGTGCACTAATCCCATACATATTAAGTTTCATTTCATGACCGTTTAAAAAATACCAATGCCATACTACAATGTCAGTTCCATATACTCAGTCTCATAAGACATCCTTATATCATAAAATCAAAACCCCTTTTTAAAAGTTTATATATCCCTTAATGATATCCCACTGATCCCTGTTGAACAGATCCGCTACCTAGGACTCCACTTGGACAAACGTCTTACTTGGAATCCACCTACAAGACTAAAACGACAAGAAACTGCCCGTCGTTACAGACTACTTCAACATATACTAGACACACGTTCAAAGCTCCCAATTAATTACAAAATACTCATTTACATGACAGTGATTAGACCTATTTGGACGTACGGAGTTGAGCTTTGGGGCTCTACTAAACCATCCAATTCATCTCGTATCCAATCTTTGCAATCCAAAATCCTTCGAAAAATCCTCAGTGCTCCTTACTATGTGACCAATAAACTTATCCATAAAGATCTTAATGTTCCATATGTTTCTGATTTTGCCCAAACCAGATACCTATCCTTCCATAGTAAGCTCCATAACCACTCCAATCCACTAGTCTCCCAACTTGCATCCTCCTCCATCCCTGATAATCCTCCGAGGCGTCTGAAAAGAAGATGGCCTAGAGACCTTTAAGTGTAGATTTTATTGAAGTGCTACTACTGAGTGGTTCTTCACAAGTTATTTACATGCCATTGTATTCACTGTCAACACATTTACTTGTTGTATATTATTTTGTACAGTTGTAAATATCAATAAATGGAAAAAAAATAAAAATTAAAAAAAATCTTTTTTTTTTTTAAATTCAAACCATCATAGCTCCTAGACGGTAGGCCCTAGTAGCAAATTGTATATAACAAAACTATTTTCCATTAAATTCGTACTGAAAAACTGTCGGCAAAGTTCCGATCCGTGCGTCACCAACAGAGCTAGAGCGTGTCAAAATGTTACATGTTTGGCGGTGAAAAGTCTCGAAAAGACGGTCAAAAGAAATATCCATGTCGAAAAATTTTCGAATTATAAAAATACGATTTTCATTTGCTAATCTTAATGGGTTTTTTTTTTTTTTTTTTTTTTTATCATTTTTGTGGGAAAATATTTTTAAAAACCCAAAATCAAATAATTTTAAGAATAAGACATTAGCATGACTGATATAATAGAGCGGGTGAAGAATAAAGAAAGAAAAAAAAATATATGGAAGACTTACAGCCATTGTACTCTTATCAGTCCAGTTTTCCCATCATTTTCGTATTTCCAACTTTCTCAAGTGAAATCAGTATCAGTGTACCATGGATAATGACATAATTTTGTACATTTGAGTTAAACATTTGCTATATCCATAAATAAAACAAGCAACAAATAGACACTTTGTGATGATAAGTCGAACATAAAGGAATAAATAAATAAGAAATTTTTATTTAATTAATGGATTGTCATACATTGACCGGTCATTCAACGTATTTGGGTATTTTATACATTAAAAATAATAAAAGCTACCTTTTGTTTTTATTAACATGGCATTTTAACTGGTTTTCCTGAATTCATATCATTTGTTAAATTGAAAATGGCAATAAACTTTCTTTATTTAATTATTCATTGGCTATTAAAAAAATAATTACAATGAACAATACATTAGCGATCCAGCCAGGTTTAGATTATAAAAGAGAAAACTTTCAGATCGATATGAAATGTTAAAATAATAAAATACTATTTGTCGTGTAGTTAAAAAAAAATATCAAGAAATGCGTTTATTTCATTTAAATGATAGGAAACTTATAATTCCACAAAAATTAGTTTCAGTATTCAAATTTGAATCGGAATATTGAGACTATAATTTTCTTAACGGAATAGCATAGAAAACAAATTTGGATTCAGAGTTTGTTTTGGGTTTTTTAATTACAACATATCGATTTAAATATATTAATTAATTATGGCGTCCTAGTATTCCGAGTTGAGGTGGCTTTATCCAAGTCCGGCGACAATACTTCCTTGGTACCTTTCTATTCTAATCCTTAAAGTCCAAAAAACCTTCGTACATTTACGGCATCCTTGCCCTTCGTTCTTCCATTCATCTTTTGAACACCAGATCTCAGCCTTTAGATTTGTATATCCCATCTCATCGAACTGCTTCCTTTGAAAAATCCTTAATTAATCGTGCAGCTTTATTTTAGAATTCCATACCCATTTCGATCCGCAATGCTCCTTCTCTCACTTCCTTTAAACATAATTTATTCATCTACATCCTCAATTATCAATCTTCCGAAATTATGTAATAATATTTTAGTGTTAGAATATTTCTGTTTATTTTATTTTAATTTTGTTATTTACTTATTTTGTTTTTCTTATGTAAACGCAAAGACTTGTAGTATATAATTTACATTCTATATAAGTTGCTGCCTGATATGTACGCAGCCAGACAATAATACCTTTTTATTGTTCTTTCGTATTATTCTTAGGGGACAAGGTGTCCCAGAATGAAGATTATTTTTCATTCATTTCATTCATTCATTCAATATATTACTCAAAGAATAAATTTGTATTTCAAATAAATATATATATGAATATATATAGAGCACAATAAAAAATATAAAATAAATAGTAATTTATGATATTATAATGTTAAAGACTTTGAATTGTTTTGGCTTAGAATTGTAAAAGAGTTTTTCTGTTGGTATATTAAAAATAGAAAATACTTTAAAGTAAAAAGACATAGATAAATATAGATATACAGTTTCTTATCAGAGCAAGACCAATATTGCGTTCTGAAAAATAAAACAATTCAGTAAACTACAGTTTAGAAGATATTATGAGTAATTATTTAGATGCATTTCCCTGCTTGCTTTAGAAGAAAAATTAAAAAATATATAAACAATTTTTAAACTTTAATCAAAATTTCTACCACATTTTCACCCTCCAGTCGGGCGCTAATTATATGGATGCTTTAATGAATTTCATCTTTGCATATCAAATATAAAACTTTTTTTTCGCTTAAATTCAAAAAAGTCAAAAAAAAAAAAAAAAAAAAAAAAAAAAAATATAAAACTTTAGCCTGTTTAAACAATTTTCTTATGTTATTGTTTTCTCTAAATAAATAATGTTCATTTCTTTTCTTTTTTTTTTCGCTATCAACAAATATTATTTATCATCATGCTTCAATATGTGTAACATCTGAAATCTATCGTTGAATCAACTTTGCATATACTATATTTTGCTTTATAAACTATATATAGTTTATGTATGCATATGTGTGTGTATGTGTTTATATATATATATATGTATATAGTTTTTTTTTATTCACATTACCTTTTTTATTGTAAACGTTTGTTAACTTTTAATTATCTTATTTTATTACTTAATTGAAAATATATAGGCCAGATATAATTTATGTTCTATAATGTAATGTTATTCTCAAGAAACTATGTCCCAGAATAAAAATCTTGTTTTATCCTATTCTTTAAAATTTCCATTTTTACATTTTTGAGTTGTATTAATATTTGATTTATTAGTTTTTAATTAATAATTGATGTTATATACTTAACCAATACCATATAACACATAATACAACCATTATATTTCAAATAATACATCTTAAAGTTTTAAAAATATACTCTCAGTTTTAGAATACAAAAGCGGAACAATTTGTACTGACGAATGGTAAAGTGAAACATAAACCTTTTGTCTTCCGTTAGTGTTATGCTCTACTGCCTTCCCCTTGTTTTTCCTTTGTTGACTTCTTGGCGTTACAAAATTCTCGCATGTTTCTCATAACGAGCTTATCAGGTGACAAAGATCAGCTCCTTCCCACCAAGGAAGGAGGAAAATGAATTTTTCGTAAGATTCGGTAACAGCATAACAACAAGGAGCTTTATTTCGACAGTTTAAACAAGAAACTTTACTCATATGTGTACATCACTTCATATTTAAAGCGTTGTCTTTTAAAATAAGATAAACCCATTATCTGGCAAAACAAAAATTTTTTTAAAAAAATTTCGTTTTCTATCACTTGGTCAAATTGTTTCGATTCCAAAATGCTAAATGTCATTATAATGTAAGGTTAAAATGTAGGATCCATAATTATAAAGTATAGTTGACTGGTATGATGAATGGAGAAGAATCAGGGATGCAGTCATAGTAACACCACGTCTAAGAAGGAATTCTTTAATACGTGACAACGTTTCGGCCCGCGTTGCAAGTCTTCTTCAGGGCCACCGAACCACACTTGTGAGGAGAAGGACGATGACTGAACAGTTCTTCTCCGTTAAAATGTAGGTTTTCTGATTTTCCTTATTATCCGCAATATGACATTGAAGAACATATGTTTATTTAACGGGTAAACAAACGAAACTAAGCTTTAATAATTGGAGAGTTTGAAAGATTTATGTGTTGAAGAGTTAGGCAGCAAAAACTGATTATTTCAAAACAATTAGATAAAGACATATCAAGAAGATAAAAGGGCTGTGTAACATTTTCCTTCTTAAGGAATATGTAAAAAAAGAAAACTTTAAACATTAATTATCCAAAATTGAGTTTTGTCACATGACTCCTTCATCCACCAAACTGTTTAACTGTTATATTTTCTTTTAATTTACCTTTTTTCATTTTTGTATATTAGAAATTTGGCTTATAAATTTGTTTATTATATCTTCTTTCTTTTGTTATTTCCCTATTTTTTTTTTGTAAACACAACTCATGATTGACAAGGAAATTATTTGTACAATGGCATGCAAAATATTTTATAACTATAGAACGATTTTAGTTATGCCGTTTTTGGTGTCTCCTGAAAAGTGTTACGATTTGCAGTTATCCCATTTCGATAGTCTCTGCCTCATATGACACTGTAACATCTACTTTTTATATCAAACTCTTTTATGTACCAAAAATAAAAAGTATATTGAATTGTGTTATTTTTTTTTTTCCTTTATGATGAACATAATAAAAATAATAAATAATAATATATAATATAAACTTAATCTTGACTGAATGATATATATATATATATATATATATATATATATATATATATATATATATATATATATATATATATATATATATATACACATATAGCAAAGATTTCAAACTTTATTTAGTCAAAAACTGATAAATCAATACTATAAGATATATATTTCCGAATAAAACGTAAAAAAATAATAAATATTTAGCTATGTACTTTTTTTTTCCTACAATTTCATACGTTTTGGCAAAAGCTCTGACAATATTGTTAATCATATCGTTTATTTTTTTTATAAGATACTCATGAGTAAATCAATAATGCGATATAAGTAATAATCATCTCTTCAAAACGTTTGTTCACATCAGATCTACATTTCGTAGTTTTTGTGTAGTCGTAAATATTTTGTAGTCTCATGGTACTTTACTAAAATATAAAATGTTGATTAGGTTTTATGCATTTAATTTATTCTCACAAACTGTCCAGAAAGAAATAAAAATCATTTTTTGAACCAATATAGAACCAAAGCTGGTGCCTCCAATAATGTTTTATTTAGTTATTGGATTTACATTAATAGATCTATTATTCTAAACCCTATAAAAATAAACCATCATATTCTATTAATGATCCATCTATATCTATTATATATATATATATATATATATATATATATATATATATATATATATATGTTTATATTCCTCGGAGAAGAATTATTCAATCATAAACTGAATCTCAATCACAAAGGCACTCACATCTTCTAGACTGTGCACAAGGTGAATGAGCTCCTCGCCCAACAACGCCTACAGAAAGTCCTTGCTACGGTATCAGCCTTGATGGAGAGAAACACAACACGATACAGATGGCCGTCTTGGTACAGTAGATCTCACCTGCCGGAATATGAGTTGACAACCTTTTATGGATATTTGCCCTCTACTCTCAGTTCGGAGTTACGTTCAATGACATTCTTACATACAAGCAGGAAAAATACAGTATCTCACTGATGACTCAGTTACAGCTCAAGGGCCAGCAGTAACACTAAAACAGCAAAACATAGCGTAATTTTGTAACACTGGTAATAATGAATCTACAAAACCATGTAAAAATATACAAGACGAAGGGATTGATTTTTAGTATATATTGTGTCAGTAAAGTGAAATTTTATGATGTGGAACTGCTGAGGATCTACTCCAAGAACTACTCAGATAAGAACTTGAACTTTTTTCTTTCTTTTTTTGAATAATTTATAATCACTAGAATTTGAGGTTAGGTTCTGTGGTGTGTGGACCTAGCTCTTTAACTCTATGTTTAATAGCAAAGAAATGGCAGAATCCCCACCTTTAAAAAGAAAGAAAGGGAGATTTAAATGTACTGCTGTAGGGAATACCGAACAAAGAAAAAACTATCCCAAATTTTTAATAATTAAAAGAATTGGATATAAAAGAAACGGATAATGAAGATAATTTATCAGATTTTAAAAGAGTATCACCTTTTTTAATCCATAAAAGTTTAAAATCATTAATAGGAGATGCTAAATTGATTAAAAAATTGAAAGATGGAACTCTTTTGGTAGAGGTATTTTCCGATTCTCAATCAGAAAAACTGTTAAAGTGTAACAATTTATGCAATAATTTTCTAGTTAAAATAGAGCCCCATGCTAGGTTAAATCTGAGTAAAGGCATAGTGTGGTGCCCTGATCTAAATTTTGTCGATATAGAAGAAATAAAAGAGGAGCTAAAACCCCAAAATGTTGTCGATGTTAAAAGGTTGACGTATTTTAGAAATAATGAAAAACATAACAGCCATAATTACTTATTAACTTTTGACAATCCCTCTCTTCCCTCCGAAATTAAATTAGGCTTTCATAATGTTGCAGTAAAGCAATTTATTTCAAACCCCATTCGTTGCTACGTTTGTCTTAAATTTGGCCATACTAAAAAAAATTGCACCAAAGAAGCTTTATGCAAGTTTTGTGGGAAAACTGTGTCTGCAGCACGGGCACTCACCTATCTGGGAGCCTTATGGCGGGGAATTACAAAGGAATAATTCCACCCAACGCTAGCCGTAGTCGATCTTGGGGTCTATGGTTTTTCACGGTTGCTTAGGTAATGCATTTTTTTTTTCATTTAAAAGCTAGGCAGCATCCCTATTCCGATTGGATTTTGGAAATCTAATCAATATCTGTAATCGCTCAAAAAAATAATGTAAAGATCTTTTAATAAGAAACTCCAGGTGGAAATTTCTATCCAACAAGAAAACATCTTTGGTACATAATAAGTAAAATTAGCCAAAATTTTAAGAAAAAAAAAATCCTTTATGAAATAAGTCCAGGGCTGAGGTGCTGAGGAGAGGTAAGTGGAGACCTCGAAGACGCCACTTCCAAGACCGTCCGCGCGCGGTAAGAACCGAAACCTACTCTTGGTAAACCTGCTTTCGACTGAACACAGCGGATCTTAACCGAAAAGTCGATAAACATCCCTAGTAACAAGCAGTACTGCTACCAATATTGGCATGGAGCCGAAATCGGTAGGTGTCGGCTGGATCCATGCAGCGACATCATCAAGCAAAACTAGAGACCAGTGGAAAAGTTGATAAACTGTGAAGGTATCGCCCTTTAACGAAAGACCACTAAAGTCGGAGTTGCCTGACCGAAAGGTGTAAATAGTCATTTGTATTCAGACGATGACAAGAAAAACAAGGAACCACGCAATACTTCCTAAGAGCAGAAGAAGAAGAAATACGTCCTAAAGAAAGAACAAACAGAGCATACTTCTGAAAACAAAATATATTACAGCTTTCAGTGGACATAGGAATTAAAATGTTAAACACTTCAGCATTCTTCTAACCTCTGCCAATTAGAATTTTGCCTCAGTTGTATAAATTTTATTTCCGGGAAGACCAACGAAATAAATCTCGATCTTCACAATTTGGCTAGGATAACCTATCCTCCCTCTTTGGAGTACATAGGAATGGAATAAATCCCTACAGAAAACATTATATTTTAAAAATGTAATTTATATTCTTGAAAAATCACTATCGTTCAAAGCCCTCCTGTATCATCAACTGCCGGTCATCTCGGTGTCTTGCTGTTGCCTCCAGTTCCTTACTCCCAAGATGGACAACGCAACCTCCTTCACTCCATCGACCCATCTCAGTAATGGTCTGCCGATTCTCGTCTTGGCATTTATATTTTCCTTCAAGAGTTTTATAAGTAATACTATTTTAATGAGAATTGTGTACAAGTCTTTTTTTTTTCTTTTTTTTTTTGGTCATTACATGCAATCATGATACAACAAAGAAAAATGATTGGGAGTAGCAGTTAAATGAATATACAATACATGGGCAAGTAATTTATAGTGCTGTCATTGAAAGCCATCTTCAGGGCAAAAGTGGACGCTGAAAATATCCATTGTTTTTGGCCCTGAACAATACTTGTAAAAAGGCCTAAACTTCGGCAAAGTTAGTTATTTAATATATTATTGTGTATTCATCTGAATCCAGCCCCAACCAACACCTCCACTAACCAAAAACGACACCAACCTGTATCAGTATATATTTCTAGTACATCACATAATTAAACTATAACAATAACAAATGCTATTACTATAATTTAACTATTACTATATTTTATATTAAAATCAATGAAATACAAATTTTTTCACCTGTAAGCCACCTTAAATCTGCAGGTGACAACATTTTGGAATTAGAAAAAAAAAATCAATAGAATTTAAAAAAATAAAAATTTATTTATATTATTTTTATTTTTATTTATTTATTTGTTGTTGTTTTTTTTTGTTTTGTTTTTTATGAATTTCCTGGTTTTGCATGATTCTGGTTATATGCAGAGTAATTTGTTTTTTTAATTGCGATTTAGTACTTGTTTTATTGATTTTTGTTTTGTTTATCATCCTTCCGTGGTTAATAATACATAAACGGGATTCTGATAAAGTAAAATACGTATTTTGGATTAGCTTTAGGAATATCTTCTTGTTTAAGTTTGCCCTTAACTTAATTTTGAAGTTGGCGACCGGCGAGAGCCTCAGATTTCCATAAGCCCCCGTGTCAAGAAATTCTTAAAAGCCTACTTTACCCAGATCATTATTAATTAATGTGCGCATTAATTATACTTTAATTAATAATGAACGCAGTAAATATTTACTATGTAGTTAATTTACCTCAGAATGTTGACAAAGTTCGAGTAGATGTACGTAACACTTTAATAGTTATTTGAATATTTTTAAATATTGATAGAGGAAAAGGTGTAAACATGAGAACCAGCTTTTGTTTTTGATTTAAAGTTACTTTTAACTAGAAAAATTCTAGAGTTTTTACTTTCATTACGAGTTTTTTTAAAACAAAGATTAAAATGCAAAACAAAGATTAACATCAATTATTTCATTTCAAAAACGACCATTTATAAAAAGCTTTCAAAATAGCATCAGAAAAATGGGGTATGAATATAAGCTCTCTTCAAAAAAGTTACCAAGAATGGTTAAAAACAGGATAAAACAATTCGTAACGGTTTATTGATTAAACGAAAAAGTTTTTTTTTTTCAGAAATTGCAATTAAAAACGGCTCTTTCATCCCCGGCACGATCTAAGTTCCCACGTTTGGAAACATTGTACCCACATCTATCGCTGATTGTCTTCAAAGAACTTTCCATCACAAAAGATGCAAGCAGTGATCTCTACCAACAGATATTTCAAAGTTCCCGGGGAAATGGGGGTCCATATTTACACCAACTCCACCTAAGAAAGATGGACACTATCAAATGTAACCTAAAAGCGTGCGTGACTAAAGGAGTGCTTCAAAAAATAGCTTATGATCTCCACTTTCCAGATATTAATTTTAAATAAAATTAAACGAAAACGATTCCACATGTATCTCAAAGGTTTACAGTACAAAATGGATACCAATTTGCACAATAACTCGAGCTGCACACCCACACATACCTCTTTATATATATATATATATATATATATATATATATATATATATATATATATATATATATATATATACACACATTTGTTTAAAGCTAGAAATAGCCAATGTAAATAGTATCCACCCTGATCCAAGATTAACAGATATTTTGGAACTAATCTTTTTTTTAGCCAAAGTTAATGTTTCTGGAACCAAAAATCTCTAAAATTTGGCAATCTGATAATAATCAGGAACGAAATTTAATCTAACGTTTACTTTTAATTCAATATTGAAGAAGAAACCCCTGAATCTTTAAAATACAGTAGTAGAATTGAAATTTATAACAATTTATTAAGTGCCTACCGCATAAAATGAAAATGGTTTTGAATCTTGATAAAAAGTCTGACAAAAACCTTTATAAGACTTTTATGTTGTCTTTTAGTTAAGAAAGACAGATTAAATTTAAAAACTTTTAAAATTATATTCCATAACCATTTTATCTCTAGGTAATTGGATGAGCCGAGGGAAAAAAAATTAGAGAGGAAAAAAAAATACAGATCGGATTAACAGATATAAAACTCTTTGTCATCAAATCCATGTCTCCCAGTTTTTCCTGTCTCTATTTCACAGTACTTCGTAACTTTCCAGTTAAAATGAAAATTCTCTTTGTAGTGCAAATATGGTAGAAATGCGTTGAACCTTGTTTAAACTAAATCTAAAATATAAACTGAAACCTATGTACAAAAGATATTCACGGATCCAGTGGATTAAATTTTATTAATAAAAAAAAATTTTATTAAATAATTAATATGTTCATAATATTTTTATAATCGGATTACTTATTATAGAACTTAAATCAATGATTCAAAGTCGATTTTTCGAAACCAATCGATATCACTGACATTGGTGAGTTTTGTGAAACATTTATACCAAGGAAGCACCCAAATGCCAAAAATGTATTGAAAACAAATACCAATCAATAAACACCGTTTGCAAGACTTTTCTCATTTAAAAGGGTTTTGAAAACAAAAAATTCTATTCTCTAAACCTAAGCAGACATCCTTGAAAACAAATAAAATAAAATCACATCATTTTTTAAAAATATTTAGATGCTGTTACAAATACTTGCTTATCCTAATTTAAGATAAGAAAAACCATTCAGTCATTGACCCTAGGCAGTACAGACAAAAATACAATCTAAAAAAATTAATAAACCAAACCCATTCAGTAACCAATGGTAACATTGTTCAATGTTAGAATATTTAATTTTATTTCCCTCAATTACAACAATTTTTTAAACATAAATGTTCACAAATACAAAAAAAAAAAATTTACATGTATTTATTTCAATTCACAACTTAATAAAGAAATTACATTATTATATGTCAATGATTTATAAAACAACTAACCATTAGAAGCACTTCGAATGAATTTCTTATATGGTACCGATACCAACTTATTTTTACAAGCTTCGGGGGAAAAATAATGTAAATTTATGTATTGCAAAATATTTATTAAATATAACTGAACTTATAAAAATTAGAAATAAAATTCTAAACTGTATTTTTAATTAAAAATATTTGAAAATATAGGGTTTAAAAAGGAGAAAACATTATAAATAATTCAGTATTCAGCATTAAAATTCAATAAAAAAATAGTTATGATACAGCCTTAAAAATAAAATTGTTTTAAAAAAAATTTGTTTGCCCAATAAGGATAATTGTTTATAAATATTTTTTTTTAAAGGTAAGGAAAAATACTTTTAATTGCCCAGCTTAAATAAAATTATTGCTAAAGTTGATAAATTGGTTGACGTTTAGGATATAATGATTATTTTTCTTTTATAAAAAACATAGATACGATATATAGATATTTGATCTTTAGGTAATTTTTAACTAAATAAGAAGTTGACACCATGCACATTCATTTGAGAACGTTTATTAACCAAGCGCATGATGCTTTAATTATTAAAAGATTAGAAGTCCTAAAAATATCTTAAAAAATTATTAACAAAGGATTTAAATTAAAATTTTGTTTTAGTTAATCAAATTCAACTGAGTCAAATAAAAAATTAATTTAATCAGGGAAAATTTAATTGAAGCGAATAAAAATTTGTCGAGTTAAATTATATTTATTTTTTTAGAGCTTTTATTCAGTAAAATATTCATTACATAATTTATTCTGCATTCATTACGATTTTTTTTTTAATTTATTTATTTTTTATTTTTTATTTTGATCAGCGAGTACATATGTTCACAATTATCTGTATACTGGTATAAAAACTAGTATACAAAAACATATTTTTTATTGTTGAAAACAATTTTATTTTTGAGGGTTGTAACATAACTATCTTTTTATTGAATTTTAATTCTAAATACTGAATTGTTTATAATGTTGAGTTTATAATGTTATTATTTGTATTTATTACATAAATGTTATTTTTTTTTTTTTTTTATAAGCAAATGAACATATGCTTAAAGGTGTGTTCTATGCAACGGTAAACTTTTATTATTATTATCAACCAATGCAAAAATCTGTATTAAATGAAATATGAAATAACAGCTTTGTGTATGCTATATGATATTTACTGGTGTTGTATCACGTAATTCCTGACCGGGTCGCTACTACGAATTATTGATATTTCTGTCAATGAATTTTGCAAACGGGGCTCTAATACTTGTGAACTTTGTCCCTTAAATGACCTTTAACAGGCGTAATTTAATTCATTCAATTACGTCAATCCCCCCCCCCAAAAAAAAAACTTTATCCCTCTATAAATATATATAAATAAAGATTTATAAATTAAATTAATCTGATGAGATTTTTTAAAAAGTTATATGATTTCGAAAAATTGTAATGGAAATTAAAATAAACTATTAACTATAATTATATAATATAATATAGAATTTTGTATAATTATATAATATAAATATAGAAAATAATGGAAAATATCAGAAGTAAAACAAACATTATAATCTTTTATTTTTTTTTATTTAAAAGTAGTCAGTTAGTATTCAGAAAAAATACATATTTTTAAAACAGAATGATAATATCATAAACCATAATTTCAGTAATAAGAAGCAGGCACTGTTTTATATGTTTTACTTAAATTCAAGTATGTTGCAATAATGTGCAATAACGCTGTAATGTATTCAATGTTTTTCTTTGTTAGATGGTATTGAATATTCAATAAATTAATTTACTTAACAATATTTAAAATATTTCTACTACATCGCTTAGTAAAGAGAACACTGTAATCGCCTCCTAAAAGCGAGCAGGCGCTGCTAGTAGTAATTGTAGGTATTCCTCACCAGTATTTCAATCTCATCTTAAATATCATCAAATTTTAACATCATACAATTCCAATTAACTTGAATCAAAAAATTTTTAAAATTCAACAACTTAGTATCGCTTTCTTATGGATACCATTTATATTTATTTAGATAGGAGGTTGAAATTTTTTTCTAACATAATAACCCTGTATTAGGTTTGATATGAATAAATTCATGAAAAGTTAAATTTTTTAAGACACGTTTCATTTTATATGTGGAACAAATTTTATAGGATTTCTTGTGATATCTTTGATCCATATAATTTTTTAAAATATGGAAAACACATTTAAGCGTAAACTATGTTTCGATTCATACCGAAATTGTCCCAACGATAAAATTATGGATCAGCTATTGATTTATTTAAAGTCAAAATACGAAATTTTTCTGGTTATAAATCTGTCTTATATTTTTTTTAAATAATCGTAAAATCTTAAAAGTTGCTGTTATATTTCTTCTAGTATTTAGTTGGAGTAATTAAAAAAAAAAAAAAAAAAAACGTTTTTTTTTTAGATTAGCTGAAAACTGCTTGAGTTTTACTCTTATGTTCTTGATGTAAAAGTACAGTTACTTCCCAGGTTAAGTTATTACAACTTCGATTAAGATATCTTTCTAGGCTTCATAAATTTGACAGGTTCTAAGAACATGGCGTACATCTTAGAACACCACTTTGGATAGGAACCTAAATATGAAATCTGTGGACTTTTATGAATTTGTTTTACATATAAATAGTAACTTTTCTTAAAAATTTCGCAAATGTTAAAAAGCCTCAATGTTTATAGTTGTAGTGTTGTCAACAATAATAATATAAAACAATTATATTGCACAAGTATTTCCAAAGTGACGCAACTTAAAAATCTCAATTTTTTTATTTATTATCACGTTAATGTTAAAAACTCTTCTATGAAATGTCAATAATGTATCGAATTCCAAATCACACTTGATTCATCCCACTTGCGGTTGCGATTAAAAGTTATTCCAGGTAGACATTCGATATTTCACATAAGACTGTAAAAAGTGTACATTTTTTAAAGTCAGGTTTTTGAGTTGAGTCAGTTGAAACATGTGCGATATGTTGGGTTTGAGGTGGTCTGGTAATTATAGTTTTAATAGGATATACCTTTTTGCACTTTTATAGGAAAATTTTTATTATAATTTTAAAAACGTAACACGCAAAAAAATAACACAAAAGTGTAAATATATGTTGTTGATAGATAACAAATCGTATATCGAATGCAGGAGTCAAGCTAAATTTAAAATCGAAAAGAAAAATTAAGCTATCTTCATGACTTCCACAGAATTCTGTTATTGGTTAAAATAAAAATGCAATCTATAAATGCTATTGAAATAGAATATCACCTAGGTTCAGAATCAATATGCAAAGAATTGAAACAAGAAACGATATTTCTATTACATTAAAAAAATCATTTATTTTGAAACTTACCTGTTCGGTTCCATGGAATGGGAAATTCGATACCTTATTTCCCAAGTTTATAAACACTTTCTTCTCCCCCTCATGCCGTACCTCATAAATGCACCTGGAAAACTTATCGGGTTTCGTATTCTTGTGCACTTCGTACAACCTCTTTCCATTTGTATTCCATGAGGATATAGAGAGTAATTCAAAACGCCCAAACGTTTCGTCGATAACATATGCAATGTAATAACATGGAAAACACTCTCCCGCAATGAAATGTCGGTGTCAATAAAGCATAGAAACAATCTTACCTACATGCAAATATAAATATAATTAGGTAACAGCTAAATATTTATACATTTAGCTATAGCACTCCTGTATAGCAAATGTATCTTAAAACAGTAAACTCCATTTCATCCGCAGAATTGATTGGTTCGGCAACTACATAAAATAAAAAATAAAATGTACTAACAAAACAAGAACATAAGCCAACAGAAAAAATGTTTTTAATTGTTTTGAATAGCAATAAAAAGTCTAAAAATGAAATTACAAATACAGAGAAATCGATTTTCACATTTATGACATAATATATATCGCGGTAAGTCTAGTTTTCCTAATCGTTCTTCAAAAATAATATCCTAAACAATTATCAAATAAAAATTAAGAAAAAAATCAATAAAAATATTGTCAAACAACGATTCTTTTCGGAAAAAGGAGAAAGGTGAAGAGCCATTTTTTTTTTCTAAAATGGTGTGATATACATCAAAATATCCATCTTGCTGAGTAGAATAAGTTTGTGTAATGTATCAGTCAGAAAAAGGGTTGGTAGGTTAGTTACAAGAGGTTGAAAAATATCCATAACCGAAAGAAAAGGGAAACATCCAGGTTTCTCCGTCTTCCTTCGGTATTTAAATTGTTGTTTTTTTCACTAAAGCTTTATTTCTTAGGCTATTAATAGTTTTAATTCTCAAAATAAATAAGATAATTACATACAAAAATTACTATTAAAATTATTAAAACATAATGAAGTTATTAGGATCCAGACCTTAAAACTTAATTTTCTCGAAATGCATTTCCCCTTTCTTCAGTGGGCTCATTATTTCCTTTAAGTGGCATTCTGAATAAAATTATTACGATAATTCGTGTTTCACTAAGCTGATTTTTAAAATGAGAATTGAATGTATTTTTCTTATTTTTTTTTTTTCATTCTTTTGTTTTGTTTTTAATTTATAAATTTATTTTTATTTATTTTAAAGGCATAACTTCTATTGTATCTTTAATTTTCCTCGACAAGTTTCGGAGTACACTGCTCCATCTTTGGAATCTAAAACTCAAATTATATCCATTTACAGTAATATCTACTGTACAATCCTTTCTTATTCAATTATGCTTAAATTTCTACTTACAACTGTGATTTCATTTATAATTTACTGCCTGTTTTATTTATGTAGATTGCTTCTATTATTTTTCTGTTTTTTGTGAGATTGGATTGTACAGTAGATAGTACTGTAAATGGATATAATTTGAGTTGTAGATCCTGAAGATGGAGCAGTGTACTCCGAAACGTGTCGAGGAAAATTAAAGATTAAATATGAGTTATGCCTTTAAAAGAAATAAAAATTAAATCTGTTTCAATAAAATAGTTGATTAATTCATACATATTTTATAGTAAAATTTGTATGAATGTATTCATGTCCATATTACTCATTGTCCTCGAGTGAGGCAGATTGTAATATTTACTCAATACAATCTCATTTATCTAATTTTTTTTAACATTCTTTACAATCTAACTTACCATGTTTCTTTAGGATGAGGTGATTTCCAGTAAACACCCCGTAATACAGGACTCAATAGAATAGCTAGGTCAAAGGAGCAACAGTTCAAAGTCAATATTTCTGATTCAATACACATAGCTTATTGCATTCATTGATCAGATAACTCCAATATAGCTTTAATCATATTCTGCAATATTGGGCCTGAGGGGAAACTCCATAATTCATTGCTAGTATCGTTTCTATACAGAAATTAATAATAATTCCGACAGCTCCAAACACTCAATGTTTTAATATATAGCTCTTAAATACGATTATTCTACCAATGAAAGTAAAATTAAATGGTTCAGAATAATAAAATCCAATCGCTAGTTTGATAAATAAATAGACTTTATAAACTATTAATCTGAATGTATTAATATATTATTATATTTGAAATATATAATAAGTCGAATACATAATCATGACAGTGGATAAGGTTAACTATGTTTAATATTCAATGCTTGATAGTGTTTAATATCTAAACTATTGAAATGAAAAATAAACTTTATTCTGGGACATACTGTCCCCTAAGAATAATTAAAGTGCACAATAAAAGGTACTATTGTCTATGTGAGGTTATTTACAAATCAGTAGATCAGTATTACAAATTAAATCATGAGAAAAAAAAGGAGAGAGAAGAAACAAAGAAAAAAAAATTAAAATTAATTTAAAACAAAAAACAATTAACAGTAAAAATGTTAACACACTTATGTACATTTACATATTATTTAAATTTTTGTGGAAGACTGAAGATCGAGGAGATGGATAAATAAAAGATGTTTTTAAGAAATTAAGGAAGAGGCATTGCGAATATGGATAGGTAAGGAATTTCAAAAAGAGGTATCACGGATGATGAAGGATTTTTCAAAGGAGGCAGTTATATGTGAGGGGGTATATAGGTTGGAAGGTTGGGATCTTGTATTCAGGTGGTAATTGGAGGAACGCAGAGTATTTAGGCCCAGAATATAGGATGGGTTATTAATGATTGGAATAGGAAATTGCCGAGGAAATATTGCCGTCTAAAATTAGGGAAAAGCCACACTTGCTCATTGTACCGGCAAGATACGTGAGACCGTCTGTCGGCCCCAAAGATGAACCTTATGAAGCAATTCAATTGACATAGATATCTTATTATTTTTAAAATTGGAGAAATAAATGCCACATTTTCGCTTCGAACACACACAAATATATTTATTTTAAATTAATCGAAAAAGAACACTTCTGCTTAATTATTTATAAACGAATCATATAACTAGTTGAGGTACGCATGATGGTATAGAAGGATTAGGATTATTTTTGCTTTTACATAATCAGTGCAGTTTTAACCAGGATAAAAATTAATACTATGCGTGAAAATATCATTGAAGAAATAACGCTCAATTGTAAACTTAAATACAAGATTTTTATCGAAATACAAATAAAACTTTAATTATTAGTAAAAATTATTTATTTCCATAAGTTCTTCAATTATAAGAGCAGGCGAAGCCGCTGTGGGGAAGTAATGCATATTATCCAGAACATTGTGATAGCGATTATTTGTAATTAATTACCTTGTTAGCAAAGTAGGGGTATAATGAAGAGCCCTTATCTCGAAGATGACTAACAGATAATCGATTCTGAATTAGATCTCGACTTCAACTTGATCGATATTAAGAGCGAAGCTGTTAATATCGCCTGGATGGAGTTAGCCTCCTCTGGTCTCACCTTCTCTAACAGGTCTTGTGGTTGTCCTCTCTTAATTGGTATAAACAGATTAATCCCAACTGAGCCACTTTGCATCGAGAGCTTGTTAAACATCGGATTTCGCTGGATGTACTATGTTGTTAGAGGAAAATTTTAACATTTATCGGGAAAACGTTATTAACAAATAACTGGTTTTAGATTTTATATAACTTAAGTTTCAACAATTCATATGGAAATACATTAGTTCATTGATAGTTTTCTAATTCTCCATTAAAAGAAAAAAAATATTAAAAACTAATTACAGTTAAAATAATACTCGTAACTGATTATTTAGTTTAGTATCTTTAACACTAATGAACGTAATTCGTCATCAAGTAATATTTGATTTTTTTTTTTTTTTTTTTTTTGCAAATTAACTAGCAAATTTTTGCTTAATATATCAATCAGGAATATATTAGAAGTTTGCTTAGATACTATGGAATACTAGATTAGGAAATAATTGTCCTTGTATTTTTAAAATTAGGTGGAGAACCCAATTTATTTTGAAAAATTGTTTTTATTTTTCATTTTTTTATTCATTCATTCATTCATTCGTTAGAGGGTTCTACAGTCCTTTAACCATAGGCCTCTACTGTTCCTTCCTTCCGCTATTCTTTGTCTGTTGCAAGGCGCCCCCAGGGTTCAATGCCGATCTCCTTCAGGTCACCTTAAACGTCGTCCAGCTATCTGAGACGGAGTTTTCCTCTTCCGCTTACCCCTCCTGGCCTGCCATAAACTAACTCTTTGATATTCTGCTCTGGTCTATGCTTATTACATGGCCAAAACCATTGCAACATCTTGAGTTGAATTACTTTAAAAATTTCTTTTTAGCCAAATAAGTTCATTACGTCTTTTTTCTCCAATGAGCCTTCACTCTGGCAGGACCATAAATTTTACGCAGTACTTTTCTCTTCCATATATGTAGCACCCTTTTACTTTCTTTAGTTAGGGTTCATGTCTCGCATCCATATGTAACCATTTGTCCCACGATTGTTTTGTAATGGTGACATTTTCTGGATAAACTTTTATAGTTCTGCATTCCAATCAAACATCGGTTTCCTGCTGTAATCCTAGGCTTTATCCATTCTATTTTCATGTTATCATACTACCTAGGTACTTAAATTCTTCTGTTTTGGAAGGTCCAAATATTATCTATATTTTTTGTTCAGTTATATGGTCTAATACATGCTTTTACTAGCATTAATTTACAAGTCTAGAACTCCAGCGTCTTCTATGGATTCCGCTAGTGCTGGCACAACCCTAAAGCATAAGTACCATTTGTTTTTTTTTATGGCTGTTTCCAGCACAAGGTTAAGGAGTACTGTTGATAGAGGATCTCTTTGTCTGAGACCTCATTTTATCTTCTATTCTCTTAATTTTTTTCAAATATATATTATGTTGTATTTATTCAGAAACATTTTTATATGACAATGTATTACACCAATATAATCCTCTAGATAAGGCTTATATTATATCATACCTTGACAACAAAATACTAAAGACTCTATCACGAAATCGAAAGATATATATATTTTTAAAATCCATAATCCAACTAAGAATACGAACTATGAACAGCTTAAGTTTTAATTGTTCATAATTTTATAATTTAATTGAATCAATTCATTCTACATATGTTGTGATTATGTTAAATAAATGTTAAAATCAATTACAGTAATGTATCTAATTCCTAAAAAGAATTATAGGATTTGAGTAAATAGACGTAAAATAGGCGTATTAAGCTGCAATTTACAATGCATAAATCAGCAGAGTATTAAAAATGGTTTCCTTTACAAATATTTTCTTTGTTCCAAACCTCTTACTCTCAGAATAAAGATTTTTAAAAAATATTAATTACGTTCTCACTGAACTTTAGGCCATTAAAATGATAAAAATCCAATAAAAAATCACCGTTTCGTTTTATACCGCCATATATATATATATATATATATATATATATATATATATATATATATATATATATATATATATATATATATATATATATACACATATATATATATATACATATATATACATATACATATATATAAGGACATACCGCCTCCATCACCTCCTTACCTCACCCCAGATATCCCTTCGGCTGAAACTCCAGATTTATAAGTCTATCATCAGACCCGCCCTCCTCCACGGTGCTCCACTGCTGCATCATATGTACGAAACTACACTACGCGCCCTCCAGACGTTCCAGAACACCGTCCTTCGGCGAATCGTCCGCGGCACCAGCCTTCAGAGGGCCAAAAACACCCGGATCCTCGAGGAGCTGAGGATGCCCACGATCCCGGCCTTTATCAGTCGCCGGCACGTCAAATTCTTTGACGGGCTGAGCTACTGTGCCAACCCTCTCTTCAGGGACATAGCCCCGCCTTCCAGGCCTGGGAGGTGGCAAGGCACGATCCCCTTAGCGTACGTACTCGCCGAGGGAAGGGGTTCAGACCATACGGACTGACCCGATATGACCCACCATCGCCGGCAAAGTGTATCCTCCGCACTCGACATGTAGACGGATTGCCTCCAGCAGACTAAGACCCTCCAGAGATGGCAGAGCTACAAATAAGTCTTATAATGCCGAAAGGCAATAAAAGATCCAATAGCCTATTTTCCTTTGCATGTATTTATAATTTAGTCGGAGGTTAGAAAAAAAAAAAAAAAAAAAAAAAAAAAAAAAAAAAAAAAAAAAAAAACCGTTTCGTTTTAACCAAGCAAAAGTTATGACAAAACAATTACAATCATTAAAAAAATGAAATTATTAGAAAAATAGTAAAAAAACGTCACTATAAAACAAAAAAATAATTGTTTACAAATAAACTCCTAAAAATGTAACTGAGTTACAGCACATGGGGAAAAAAAGTAAAATTTTAAATTACGAAATCTAGCAAATTGATGAAAAAAAGAGTTTTTGAGTAAAAAAAAAAAAATAATAGCAAAGTAAAATACCGAACACATTTTTGTGTCAATGAAACTCCTATCAGGATATTTATTTAAATCCATAAAAATAAAATAAAGTCGCAAAGACTCGAGTTTGTATCAGATTTGGATCTCTAGTGTATCATTTTACTTAATATTTGCTACAACAATTTTTTTATAGGAACAGCTACATGTTCAGCCAACTTACCTGTGTAATTTTCAATTAATAATTAGTTATTATTCAAATTTTGTTTTAATTTACTTCAAGTCAAGAGAGAATAATATTCAAAATCATCCATACCAAAAAAACTAAAGATTTTTTGTTTTAAATGTTCAATTTAACAGTAGTCCCCTGTCACTGTTGTAGTCCTTCTCAAGCGCAAAATAAAAATAAGTTAAAAAATAACTTATCTTGTATTTTACTGCGTTTCGAATATTTTCCTACCATTTATTTATTTCTGGCAGCTTTTATTGGAAAAATATGGCAATCAGCCTCACTCAAGGGCAATTTATTAATCAATAATCCCAGATTATTAAAATGGTAAAATATACTAACATACAGTTTGAGGGATCCCTAATCTTCGCCTTTCATGGAGGGGAGCAATCCTGAACCTGAAGGTATCCCAGCGCTGCGTTCTCAGCTGTTTTTTGCCTCTAAATTATAGCTATTTATGTTATGTGCTTCGCTGTATAACTCCTGTATCTGCTTAAAATTATAACAAAAAATATATATAAATAAAAAAATTCGGGTTTGTTTATTTCTTGAACAGCCACAAATAATTGGCTAAGTTCCATTTAAAGCAATTATAATTTATTGCGTATACTACACAAACATAAACAAAACTAAAGTAGCAGTTGTATGTTAAAAACAAATTTTGAAGCCTTCGTGGCTATTATTAAAAACTCCGATCTCTAGGAATAATTAATTTTCTTAGTAGGATGAGGATGAGAGATCTCCCACCGTAACGTTATAAATGAGTAGGTGAGGAGTGTGTACCACAAGGTATTCTATCTCTCATACCTACTCATCCAATGATATAAATCATGTTTATTACATATACAAGGTGATGGAAATAACAAATAAATATATATCGAAATGATAATCTCCTCAAGAGATAGACAACATTGGCGTGCGGGTCTTGTTGGTGGAACTAGCAGTGGTAGTGGTAACCTTGTTACCTTTAATTGTTTTGTAATATCACAAAGTAAAAAAAATAAAATAAAGTCCTCAAATTATTGTATTATTGGTACTTGAAATTCAATCCTAAAAATTATCAAAAACTTACCTATGTAAAGTTAAAATATCAGAATATTGAGAGAAATCACAACAGATTTCTCCAGAATCGGCCCGCAGAACTTTTTCGAGCATAATCACCTGGAAATTCAGCAAATTAGGATGATTACCATCCCAAGCGGCGATTAAGGCTTGAACGCCAACTGAATTCGTAGACAAAGCCGGAGTTTCGGAGCGGAAATAAACCGATTATGGAGTTTTCCGGAGTCGTTTAGGATCGAAATCAAGCCTTTAATGCCACCCAAGGGATTGGGTAGGGAGGGGGGGAGGGGGACAGGGTTTACGGCCCTCCTTCTGTCGGCGCTATAAATTACTGAAGGCGAAACAAGATTACAACATGAGCTATGGTTTACCCAATCTATTTTACTTACACATTGACCGTAAGCTATAAAACATTAAAAGCAAATATATTAAATAATAAAATTTCTCACTTAAGTGTTATAAATAGGTTAATTTGTAATAAATCGAGTAGTATGGAACCGAAGGTTCATTAAAATTTGGTTTGCTTCAAATCCAAATTCCTGAGAATTACCAACGCCCCTAACAATGTCTACCATTCCGACTTATCATACACACTGTCCTCCAAGTAAATTAATGACACTTGTGTGTTATCAGAAAACCATGATACCTTCATTGCCATACAAATAGTTCAATCCCGTATCATAAACCTTCTTCATTTTTGACTTGGAGTCAAAAATAAGCCCAAACAATTATCAATAAATAATCATTACCCTTCTTGTTCTCCGATGATATTCCATTAATACCTTCTAAACAGATCTACTACCTATGACTCCATCTGGACAAACGTCTTACTTGTAGTCGTCATACAAGACTAAATCTACTACCTCAACTCGGTTCCCACATCAATTCTAGATAACCCTCTGAGGTATCTGAAAATAAGATGGCCTCGGGACCTTCTAATATAGAACTTATCAAAGTACCACCAATAGGCAGTTGCTTTACTAGAAATCTACATATTATTACCGTTATACAGCATTATCATCTCATTTACTAGATTTATTTTTATTTTATATGAATACAGTTGTAAAATTGAATACATAATTAAAAATACCCGGCATAATGACCTAAATATACCTTTTATCTTTGAATCTATACCAGTCAGAATTCCATCAATATCTTTCTAATCATCTTAATTCTCTAGCTTAGTACCTGTCCATTCCCACACATCCCTGTAATCCTCTTATCAGGTTAAAAAGGCAGTGGCCTCGAGATCTATTGTGAAATTCGACGCCCTGAGTGACTGTAGTATAACGCTCTCACTCAGCCTCAAATGGGTTTTGATACCTGTAACGCAACTGAGAAAGCAAGACTAGGATCTCTTCGGACTTGACTTGTCCCTCCAAAAGTAGAAGAACATTCTGGGATCCCTAGGCTGGGTATCTATTATATTATGATTGTTTTTTTAATTCTTAACTTTTTAATTGTTTTCTGCGTTCTGCTGTTTATGAACTGAAGAAGAGAACAAATCCAATCATTATTTTTTTTTCATATGTTAAAAAAATGTCAACGATTTTAAATTTGTTCTCGAGTAAAGCTTGTTGATCCTCTCTTAGCACACCGACTGACAATGTCAGGTCCTCAACAACTACTACACATGAAAGCGGGATTAGTCGATATTATGATTAGAGTCACCACTGCGAATCTATACAATAAAATTGCTTCAATTCAACGGCCATTTCCTCATATTTTCGGAGATTCTTTCCGATAGTGGAAATCATGTTGCCATTGGGAATTGTGACATAAACTATCCGTTCTGTCTCTTCTTTTAATTTTATAAGCAGGATATCTGGTTTCTTGTGTGTGGTTTGTCAGGATAAACTAGTCCCAATAAAGCTTCAGAGGCCCATTCTGAAGTAATCTATTGGGTTTATACCTATAATATGGTGTCTATTAACTATTATTATTATTGTTTTGTTTTTTTTCTCTTTACTTTTATTTTTTACTGTACATATTGTATAAATGTATTCATAATTACCCATTTTATTTTTCTCAAAAGAGAAAAAAATATTAAACTTAAAACAATGAAAGGCTGCCCCAGGTCATATACCGCGAATATATCATGAATTGTTCCTTAAAATACTCTTGTTAGAAATACACAGGACAAGAAGTATAGGTAGACCTACGGGAAGGTGGCTGAACGCTGTGTCTGTGGACTCAGAAGACATTTATCTTCGGAATTGAACACATGCATCACGCAGCCATGCGAGGTTTTTGAAAGCGTCTAACACTTAGTGATGGGTTGTTGAGCCAACTATGGTTACCTATACATAAATAAACCCCAGTTGAGAATAACGGACCTCTAATTGCGCATAAAATAATTTAGTAATATGTAATGGAATTCAGAGGTTAAACCTTTCCCTTCCTAAAGCTTTTACGACTGATAAAATTACTTGTGAGTTTAATCCAGCATATTTCTCCATTTTAATTTAATTTTAAATATCATTCAAGAAATAAGCGCTCACTTACTTTTACCTCACTTATTTTTAACTGATCCGTAATATTTTCTGTTTTAAAATTTTATAATTTTCAAATTTTTCTCGTTAATTGTTTACGAATAAACATATAAAATAAAGACAGGCATACAAAATTAAAAAAAATAAAAAAAAAAATGGAAGAAATGTATATAACATAGCGTCTTCATAATAATTTTAATCATACGTTATAATTTGTATTAAACGCCAATGACATTTATTACTCTCTTAAATAACTAGGTAACTTAACAAAAATTAAATCAATAACTTCTCTACTTTTTTATCATTAACAGATTATAGGTTATTTTAAAAGTGAAAATCACATTTTAGAAAAATTTATCTTTATTCAAACAAATATTTTATATAAATAGTAAAAGTTTAAGTATGATATTGAAGATTAAGTTTACGGTAATTCAAATAATTACTAAATATTGTTTTGGGAATTTCATACTCTTGTTTTCATTTAATTCTTGATCACGATATTTTCTCCGTATAATTGAGTACTTTTTTAGAGGTAATGTCCTTGATCCATTTTAAATGAAATCATGATGTCTTGAGAACATTTTTGGCAATACCTTATTTAGACCATTTTATACTAAATAATAAGTTACTCAACTAATTTAAATAATTAAACATTTATTGGATTTTAGGAAGTTTTAGTCGTGTACTTTTAACGCATTTCTTATTTATTTTATCATCTAATAATTTGATTTTGAAAATATTTAGGTCAACTTCCCCTAGTTATATTAATGTTCTTAAACATCAAAAGGTTTACTGTATATTAGTTGTAGTAATTATTAAGTTATGGAGTCTATAAACTTTACCTTCTATCGTTAAATTTCTCTTATAAGTTTATATGTCAGTTCAATCATATACCGAGATGTGTTATATTAATAGGTGATTTATTATGTCTTATAAGTCGGAATTTTACCTTTACAATACTTTCTTATATCAGTTTAAACTTTTGTTTTTATATTTTTTTAATATTATTTCATTATCCTTCTTGATTTTATTTATTAACATAAAATATAAATTTTATTAATTTAAATTCACTTTCATTTTACTGAAATAACTAAGAAAACGTACGGTCTGAAAAATGTGTTCTAAGCCTCTCTTCTTATCATAAGTCTTAAGAGCTTATCGTTAAAAAGTTAGCCCAAGATAATTCTATTAATGAAATAATTCAGAACATAAAGATATATAAACATAGTCCATATATTTTATATTATTTTTATTTTAATATTTCACAACTTGTGAAGCTCTTGGTAAATTTATTTTGTATTATTTAGTTAAGGGAGGCGCGGTAGCTCACTGGGTAACTAAACTGCCCGGTTTTAAAGCAATCGGGTTCGAGTTTAAGACTGACTGAAGACAGATAATTTATTTTATACTATTTCAGCTGCTAATCGACATCAAGGAAGACCCTCCTTTGGCACACCCTGCCTTGATAAAGTGGGTACCCTTACTTGGGAAAAAACAGTTGAGCGTGATTCAGGTCAAATTTCCTCTTTTTACAAACTTTGGCCTAGTAACAATACACCCTTACCTGAGTACTGACCTAAAGACCCTTCATGGGTTGTCCTAGTACTGGTTTTTATTTTTTTTAAGTTTTTTAAAAATTAAAACGTGTATTTTTAATTAATTAAAATTTAATTTTTAATTAAAGAAGGTTTCAGTTGAGACAGTTCAAAAAGCAGCTGTGTATGCTTGCTCTGTATGTGCCCTCTGTAAGTCGGAATTATAACTTCTTTAAGTCCTTTGGCTGTGTCCAGTTAGATTAGAACTCGCCTCCGTGTGTAATATCAGTGGAGTACAGCAAATATCTTTGAAATCTGCCTCTGCTGTTGAAATAAGAGAGTATATGAGTTAGATATTTAATTAGGTTGGTATTTCATCCCATTGTTGGTGTATGCTGTGAAGCTTCTATTGCATAAGTTATCGCACTGAATGTTTATGGTTATATTTATTATAAATTAAATGTCATATATCAATTTTATATTATTTATACGATTGTGTTGGTTATGAATAGTAGGTTAGAAAACAGAAAAGGCGATTTTAAAGGGGCTTAAGTAGTTATGGCTTAATGTAATATAAAATTCTACATACAATGCTGCAATTATCTAAAATTGTGAAATTTGAACTAACGCTCTTCTGGTTCTGAGGTACAGATGCGTCGTAGAGTAAAAGAAAATATGTTATTATTTTTTTCCAAATATAAAAAATATACTTATTTCCATTAAATACTTCATAGATATTGAATTAGGAACTATCCAGGAAAAACTTATTTGTCTGGTAATATGTAGCTTATTATAATTAAAGGCCTTATTTCGTGCTGTAAAAGTTTCAAAAACGTGCTGTAAAAATTAGCCAAACGGCTAAAAACGTGCAATAAAAAAATAAAACACATTAACAAACGTGCAATTCAACCTTTTATTGATGTTAAGTCCCCGGGGGTCTCTAGTTTCATCTACCATGATGTAAATATAAATGTTTTCTATTCGTTTACGTATTTTCTCAAGAGAATGTTTAATTAGAGATATTTTTTTTCTTTGGGTGCTCACGTCAGGAATGTTTTGTTTAGCATATTTTTGAAAAAAGAGGATTGGACTGCTATTTATAAATCAGTGAAAAAGTCTGTTGTTTAATGAGGTTTGTGAGAGTAACAATTATTGGAGCACACTTAGATATTGTTCTACATTTAGCTATGTGTGCCTACCTATAAAAATAAAAGATATTGGGAATGATCAAATGCTGTCGTGTGCTATTTATGAAGAGATAAAATACACTTACTTGAGTTTTTCGATCGGAACCAATTGATTTATTACAAGAAGAGCAAATGTTAATGTTAACTGAATGTTAATTTTTGTCGATTGGCTGACTATCACTCTAGGAATTTTCACTATTACTTGTACTTGTTCACCAAAATTAACTCTATTTTAAAATAAAATTAAAATAAACAGCTTTCAAACTGTAGGTGCTTCAATTCGGTCAACGTCATATTTGGTCCATCTCCAGTAATAACCTTGAATTACCTGATTATCTGATTAACAATACCTGAACATAAACTCTTACAAATAAAAACTTGCAAACTAAAAAAGTTATTTTGAAAGTATCCATAATATTCGTCCTAATATAAATAAATCATTCTTTTGAATTGTTTTTTGCGTGTTTTTAAAAGCCAAAAATAAAAGAGAAAAGACCCCTTTTCTTTAAAAACATCCTGATGGCCTGAGAGAACCATCAAGGTTGACTAACGGAGACATTTCTTCTTCATTGAAAGCGGACATCAAGAACCCGTTCACCGGGTTCACTCTCCTTTGATGAGGTACCACTTTCATTCGAAGCTCTTCTTTTCTCATCCATGGCAGTGCAAATCAGCGACTTATGTGAGTACAGAACTTTCAATTGTTTTTTATAAATCATAAAGTCAAACATTGCTCAGAAGATTATCGAAAGAAATTAAAAGAGATCTCGTTCAACATTAATTGAGCTTCGTACTTGACCTTTCACGAAGGAAAAACAGGTGGTCTAGCGTAATCCAATCATCTTGGAAGAAGGCAGGCAGATTAAAAAAATATATCAAGTTCTCCTCAACACGCGATGTTCCACTTAAACTCAAGAGAAATAGAACGATCCTTCCTATTTCATTTGTCTGCTAATTCAAATTTAAACGGAACTCATGCTCTGACTAATGAGATACTGACAGATAAAAAATTTCTAAATAATTTCATGTTTTAAATTGAGTGTTATTTCCGATCCAAAAAATTCAATTCAAATCCTGGCTTTCAGTCTCTCCGATCCAAATTCCTTCCTAAAATTCTCATTGCACCTTTCTATGTCACAGTTGACCTAATTAACACAGATACTAATTTGGCACGGACTAGATTCCATTCCATTGATAATGAACTACGTACCCATCCTAATCCACAAGTTTCACTAATTACTATTATATTCCCGATAATCCTCCGAAGCGTCTAAAAGAAGATGGCATCGCGATCTTCTAATATAGAACTTTTATTTGAGTACTAACAATACAAACTTTCATCATGTTTAAACGTTGGCTTGCCGCTTCAAAGTAGAGGAACAAGTCTGGTTGGGGGATCCGTCGGATGTGTATGTATTGTAAATAAACAGTGATGTTTTTTTAACTTTAATTTAATTTATATATATATATATATATATATATATATATATATATATATATATATAACTGAACGACCTAATATCCAAACTGCATAAATAAAACATAGACAAGTGTTTATTGATTATTTTGTCATGTCGTTTGTTGCTTCTAACCACGAACTATCCTACCAAAGGTTCCAATTCCCTAACATTTCAACCCACTCTTCAATAGAAAATACTCCATATAAAGAATTAAAAAATAGGCTGAATAATTGTAAAGCGTTATACGAATGATATCATGCGAAAAATGTTGAGTCTCATTTTAAGAAATATTCATTCCTCAGAAAAGCAGGAAATCAACACATTCGCTAAACCTATGTTAATTTTATTTTTGAAATATAATTATAAAGTATAGGTTTGTTTGTTTATTTACTTATTATTATCATGATTGTTTTATAAGATATACTAGATAATCTATTAAAATGTAGTTAAGAGAATACTAACAAATATTTTTAAAAGCTTCTACCATTGATCTCTCCTAGAATCTACATCACTGATTAAAGTAAAAATAAAACGCTACAATTTATATATTACAATAAAATAAAAAATAGTAAATTTTAAATGATACAACACTGACACAAATAATTTTCGGAAAAAGAACAACCCCCCCTCCCATTTATTATTTTATCTACCCTTAAATTTTATTTTTGTTTAAATCATTTCATTTAATAATTGAATTCTCATGATCATAATCTCATTCCCTCTACCTTTGCGTGTTTTGGGGTTTTTCTTTGTAGAGCTTGGACCAAGGATCCAATTCCTGCAACGTTTCTCTCCTACTCCGGCCTAGTCGACGCTTCTTGAATACCCTCCCATATATATTCAGAGATCTTCCTTTCATTCTTTTGATTTAAAATAATAAAGTTTTCAATTTCTTTAAGACAGGTGAAAAGGTCTACTTAAAGACAAGTCAGGTCTCCCTAGTTAGTAAGTGGAATTTGGAGCCAATTTTAAATACTATTGATATTTCATTGAAGATACGATTTTAAAATTCCGAGAACTCAAGAATTCAGGTTTAGCCTTCCGCCGTTTAAAATATACGTCCGCGATCTATCCATATAAATTTAAAAATTTGTTATATCAGATCCATCATATGAGGCTATGACATAAAACCACTAAAATATCACTTTAAAGTACTACTTTTTAATGAATTATTCATAGAAAGCTCAAAAAGTTTAGCGAATCGATCACCACAAGTGAACCATTAAGGCCTTTCATAGTTCCTTTAAATTAATAATTAATACTTACAGTCCAACTGTCAGGTTTGCAATGAAGATGTTGACAGAGCTTATTTAGCCAAGGGTTATAATAACCGAAGTGAAACTGAGCAAATTGTTTGTACTTTCGGTGAAGGCAACTGCGCTTAACCTTTCTCGGCTTAAATAACAAGTCCCGGCCCTTTATGTGGACATAACCTAGATTAAATAAATGCTTTGAAGCAATTATCACTATATCCCTCTTCTCTACCAATTTTGTAACTTCATACTTAATATTTAACTGAATATTGGTGAATCCTATAATTATTAAATATGTAAGTAACAATAGAATTTTAAATATCCATGATAATTCTGAAAGTGCTGTGAAATTTAGTAATAAATTCAATTCATTTTTAGGTTATATTATTTATATTTAATTTATTGTTTTTATTATTAAGAATTTCTAAAGTGTTCTAACAGGATATATAAAATAAAAAATAACCTTTTAGAAAAAATAAAATAAAATAAACAACTCAATTTCTCCCTAATGGTGAAAAACGATGAATCATGGATATGTTTATCTATAGCCTACTGCTTTTATATATTTTTCATCTGATGAGGATACTGCCGTCAAATTTTTGATTCGAGCAACAACAACAACAAGTTAAAGCGTGTCAAAAAACCTTTAACACAAAATTTGAAAACAAAAAATGACAGCGATATAGCTCCTAAACGGTTAGTCCTAGAGAAAAATGTTGTAGATTAATTAATGATCAGGAACTGCCATCAAATTATAAATTCAGTAAGTTATAAATAAGTGTTTGTATATATAGAACAAATTGGTTCTGTGCTTTAAGATTGTCAAATCTGGCTGATGTCGTTAGCAAAAAGAAAGGTAATATTTAATAATTCCCTATTAAATCAACCTCAGAGATGGCTCTTAAATGGTAAGATAAATGAGGAAGTAGGTAGACGTAATATGAGGATCCAGAGACTGCAGGGAATTTTTTTTTCTCCCTTAAGCCATTATAACGGAGAAACCCTGGATATTTTTAATATCTCGGTGATGGTAGTTTAAACATGCTTTCATACCTCCATTATCCTAATATTTCAGGTGGGCTCTCCGGTAATTTGTTAGGCCATAATGAGTATTAGCGTATATTGAACTCCTAGTTAGCATTTTAATAAATTTTATAATTTTCCCTTTAGCTCATTAGCTACCCGTATATTTTCCGTGACTATATAAAGAAATTTAAACAGTTATTCGTTATTAAAATCTTATATAATTTTAAATTGAAAATATATTACATCTTTTAAATAAATTCTCTAAATAATTACAGATAATTGGAATAATATATTTCTGTATAATTAGAGACCGGAAAACTATTTGCCACTTCTATGGTATTTAGTTTTAGTGGAATACTAATTTTTTAAGTTTGAACATTCATATTACATATACAGGGTATAGGGAAGATCGTTGGCGAAAGAGGTATCTCGGGTATGGAGGTTGGTTTTGAACGTATTTAAGGTCACTTACCTATTATACAAAGTCTTACGGTTTTTTATAATGAATTTTTTTGTAAAAATTGCCAACATCAAACATTTATGCCTTATAATTTCGTTGTTATGTAATTACTAATATATTGTCCATGTAAAATTAAAAAAATCTGATGCAAAAAACAAATACAAAAAAAAAAATGGGTGATCGTTAAATCTTGTTAAAAGCAAAAAAAAAACAAAACATGTTTTTAGTTTTTAATATAATTTGGATTTGGCTGTTGCACTTACATTTTTTTTTTTTTTTTTTTTTAATCAAAACTTGAAGTTATTAATTTTGTTTTCCTTTTACAATATTTAACGATCTCCCGTTTTTTTAATTTGTTTTTTGCATCAAATCTTTTTTTATTTTACATAGACAATGTATAAGTAATTACAACAAAAAAAAAAATGGCGTTGATATATCAGTAAACAACGAAGTTGTAAGGCATAAATGTTTGATCTTGGCAAATTTTACAAAAAAATTCATTAAAAAGAACCGTAAGACTTTGTTTATAGGTAAGTGACCTTACATTGGTTCTAAACGAACCTCCCAACTCGAGATACCTCTTTGGCCAACGATCTTCAGAACACCCTGTATATAAACATTCAAAACATTAAAAATTTGACGTAAATTCCTAGATATTTTTGTTATAAAAATATCTCAATATATTATCAATTAAAAAAAAAAAGGTGTTTATTTCTTTAACAGTGGGACCAAAGTTAACTACCCAAGCACGATTATAAAAAAAAAATAATAAAATTTTTAAAAAATAGAAGAAAATATAAAAGCAGGGATTAAAATGGCCACAAATTATGATGGTATAGATGTTTGTTGAGTATGAATAAAGAAGAAGATAATCAGGGATTCAGCCAAAAAGAAACAACACGTTTAAGTAAAAATGCTAGTATTGTGAGCCAACGTTTCGACCTTTCTTGATGTCATCTCTGAAGAATACCAACAAGGCAGGTTATTCTTACCTTAGACCAACTATGCTATTTTTACTTAGACGTGTTGTTTCTTTTTGACTTAATCCCTGATCATCTTCTTTATTTAGAACTATTAAAAAAAAAAAAAAAAATAAAAAAAAAAAAAAAAAAAAAAAAAATAGGAAATATGTATATCTATTGTTCAGTGATCTGAATTTTAGAAAGGAAATTTCAACAAAAAGCTAATCATCAAATGTCACGTATTACTCCAGTCACATCCATATGAGAATTCTATTAATCTCATGACTTAAATGCAACTAAAGAATATCATATTAGGTATATGTATAATTGCCACATTAAATCTCCATAGATACTGAGAAAAATGAACTATTATATGGATGACTCTTATGTAAAACCTGAAGAAGTTTAAAACAGAAAAATTCTGAGACCTCCAAACTCGACCCTTTTCAGGACAAGGAAATTCCATTAAAAAGACTGAGAAAGCAGCGATTTACTTCCCCTTCTCCTAATCTCCAGTTTGTGTTTATCGGTTTTATAAACGTCAAATAATTTAAAATCATTTATTGTTTAATACCGTATCGCTCTAATAAACCAGAGCCATAAAATAAATAAAGTTTCCCAGTATAAAAGTTTCTACTAAAATTTTAAGTTATTATTTTTAAAGAATTAAAAGTCCGTACCTCCTACTCACTCCTTTATTATGCATTCCTATATCAATGATAGAACATTTAAAGTAACTCATGATGCAACCCATTCATCCCTCAGCAGTCTGTCGGACTTCCTCAAGGAAATATCCTATGCCTATTCTCTGCACGGTTTATAATACAGCTGACTTCCAAACTCGTACTACGTACGCTGAAGACACGTGAGTGTTATCAGTACATTATAATCCCTTCATAGCGTCCCAAACATTCTAATCTCAAATCACAAGTTATTCGCGCTTGAAGTATCTATGGATAACAATGTATTCATAGTTAGTTATAGAATCGTAAATTGGACATGGAAAATAGGATTTATAGTTTAAATTAAGAATTTATATATTAAAACAATGTTAATAAATTGTTTATATAAAATAACTGAAATCACCTATACACTTCACAGTGACATGTGTTATGATTGATTTTGCTAAATAACACAGGTCTGTAAAACATTTTGTTTGTAAGCTGCATGAGATATTAACTGAATTATATGTTTTAAAATGAGCTGATTTCAGAAATGACGTCTGTTTTTTTCTATCGCTTAAGGGTTTTTTGCTAATTCAAACACAAAAAACTGGTAAAAGCACTCTTTTATTCAAATCGTTTAATCGGGAATTTTGTGCATAGATATTTAAAACAGTCCCCATCCTTTTTAACGGTTTTACAACTTTTTTCATCAATCCCAATTTGATATAGAGAGGGGGGAAACAAAACCTGTTCTGGTGCTACCAAAGTAGTATTGATAACAATTTTTTCTCCAGGTTTTAAAGTTTCTCGGGGTGGCCAATCACTTTTAATCCAGTGCTGTTCTTTAGCTCTACTATCCCACAAGCATAAGAAGCATGGGTATTTAGTAAAGCATGCCTACTGACCCAAAAGCCTCTTGAGTAACATGCATATAATAATAAACATAATACTGCAAAACACATAAAAACCTATGTGATGGAATTTTTGAATATTTTTCCTGTTTTTGGGAGGTCAAAATCTATAAGAAAATATTAAAATATCCTAAGCAGTTTTTTAGTAGCAGACCTGTGTAATTGAATGGCACTGCCGAAAAGCGTTTTAAGCGACAAAAACCTCGAAGTGGCGATTTTAAAGTTTTTAAAATGTATTATAGTACGTCTTAGTATGATATAGTACTCCATTACGTTATTATACATGTAAATATAACAAATTAAAATGTGAATATAAAATATAACCAACAGAATTAACAAAAAACTTTAGATTATGATTTTCTTTCACTGATTACTCAAAATTTTATGTTTGTCGCTTAGAACGGTTTTCGGCGGAACCATTCAATTAACAATATCAATATCTAATATAATTTTGCGGTTGCATTACCTCCTTAGTAATATTAGGTAGATCAATATTCATAGAATCGAAAATAATCCTTTCGTGTGCTAAATAGATTTTTATTTTCTCGAAGTCACCTGAATGAAATTTTTCTTTAAAAAATTAGTATTTAACGCAAAATATAGTACCTTTTATTTTAGATCTCGAAATAAAATTCGCTTCTTTTTCTTCTAAGTCGGCTCTACAATTTGAGAGGGATGAGAGTCCCCTGCAACAATGAGCTCAAATCCTTTCTATTTAGAGCCCTTGCTTCTCCGCTTCTGGCTCTGAGCATTGACCGAGCTACATCAGCCAGTTTTCAGTCTTTCCATTTTCATTCTTTCAGGTTTTATCCTCTATAATGAAGATATTCTCCTAGGGATGTACATTATAAATATTCCCAAAAGATGACACTCTCACCTAAGTTTAATATATAGGACGATTCCAGCTTCATTGTAGAGTACAAGAAGTCCAACGTTTTCATACCTCCTTCTCAACGTCATCACTTCCTACAAATTACCTCCTCTCGACACTATAGCCTACAAACTCTATTAAGGTCCTATAGAGCCTCAATTCGGAGAATCGGGATTTATATGTGCCTATCATGTTACAGATTAGATACTACAACTTTGAGATAATAGACTTTTTTTATGGTTCCCGAAATCCACCGTAGAATTATGACAGGCATTTTTTTTTTTTTTTTTTCAACTTCAAATGACAATTGACACATGTCAAACGAAGCGAATAATAAAAGGTAAATTCGGTGATAAAATACTGAATTACCTGGCGTATTACTCATGAGGGAGAGTAGAACCCTGTAGCACCTTCTCTTTACTTAATTTTATTTTTTAACTTAGCTCAGCAGATCTCTTCTTCAGCCTTCTTTGGGTGTTGTATGTAATACGAATTGCGGCCATGTCACTTATGTGTTTGTTGGGATTTCCATGTAATATTTTGTGAAATCGTTTTAGGCTTGCAAAGATTAGGAGTTATATCTCCTATATCTTTTATGCGTAAATCAAAATAGGTTTCAGTAAGTAAGTATAAGTGTTCATTCTATGCATTTAAGATGTAAAGTTGAAAGTTTGGAGAGAAATTAATATAAAAGTCTTAACCTTTAATTCAAAGTTTTCCTTTTTTCCTTGATATGTGGACCCTATGTGATTCTTCTATCAAATGTCAGACCAATGTTAGTGTACAGTGTCTTTCTGTGGAATCAGTGTGTTGTCAAGGCAAAATGAAGGACAATTTTTTTATGTCGAAGTTTTAAAAAATTGAAAGTATATCATATTATTGGGACAGTGTGAAACCATGCTAATAATACCACAATCATAATAATGATTACCATATTCTTTGAGAATAGCCTTCCACTAACACACTTCTACCAGACGTCAGTGACCGCAGACTATTGCCAGGAAGTCAGGCTACTAGTGCAAGATTCTAATCACCTACTTTCCCTCAGAGGGGATTACATAAAGCCAACGGTTCGACACCGCAACTAAATGGATGACCAGTCCCCAAACACAATAAAAAAAAAAAAAAAACGCATATCGATAATATTTATGGTAAGGAAATTTAATGTAGTCTTGGTAAAGAAAACTGTGTTATCAATCTTCTTGAGCATGTTTAACTCAAAGATGGGTTGTTTATATTTATGTGCAGTGTAAAATTTTTGCGCCCATTTCCGCATGTTTTAACCACAGGGATTTAGCTTGGTAACTTTTAATGAATGGCAATACATTTTTTTTTAAATTTAACTATTTATTGATATTTACAACTGCATACATTATAAACAACAAGTAAATTTGATAAAAATAATTACAATAACGTCAATAACAAGTAAGCAACTTGCCCAACAACCCACTAGTAACACTTCAATAGGTCTACATCAGAAGATCTCTTAGCCATCTTTTTTTCAAACGCCATGGAGGATTATCATGAATGGACTGTGAGGCAAGTTGGGAGACTAGTTAGTTCGAGTGGCTATGTCTTTTACTATGAAAGGGTAGGTATCTGGTTTGGGTTAAATCAGCAACATATGGAACTTTGATATCTTTGTGGAAATGATTATTTGTCACATAATAAGAAACATTATTTTACTAAGGGTTTTGGATTGTAAGGAGTAGATACGAGAAAAATTGGAAGGTTAAGTGGAGCCCCAAAGCTCAACTAGGTAAGTCGAAATGGTTCTAATTACTTTTAGGTAAATCAGTCTTTTTAATTTATTGGGAGCTTTGAACGCTTGTCTAGTAAATGGAGTAGTCGGAAACTAAAGTGGTGGTATTTTCGATACAAATATAAAAATTCAACTTATATAATATAAAATACAATTATAAATATAATTGTTTCTTTGTGTTTTATTTATCGCTCTAATCGGTTCAACTTTAGGTTTTTAACTTTGAGGCCAAACATTGAATTATGGCTTTCAAATGTTGTAATTAATATTTTTAAACATTGTTAATAATTTCTATTACCATTCTAAAACGATATTTGTTTTTAGAGCATAAAAAACATGGTTTCCACAATCTGTCAGTTAAATAAATAAACTCTGATGCATTTCCGTACGAAAACCTATTTTAAACTTAAAAGTTTAATCTACTATTGAACGCCTTAACAGATCACTAGAGCATGAGACAGTGAGAGATGTCCTACGGACAATGACAGATTCGACGCTGGAATGATCTACATCCATCATGATCTGTCAAATATTTTCCAGCAATATCCCATTTTAGTGAACCAAGATAATCGAACTACGATTTCGGTTTAAATTATGTATTTTCATGGTCATTGACAAAAGATATATCTCAGTTTTGCCAATGTTTCATTAAATAAATCGACTATCAAAGGAATTAATTGCGGAATTCAACTCTAGGTTTGGTGAGGGTATATTGAGCAAGATTCAACCGAGAAGCCGAAACTAAGTTTAGTAGAATTTTACGTCGGGGACAACATTTAAATATCTTTGTAAAAAAATAAAAAAAATAAAAATATACATAAATTTATACTTAATAAAATGTTCAGTAAATACAAAACTGCTTATTTTACCTTGCATACCTAATGACACAATGCATACTTTTATTGAATATTTCCACTATATCAACTATAATTAATAATAGTTATATTAATTATATTATATAAATCAGTTGTAATATCATAATACCTACATAAAACATAAAAATATCATTTTTTATTTAAAACAAAGCATTTATTATTTCTCTGATTTATTTGTAAATATAGAATAAATGTTTTATATATATATATATATATATATATATATATATATATATATATATATATATATATATATATATATATATATAACAGGGTGTTCGGAAGATCGTTGGCCAAAAAATTATCTCGGGTAGGGAGGTTCATTTTGAACCTATTTAAGGTCACTTACCTATATGGAAAGTCTTACGGGTTTTTTTTTATGAATTTTTTTGTAAAAATGGCCAAATCCAAACATTTATTTATAACTCCGTTGTTTACTGATATATCAACGCCATTTTTTTTCTGTAATTACTAATACATTGTCCATGTAAAATAAAAAGATATGGTGCAAAAACCAAATACTAATAATGATCTCTACTATTTCTATTACAAGCACGATATATTTTTCTTATTTCTATGGTGGTTTTCAAACGAATCTTTTTCTTATTTCTATGGTGCGGCATTGTTTTTTGAAAAGTTGTAAAATAGAACAAATTCTTTTTAAAATTATGCCGGTAATGCGGCATTGAATTTGTTTTAAGAACAACCACCATAGTAATAAGAAAAAGATATCGTGCTTGTAATAGAAATAGTGGAGATCATTTTGAGCAATACCTGTGATACTCTACAAATTAAATTTATGAATTATTTTAAATTATTTTAATTTTGTTCCCTGATTATTGTTTACAAAAATGTAGATAAAGTTTACTCTGATAAAATCGAAATTTCGAGAAAGAAAGAGAAAATATGCAGTTAAACCTATGCTATAAAGAAACACAACTATTTGTTACGTTTTGCATAAAAAATATGATTCGATTCATTATTATTGTCAGTGTGCGCTGGTGGCACCCTTTTGTTACTTTATAAAAAAAAAAAAAAACTAGATGTGCTGCGTGCTTGCAAATGGTATTTTTTTAAAGAGTATTAAATAGAAAAGTTTTTAAAAATAATTTGGATTTGGCTGTTGCGCTTACTTTTTTTTTTATTGAACCTAAACTTGAAGTTCATAATTTTTATTTTTGCCTTTGACAAGATTTAACGATCTCCCGTTTTTTTGGTATTTGGTTTTTGCACCATATCTTTTTTATTTTACATGGACAATGTATTAGTAATTACAGGAAAAAAAAATGGCGTTGATATATCAGTAAACAACGGAGTTATAAGGCATAAATGTTTGGATTTGGCCATTTTTACAAAAAAATTCATCAAAAAAAAACCGTAAGACTTTGCATATAGGTAAGTGACCTTAAATAGGTTCAAAATAACCTCCCTACCCGAGATAATTTTTTGGCCAACGATCTTCCGAACACCCTGTTATATATATATATATATATATATATATATATATATATATATATATATATATATATATATATATATATATATATATATATATTTTATATATTTTATATATATATATATATTTAACATTTATTATATATTATATATTTTATTTATTTATATATATAAATTTTTTTTTTTTTTTTTTACATCATTATTTACAACACGTAAATGTTAAATTAGTCAAAAACCAAATCACTTTCATTTTATAAAAGATTTATTTTCCCAAGTGGTTATAGTTTATCCGGAAATCCGGAAGTAAAAAAAAAATGAATTTGATCAATGATTCTTATGTTAACTGTAACCATAAACACAATTTTTACAACTTATCATTTGTTATGTTATTTTAACTTAATTTTTATTATTATATTTATAATTATTTTCTTTGTAATATTATACTTGGTTAACTAGAATTAAAATTTTAATGTTTATAGTATTAGAGTTTGTGGGTTGCATACCACCACCTATGAAAGCAAATAAATGTTATATTTGCATTACTGAATGAGGATAATTATAATATTTGCATATTCATTCAATAAATCAACGGAAAATAAAAGAATGACTAGGTCACTTCAACAGAACAATGTCACTGAAATTAATGGCTCGAGAAATTTCCTTCTTTCTCCCTTAGCCACAAAAAATTCATCCCTCTTTATTTTTAGGAAGAAAGGACACTCATTCTCTTTCCGGTGCTTAATCTTGTTAGTCCAACTCTAATGTGTCCAAAGAAAGCCAAATGATGTCTAAGTTCTTCTTAGTAGACTACTGAAAAATCCAAGACACTAATTCTTCTGAAGAACCAGTATTCGTTTACTAAGGCTTCTCTGCTTTTGATTTGTTGCCAATTAACGTTTTATCCAATTCCGGTGGTCATTAATTTAGATGAGTCAGAGATGAAAAAGGTTTCCAGTAATAAATTTTAAATAAATTCGAGATGAAGTGTATTTTTAAGTCAATTTATCAATTATTTTTAAAATGAAAAAAGTTTGTTAATTGAATGAAATTTTTATTCCTGAAATAAAACTTCTTTATTAAATTATTAAAATCCATCGGATAGAATTTTTAAAGAACACTTCAATCAAGAACTTATTCGATCATCTCTTATTTTAATTTTTTTTTTTTTTTTGATAAATAAAATTTAGCGATATTAAATTATTTATATTAATTACAAATCCTCCTAAATATAAATTTGTATTAAATTAAAACTTTTTCTGTGGGACTTCAGTACTGGATCATACTTGATAAGATTATTCAGCCTCACATACCACTCTAATTATTCACAACAATAGAATATCTGTAATGAGGTATTTAATTAATAATATGTAACGTACACATTCTATAGTTAAATACTAAACAGATTTGGTTAGCTGCAACAATACAATGCATAAATAATTTATTAAAATTCAATATAAGAGCAACTTAAATAACGAAATGATTTTAATGACCATTAAAATTATTAATTCACACCAAATATTGATAAAACTAAAAAAATAATAATAATAAGTAATCTCAATATTAACTCATTTGTAAGATTGTAGTGCTTTATAATATTCTTTAGGTAAAGGCATGAAGAAAGATTTAAATTTATTAAAACATAAATATTGCGTTGAATGTAAAGTGCAAATCAAGAGAAACAAGCAGGAAAATTGAAGACCCTCGAATCTCTGCGACCAATAAATAAAATAGCAAATAAAAAGGCGTGGGAAATTTTTAGGCTGGAGAAAACATATTCACAGATTCTATAAAATCTATATTAGAACTTCCATAGACCATTCGGTTTTCAGACGGTTTGTAGGGTTTTCGGGATTCGAGTGGGAAGTAAGTTGAGAACCTAGTGGATTACAGTGGGTATGAATTTATCATGGAAGGATAGTTATTGTTTTGGGCCAGTTTAACACTTGAGGCATGTAAATGTAAAAGGCTGTGAGTGCCAAAAATAAAATATAAAAAAATTTCAATTGGAAAATAAATAAGTTCTATCACCAATGTAATGGAAACAGTGGTTCCATTGCATTTTATTTTTGGCACTTACAGCCTTTTACATTTACATGCCTCAATTATCGAACATTTAGATCATTATTATAAGGTTTTTTGTGACATAATAAGAACAATTGATAGTTTAACAATTCTTGCTTGTATAGTATAGATTGGTTACGGGTAGAATCAGAAGGATTAGCGCAGTCCCAAAGCTTAACTCCTGTATGTCCAAAAAGGTCAGATTATTCTCATGTAAATAATTAATTAGAATATTTGAATGTTTGTTGAAGTAGTCGGGAACTACGAGCAGTTTCTTGTCGTTTAAGCCCTTAAGTACTAAAACTAAATTTCAAACATGTCACCTTACCTTAAAGACGGAATGTATCCCAACTGCCCACCAATGTTCATAACATCTGGACTAATCATGAAAGATCTTATGACAAATCACATAGAGACATGAACAAACAGATAAAAAATTTAGCTATAACCAATATACCTGACTCTTCAAAGCGAAGGTTCAAAAGTTTAATGAGAGATAGTTCTTTTTCATTCGCGTATCATTTTAATCATTTTCCCACACATTTTACCTGTATAAATTATGTACAGTTGTAAATATCATTAAATATTTATTAAAAAATCCTTCAAAATTTTGCTTTATTTTTTTGTCTGTTTCGATAAAATACTATTTGAATGAATTATTAAGATGATAACGCAGTAATAAATATTTTCCCTTTTCTCAGTTTCTTCTGATCATATAGTTTATATCAGAATTTTATAATTCATTTCATATACATATATACATATATCCTACCTCACACGTTTTTACGTTATCATATTAAGTAAAAAATATTAAAAATAATTGTAATGAAAAAGTCTAATGAAAATACCGGAAATAGGGGATTAAACTTTTTCATTCAGTGAAAGCGCCTCAAACCGTAAAAAACTGAGAGACCGCGATTATTTTTAAAATGGCGGGAAGGTGGATTAGACATTTTTTTTATGCCTTCATTATCCTAATATTTGAGGTGGGGTTCGAGTAATTGGTTGGGGTATAATGAATATTAGCTTTTACTGAACTCTTCGTTAGCATTTTTATAAATCCCATAACTTCCTAAACTCATTACTTCCCCCCTCTCCGAACCATATTTTCTCATATTTCTGCAATTTATTCTTTATTCGAAAATTTGTTTTTAAGGTGGTAAGGTGTTTGTTTTGAGGAACTGATTAGCTGCATCAAATGTTTGGGAGAAATGAACTTATACAGAATAAATACAGAAAACAATTGTTTTGATTTGTAATTGTATGAGCAGGTTTTTTAACGTTATAGTATGAAACACTAAAAATATATTTTAATTTTTCAGTATTTAAAATATTAACAGTTTTAGATATTGACATGGCGAGACACAACAAAAAAGAATTTTCTGATGATGGGACAATCGTCCCGAAACATGTTACTTCATTGAGTGATGATAAATGGTTATTTGAGGAGTTTAAGCTGAAATAAAAGTGTATCTGAGAATAAATTAAAAATAAATATTTTTCTCCTAATAAGTCTTTATATGACATAAATTACAGAACGGCAATCAGGCCAATCTAACATGACATATAATAAAATAGTGATAGTAAGTCCGTATGTGTATGACAAATTGAAATTCCAAATTAAAAAAAAAAATTTAAAAAAAAATGAAAATGAAAAAAAAAAACCTACAGTACCAAATATACATTACTAGTTATAATAATAAGTGATAGTGAAAATATAATACAATCAATAAAATACGTATAGTTATTTAACATTTCTATTACAGTAAAAGATTTAAAAAACACTAGTATAAAAATTAATTAATTAAATAAACTTTTTAGATAACACTGGTTCTTAGTAATTATTAGAGATGGACCGACTAATCAGCCAAGATCATTATTGAGTCCGTCAGAATTCGGGTGACATCGGCAATGTTCGATGCTCTATAGCTTTACAGCCGTCAGCAACGGAGTTACACCAACAGAGCTATAGCGTGTCGAAAAATCCCCATCACTAAAAAATGTAGACAAAACGTGACTTTTTTTCATTTAAACTAATATAACGTCTAAACAATAAGTCCTACCAACAAATATTATATAACAAAAATATTTCCTATTAAATTTCTAAGCAGGAAACTGTAGTTAAATTTTAAATTTTGATCCGAGCAACGCCAACAGAGCTAGAGCGTGTCAAATTTTACATTTTTCAGTGTGAAAAAAAACGTTACACCAGAAAATTATATACTCCCATCCAAAAGACATATCTATGGCAACATATTCGATTTATTTGTTCCTTTTTTTAATCAATCGCTGTTTCTAAAAATGGACATTTAATGCATGATAACCCAATAGATTACGTAGAAGTGTTTCTTATGGGAACCTTTTTTACTAGCCATTGATATGCTAGCGTAATCATATTTCCAAATATTTGCTTGAATTAAACATTGTATGCAGTCGTAAATATCAATAAACAAAATTTTTTTTTTCATTTATTGATATTTACAACTGTACAAAAACATATACATTAAGTAAATGTGTTGATAGTGAATACAATGGCATGAAAATAACTAGTGAAGAACTACTCACTAGTAGCACTTCAATAAAATCTACACTAAAAGGTCTCTAGGCCATCTTCTTTTCAGACGCCTCGGAAGATTATCGGGAATGGAGTGGGAAGCAAGTTGGGAGACTAGTGGATTGGAGTGGTTATGGAGCTTACTATGGAAGGATAGGTATCTGGTTTGGGCTAAATCAGCAACATAAGCAACATTAAGGTCTTTATGGATAGGTTTATTGGTCACATAGTAAGGACCATTAAGGATTTTAGATTGCAAGGATTGGATACGAGATGAATTGGATGGTTTAGTGGAGCCCCAAAGCTGAACTCCGTAGGTCCAAATAGGTCTAACGCAGTCATGTAAATGAGTCGTTTTTAATTAATTGGGAGCTTTGATCGTTTGTCTAGTAATATAAACAAATTTAAAGTAATATTTTAAAGCTGATCAATCCTTCATTAACTTCCACACTGCACAAGGAATCACAGGGCATGCGGCAGTAAACATTTATTTTCATAGACTTTAAATAAGACATTCATTCTTCTGTCTATGTGATTTCACACAAGAACAAAATATACACACCTCATATATGAATGCAGACTACTTACTGACTAAAGAACAATACTACAGACGAAAACACTATAAAAACTAGGATATTGGCCGGTGGATGGAAAATATTTTTTTTCACGTAACGGCCTTAGAGATTGTTGAACTAAGATTGGATTTAACTAAGAACCAGGTACAATTTTTTCTGATACGTTAGGTTTAATATGTTTCAAAGTATTTTTGTACAACAATACAACACTATGGATCTAAAAATTAAATGTCCAACAAAGACCACGCGAATATCATTATTTTCACTTCTTTTCATACCTCTTCTTTCCTTCCTTCTCTCTTCCTAATTCTTTCTTATTCTTTCCGATTGCTTCTTCCTTATTTCCTCGGTTCACGCATCTCTCTCTCCCTCAAGGACCTTAATTTCTTTTATTCTTTTCCTTTAGTCATCACTATCGAACCAGTCTTGGTCTGTTATTTTCAGTCTCTCAGTTGCTTCCTTCATCAGTCCCCGGTATGTTTTTAATTTTATTGAAAAATTTTTAGATATTGATATGAAATACCTTTGATATCTCCAAATCTTTTGCATATATTATTATATACCTAATATTATTGAGGTATTTAAGTTCGTTATAATAAATATGTTGCTTAGTTTTGAGTAATTCTGTATATATTTTCATTCTTTATTTTATGTTATTTCTTATATATATATATATATATATATATATATATATATATATATATATATATATATATATATATATATATATATATATATATATATATATATATAAAACTTGAAATTCAAAATAATAATCAAAACAAAAATCATAAAAAGTGCATGTACATCATAAATATAATCTCTACCAACAGGGTTACTACTGAAAAGAAAACACTTTTTAAAAAATCGTTCATTATCTTACACATTATATAAGTTTACAGCATTGTTCAATTTAAATCTTCTCATAGTATTTGCTTCGTTATGAGCCTATGTTAAATGGGATACGATTAATTATTTATTCAATTAATAATTATATTTTAATGTGGAGATATAATTTAGCTAAATTATTGAGCCAACACGTCTCCTCTGGGCAGTTTATATTTAGAGGTTCGGCGGGCGGTGAAGTAGGCTAGAAGACTCCACTCTATCGGAAATAAATTTCTTGATGTCGTACAAAGACCTGGACAAAGGAGTGCACACTCGACAGCGCTGAGGAAAATTTAGCGCACATAACCCTGCCCGCTCCCTCCTCAGGAGTGTAATTGTTCAACGGCAATCAAATACATTGATGTATGTACATCAAGTATCCGACCTAAGATACAATTTGAAAAAATACAACTTAAAATCTTAATTCATAATTTAATATTTTTTTTTTAATAATAAGATTCTTGCGAAGATGTATTAAGGAAGAGTGTTGATCAAAAATGAGAAAGCTATGCAAACTCTCTGAATATAGGAACTAACGAGACCTGTGGTGAGAAATTGTGTGAAAATAAATTTTATTCTGGGACCATTGCCCCTTAAAAATAATTAATATGAACAATATAATAGGAGCATGGCTGCAGGGGGCACGTGCCCTGGGCGGCAGATTTCAGGGGGCGGTAAAAATGAAATGTTTTTCATAAATAAAACTTCTTCATAACAAAATATGGTGTAACATAAAACGAAAATAAATCTTAGAATAAAACAAACAGAGCTAAAAGTATACTACTGAGATCTGAGATAATGAAAAAAGTTACAATAAAATAAATACGAAAACAAAATTAAATTATACTGTGAACATTCATATTTCATTGTGATGAATATTTTCTTCATCTATATGACCCTTGGATTGAATACATGATAAGTGAAAGAAGAGTCGGGATTTAAAGCTATTGATAGTGGAGGAGCGGCGAATGTTGGATGTGAGGAAATTCCAGAAATTCGATGCTCTGGCAATAAAAGAGCGTTTGAATAATGCTATGTTGAAGGGAGTTAGGCAGCGATCGGAAGGACGGGATCTGGTTGTGCGGGGACTCACAGATAAGTTTAATGTTAATTCTTTTACATTTTGTAGGAAGGTGAATGAGAGGAAAGAGATTTAATAAAAAAGAACCAAGAAAATATTACCTTCAGAAGGAGGAAAATAACCATTTTAATATGGTTTATTGGTGAAAAATATGGTTATGAAGGTGTATTCCTAAAACGAATCTCTGGCAATAGTTCATAGTCTTACTAATGTTAGTGTGAGGTACTTATTCGGAAGTATGAATTAAAGAGTTTTCATCACCTTATATTTCTTCAAATAAGGAGCTTGTATTTGAAATAAAGGATCACTTCATAATGACGTAAGACCGTGGAGCAGTTCGTGCCGTACTAGGCACCGTACTAAAGGGAAGCACGGTTTAGAATTGGACAAACATGACTTACACACATTCACCTGATAACCCAATAAGTTCCTCCAAAATGTGAAATGTTTAACATTAGTTTACCACAGTCCATATTTTTAACAAATTTAAATAAATCGGTAATAGCTCAGAAATTCTAGTTGCACTAGAGAACGGCGGAAGAAATATTGATATAGTCATAAATTCCTTAATATTAAAATAAACTGTCAACTATATTTTATTTTGGTTAGGAAATTAATTCATTCTATATAAAGATTAAACGAGCTTTGATGACTGTAATATTTTACAACCAATAAACTCAAAGAAACAGAAATGATAGATCATTCGAGCTAGAAAATATAGTTCAGAAAGAAGTGATAGTCTATTTTTCCATACAGAATATCACCCGAGGACGATTTCAGACTGTAAACCATAAACAAATCTGAAAATTTTGAATCGTTCACAACAATTACTGGAAAAATTTTCTGAAGTAAAATCATTTTAATGGACTTAAGAATCCGTACAAAATGTGAATCCTAAATTCATTATCAGCACCCTTTTAGTTCTGAACCGATGTCAGACAGGTATGCGAAAAGTGAGAAGAGGTAGTTAGTAACTTAAAATGAAGCTATATCCCCGGTTATTTCAATCAAATATTCTGATAATTTGAAAAGGTAACTGTTTTAGTATAAATACCCTCTTTTTTTATTTATTCTTTTTTAAATATAATCTATTTTATTATAGAATATTATGAAAATAACAACCCGTGACTATTACGTTAGGATATATTTTACATATGTGTAACACATATATATGTATGTGAGTGTGTCTGTTGGGATATTTTGTTTATTTACCCTTCCTTGCCGTTTCACGCAGGATTCCTAACAGAGAAGATAGGAGTGAGGAATTAGTTCCTCAGAATGAATTCCACCCTATAGCAGCTAAACCTGGGATCTTGGGTTGAACAAAGTAGCTAGGGTAACGCACTAATTTGCCAAGTGAGATACCACTGAGCCAGGTATAAAGGAATCAGTGGTTACACTTATCCTGTTCCTCATCAGCCTGCTTCGAGTGGTTCCTGGAATTTCCACTTCTGGAATATTACTGTTAATTATTTTATTATATTTGTACAGAAAGTATTTACAAACTTCATTAAAATGATTCGTGACTGTTGGATTTGCAAGACAAGTGTAATTAATTTGTCGTGTAATTTTAATTACCTGAAATAATTACCCCTGATTAATAATTTTGGAAAAATTCTTTTTTTTATTTTTTATTTTTTTTTTTTTTGTAAGAAATAATAGTTTTGTTCACCAACAACTACACATTCTAAAAAACAAAGCAAAAAAAAAAACATACTAACGAATAGCTCACAGAATAGGGCAACAATTAATAAAACTGACGTCCTATTTCTAAATTGGAAAAAATAACCCCATACTCACGTCATGGCTGTCTCAGCTGAATAAATGATTGATGACGGATAGAACCAATAATCCACAAACTTTCATCCCTATTGATAGGTTTTTTTAAGGTTATGATTGAAGAGTACAAAAAACATGGATATATATATACATATATATATATATATATATATATATATATATATATACATATATATATATATTTGAAAATCAAATATTGGTGGGTAAAAATTTAAATCAAAAGATATTGACACTTTTAATATTTATTTATTTTTAAACGAGCTTTATTTAAATGGTTTAAGAATATTTAACTCTGATAAATAAATAATAAATATAGGATTTTTTTCCCTATAAAGATAAACTATAAGAAGGTCACAAAGCATTATCGATATATATCGCACGAAATTGCTTTTGGCAATCGCTAAAGTAGTCTTCAAAATCCTACACTAGAAGGCCTCTAGGCCATCTTTTCAGACGCCTTGGAGGATTATCGGGAGTGGAGTGAGAAGCAAGTTGAGAGACGAGTGTGCGGTTATGATATTTTACTATGAAAGGATAGGTACCTATGTAGTTTGGGCTAAATCATAATAAGACATGAGGTTCTTAATGGATAAGTGTATTTGTAACAAAGTGAGGAGCATTAAGTATTTTGGATTGTAAGGATTGGAAACGGAAAGAATAAGAAGGTTTAGTTGAGCCCCAAATCCCTACTTCATATGTCTAAATAGTTCTGATTACTGTCATGTAAATGAGTCTTTTGTAATTAATTGGAAGGTTTGGACGTTTGTCTAGTAAAAGTCAAAATAGACGAGTAGTTTCCTGTCGTATTAGTCTTGAATGTAGGTTCCAAGTTGATCATTTGTCCAGTTGGAGTCCTAGATAGCGGATCCGTTCGACAGGGATCAGCGGGATATTATAAAAGGATACTGTAGGACAGGAAGTCGTAGGTTAACGATGGAGGGTAAAGGTTATTGAAAGGTATTTGTTTGAATTTATTTCAATTCTCCAATTCCACAAACACAGAAATAAAATAGAATTTGTACAGATTATAAAGTATCTATACATCTTCCACGGAGAGCTACTACTGAGTCCCGGGATACCGCTACAAGGAGTCTAAAGACCATGTGCTTGTATCAAATTTATACACAATAATTATTTTAAAGTAATCAGACTTATAGATTAGTTATAATAAAAGTAAATATAATAACTATGAATCTTGAAAAAAAACACTACAACTAAAACCTTAAATATATTATATATATATATATATTGCTATGTAAAAACCACCAGACAACCTTACAAGCTAATATAAATTTAGTGGCTGATGAAACCAAAAATTAATTTTCTTCCAAGAATGATAGGATATTTTTTTGCTATTCATTGAAATTTACAACTGAATACAATATAAAATAAAATACTTTAAGTAAATGTGATTATAATGCTAAAAACGACATTGCTTGTAAAGCAACTACCTATCCATAGTACTTATAAAAGTTCGAAATAATAAAGTACTATATTAGGTCGTGAGGCCATCGTCTTTTCAGATCACTCGGAGGATTATCTGGAATAGAATGTGATACTAGTGGATTTGAATGGGTTTGATTACTAATTGGAGTTGAAGGGAGTTTGCTATGAAAGGATAGGTCTCTGGTTTAGGCTAAATCAACAGCATAAAATACATTAATATCTTAATATTAATATGGATAAGTTTGTTTGTGACATAATGAGGAGCAAAGAGTATTTTTCGAAGGGTTTTGGATTGCATACTGGACGAATTGTAATTGCAGCCCGAAGCTCAACTCCGTATTGCCAAATCGGTCTAATTATTGTCATGTAAATAGGTCTGTTGTAATTTATTGGAAGCATGGAAGGTTTACTCTAGTAAATGTTGGAGTAGTCGGAAAAATTAATAACTTAAACTTTATTTAGATTAGAATAATAAGTCTAATTCTTAGAATTATACAAAATCTAATTGTTAGTGTAAATAAATGACTTCAAAGGAACTAAAGACGTACTGAACAAAGCAGATATTAATATGAAACTAAAAAGATAAGAATCAGTATGTCCAGTGCAGTGTTCGAAACGTTGGAAGTTATCAGGGTCGCTACCATATATTAAGGAATGACTTCCTGAATTCGCCTGGCCAAACTTACACTGATAACGGAGTCCTCTAAAGGGGGGATCTACTGACCTAATTTGGAGGAATATGGGCGAAACAATGGACTGCTTCAGAGTTAATTTTAAATAGTTCCATAGTATTGTTCAAGAATACCTAGTATTCGGGTAGTTATTTTTTCTATGATATCAAAAATTTGTAAAAGAAAAAAAAAGTAACACAGCCATCATCAATAATAATATAAACCATTATTTTTCAGTAAGAAAAATGTTTAAATATTTTTTTTAATAACTATATTTAATTACTTTTATTTCTGAACATTTTCAATAAATTTAAATTAAAAATTTATTTTTGTTTCAGGTACGTTGGTAGACATTACTTCTATAAGTAGGTAAGCTATTTTAAATGGGATTTAATCATTTTAATATTTACAAAAGATAATTAACTATGCAAATTATTTTATTAGAATGGAGGGAATCCTATTATCTCCATCTTCTTCAGAATTTTAATCACTCTACTTCATTGGGTTTTGTTAAAATTTATGATAAACATTTATAATAATTTAAATATAGTATGATATTTAGTTAATGAAATATAGTCTCTTTCACATATTTAGCTTCACATCAAACAATGAAATATAGTTTTATGAATTTCGATTTAACTGAAAAAATATATATACATTAAACAAAATATTTTTCAATATAGTACACAAGATAAATTTTAAGAAATAAATTACTGAAGATATGATAATTTTTTAAATTATGGATACTACAATTATTGTAATTGTAATCAGTATGAAATTTGAGTAATAATTATTAATTTATATTATATAAATTAATAAATATTACTTAAAGTTGAAACGTTGTTAAAAATTGACTACGCGTATAAAAAAATAGAAAACCATGTACCTAATTGATTAAAGATTTGATTATTAACTCAAAAAACAAATAACAAATTTATTGATGTATAATTATAATTTTTAATTTGTTATGATAAATACTGGAAGTATTTATAATAAAACCGATTATTAAACCAATATTTATAATCGAATAACGTTGAAAATATAATTAAAACAGTAAATTCTCAATATTGCCTTCTTGCTGTTTTTTTCTGTTTAATTTTGTTTCCCCAGTGAATGAGCAGTTAAATGAAGTTTATTGTTATTAACAATTTGGACCATAACAATTTTTATGTTTCTTCCACATTCGTCATGGCAAAGATAACAGACCTTAAAGTGCCGAAAGGCAAAACAAGATCACATCCTTTTCTTCTTTTGTCTTTTTTTTTATTTATGAAATGATATGAATTAATGAAAATAAAATAAACCATTACTTAGACATTAAATGCTACTTCTATAGCCATGTCAGAAATGGAGCCGTTAGAAAAATATTTAAAAATTAATTGACAACATTCTTTAATTAACGGCTAATTTTATTCAAATATTTTTCCTAAATGACATAATACTATATTATTAAAAAGAAGCAAAATTTAAAAATATTTTCCATTTTCTCAGCAAGTTTAATGAAATTTAACAATTGGACTACAAAACATTTGAAAGAAATTCTGGAAGATAATGAACGATCATATTTTTTTTTTATTCTACTTAATATACTTTCTACCCACCTCATAGATATTCATACAAATATATATATATAGGTAAAGGTTCATAAAAATAAAAAACTTTAAAAAAAGAAATCTATTACAATTCACTGACACATTTTTACCAATTCTAAATAAAATTAACAAATTTTAAAAAGGGTTATGTATTGTTTTTCCTAATGAAAATTATGACTTAAAAGAAAAAATCAATAAAATAAATTAATATTTATTAGTATGTACTTGGCAAAAATAAATTAATATACATAACCATTAAAAATAATTAAAATATTTTTCATATTTTAATTATAACTGACTTCATAACGGCAATGACAATGAAAATAGGTAATTTTAGAAATAATTTAGGCCATACTTCTAATATTATTAATTATACATGAATAAAAAATCTAGAATTTTAATTTTACTATTATAAAAAGAACGTCATTGAGTGAAGATGGAGTTTTACCTTCTTCTAACAAATTGAAATAATGACTAAAATTAAAACATTTTTTATAATAAAATTACAAAAAAAAGTTAACTATTAATTATTTGTAAGAATCGCAAGTTAGGATGCCATATTATAATAAATATGATAATAAGAATCGCATCAGCTACATTATTTAAAACCTGGATTGGACTGTTAATAAATAAATATATGAATATCTGAGATCGAGCATAGGTTTGGTGATCCAAAATCTTATAAAGTAAATGATTTGCTATTGTTTTTTTCATGTGTGTGAATTTCTTGAAAAAAAAAAGAAAAAGTGTTCTAAGAAATAATGATAATCACGTCCCCATTTTATCGACGTTCACCAATTTTATCGCAATGTGAAGGAAGAATGAAAGGATCGCTACATACCTGAGCCTCTCAGAGGAGCTCTGATTCGGGGAAATCATTCCCATAAAAATTTTATCACACATCTCCCTTTCTAAGGATTTCTGCTTTCGTTCCTTTCTCTAATATACATTGGCATTAGCCACCTAACCTTCGATGGCAATAGTGTATTCTTAGTTTTCTATTATTTAAGAAGCAATACCTATTTAAAATATAGATTTGTATTTTTGTAATCAAAATAATCATTTTAAGCATCTATTTAAACTATAAATAATCAAGTTATGCGAGGCTGGGCCAAACTTTCAAGAATTCGGCAACAATTAGGACTACAAATAATTTAAAAGACATTTCTGGAAGATAATGAACAATCGCAAATATTTTTGTATTCTACGGTATATACATTATAAATGCCACAAAGTTTTATATAGTGAACTTTATAATTACATTTATTCATCTGTATAGCTTCATAATAAGTCATGGAACTAAAATTCATAAAGATATTTTTAACGAATGAAAATTAAAAATGTCAACAAAGATTTTGTAATATTCTTTCCAACAAATTAAGAAACACTTTAAATTAAAAATGAGGTGGGAAAATTATTACCGGCTAAAATAAAACTGATTATTAAATATCTGAGTAAGAATCCAAGAGAACTAAAATATATTGTATAATTCATCTTAATACTGAAACGAGCAACAGATGACCTCTTGCTTGGAAGATTTTTTTTTGGGAATCATTTCTGTCCATTATGATTTTGAAAAAATATCTTAAACAGAAATGAAATCTGTTCAAAAGTTATATTAAACGAGCTGTGGATTCTTAGATCTGTAACTACAATCAAGAAGTGGTTATTTAAAGGGTGATTTTATGGTATTGATAAATTAATATTTATTTTATGAAGGCTAGAAAAAGGATTTTCACATGTTTTGGAGTTTAAGAATCCGTTCCCAATGACAATATATATATAGAACATAGAGACTTTGTAACTAACTTTTGGGATTTACATAGAACTATGTAAAAATATGTATGTATACAATACGTTCTTTTGCAAACGGGGCAATGCGTTTTTCAATACAACAAACGAAATATATTAATTTTAAATCCATAATATACAATAGACTAACTGGTAATATAACTGATATTTAGAAGCAATTGGCTGAGGAAATAAGAACAAAAAGGTTAGTGGAAAGCCCTAAGAAAAAATATTGCTTTTAAATGATAACGGGATATTAAGGGATGGGGATTATAGATGGTGAGATTACATAGAAAAGTGATTTTGCTCTCTTTTATCATACATGGGGAATTTTTCCTCTCTTTAGTAAGCCTTACGAAGAGATCATTCACTAGCTGAAATCATTTATAACACTAACTGGCATTGCACTCCTAACACTTAATATGTACTTGGTAAAGTATTAAAAAAATTATTTCTGCTAATGACTCCTGATAGGAAATTTGAGAGGTAATCAAATATATTTAAAGAAAATAAAATTTAAAAAAATTAAATAATTATTTAAAAATTATCATTTAAACGGAAACTATGGTTCCAGTAAAATAATTAAATATATAGTTAAGTAACCTAGAGAAATAATCTTTACAGGATGGCCGGGCAACTAACTACTCTCTCCCCTCAATGTAGACCGTCAGTATACTAGTGACAACTCACACCGACCGGGTCTAAGTAGTCCAATGGTATCCATTGGAAAAAGCATTGTGAGTTTACTGCATGCAACTTAGCCTTTCTGAGGTTTGGTTTCTGGAAAGTCCGTTCTGGGAAGAATATTTTGATCAAAATCGGCCACTGATCCTGTGAATCCAGACCGATGTGTCATTATTCTTGCATCCTAATGTTTGAAGGTGTAAAAGACACTAGCGAATTGATTTTGAGAGTGCGATTACCGGATTTAGGTTACGTAAGCTCGAAATTACATATATCCATGTACATTCAAATTTTAAATGAGTTTCAATATACAAAATCTTCATTGTATATTGAAACATATAAGTTGGATTTTGACTCGAGAGAATAGGAGGGTACTGAATATTTGGGAAAGAAATGTCCTTCGAAAGATCTTCGGCCCGGTGAATAACCACGGGAATTGAAGTACTAGATCTAACGTAGAACTAGAACAACCATTTGGTTAACCAAACATCATTTCTATGATCAAAGTGACTGCGGAAGGTTGCGGTGGCTGGGACATGTTCAAAGAATACTGTAAGATAGACTCTCAAAAAAGATGATGTACGGCAGTCCGGGAGGAAAGAGGTAGAAAAGGAGGCCAAGACTGAGGTGGATGAACAACGCACACAATGACCTAAGAAGAATGGGCGTGAGAAGTTAAAATGGCAGAAGCTAGACAGTGATTGCGATTCTTTGTGAAGCAAATGCCCGACTAGGGCTGTAACACTCAATACAATAATAATAATAATAATAATACAATATCCTATACTCTTTGAAATGATGTGTTTTTTGTCAACTATAATGACAATAAAATAAATAAATAATTATAGGACAAAATTTCAGCGATAGAAAAGTATAGTAGTATTTAAGGACCCGACAGCTACCTTTTTGAGTATGGTACATACCAAAAGGAATCAACCAACAAATGTTCTAAAATTTCGGCAATCGAAAATTGCGCGTAACATCGGTCTTTACATGACAGTTGTCATCGATGTAAATCCGAGCAAAAAAGGAAACTCCAGACAATAAGCTTCTTGGCTTAAATGACTAGAATAAATTTAAGTGAAGCGGAATGAAATTGAACCAATCGCGATACCATTTGAGAAAAACAAGGGAAACTTAAGAGGAGAATTCTAAACTTAACCCAATCCTAAGGAAGGGAGAAAAAAGGCCTAAATAAACTTTTTCGTTTAAAAACCATTTAGTTTCCGTCCTCCTTCAAAAGAATTCATCTCTAATCTTTATACAGACTCTTTACTGAGACGGTACATTGGTAATATAATTTATTCAATAACCGTCACATTTTTTTTTTTACAAAACTAATAAAAATGTGGATGAGGGTGTATTAATAGATCAACATTGTATTCACAAGCCAGGAAAGGATCAAATTTTGCTAATATTAACCATAATCCCGCTTATATTTGACATAAAAGTTGAAAATATGATAAACAGAACTAGGTAACCAGAAGTTAATCACAAAACATACTAAGAGATTAAAGTGACAAAGAGTTTCTTACCCTTAAAACATATCGATAAAAAAGTATTCATTTGTGAGTTCATCCGCATTTTTAATAGAATATACTATAAATATTAGGTGCTTCAAAAAACCTTTAAGTATTGGATGCTCATTTACACTTCATTAATTTAAATTAATAAAATGAACTAATCTGAAATCTACAAAAATAAAATTGAATGAAGTGTAAACCGCAAAGGATTCTTCGTAGATTTGGTTTCGATTCAAGAAGTTAATTTTAATTACAAAATATGCTGTAATGTTTAAGATCGATTAAATAATACTGGAGAAAAAATATTCCAAGAAAAATGAGGAAAAGTATTTTCTCTTAATGAATTAGGAAAGATTTTTGAAGAAACGCCATCATTCCCTTCCACCATTCACTTTTAGCGGCAGTAACTGCCTGAATAGTAACCCATTTACAAAATGTAGGGTTTCAATGATGTATTGGCATTTATACTTGTTATCAACAGCTAGTAAATTATTAACTTTTGGATTTTTTTAATTTGTATATATTTATTCTGTTTTTAAAAAATGCTTATGTTTTGCGAAGTTTAAAGAATGTTATTTTTTTTTAACAGAGTGAAAACAAGCATTTTATTTTAGAAAAGCTGCTTGTGTTGAACATATAATACAATATACTTCATTCAAGAAATAGGAACGGCAATGAATTCATTCATACAATATGTAAAATAAAAATAAAGATAGATGCAAGATACAAAATAAAAATTAATAAAAACAAAATCATTCAAAAAATTAAAAAAAATAGTCGAAGTTATTAAGAAAATCTGATTTTAAAATCTCAAATTTTATTTTACATGGAAAAGAAAAAACCGGCATGTATACATATTACATCTTAGTTATATAGTTAGTGTTATTTTATGTACTTAGTTTATGTTTATTTAGTATAGTATTGTTTTATGTTGTTACCTATAAGTTTTAATTAAATTTTATATATATTGAATTTTTAATATTTTTTAACTGTAATTTTAAAACTTGGAACATATTTTATTATTATTCTTTGATCTTTCACTTTAAATTATTACTACGCTCATTACAAAGTATCATAAAGTCATTTTTTAAATATTATAATGAGCAATTTAGTATGCAAATTTATGTATTTTAAATTGATGAATGCTACATTTTTTTTTTCGCTATATATATATATCTATATATATCTGTTCAGTTTCATAATTATGTTGTGTGAAATGAAGCAACCCATCTGAATTGGGCAACCTAACTTAATAAAGTGTCTCTCTCTCTTACTCAAACTTTTAGTTTTATTATTTCTTTTTTTTTTTTTAATTTATATATCATATTATATTATATATTATTTTATCTTTATTTCGTTCAGTATCTTTTTCATCTTAAGTGTTCTACACAAACAAATATTTATTTTTATTATAGTTATTATTATGATACAAACAACTAACAAGGGGAGGACACACTCAGTCTCTCACGGATCTTGTTGGCAATTTTTTTGGAGGTTCCTGGTCAAAAAATATTAGACACGTATTTTGCCGTTCCGACCAATGGGCCCTAGAAGCCGAGAAAAAAATAAAATAGCATTAAAATAATTTATTTTATATCTCGAATTTAAAAAGTGATATAGACATGATTCTTGCACCAAGGTATTTATTTTGGATTGCGGATTTAAGGAAAAATACAGCCGCTTCATAGATTTTGGTTTAGGTTAATTAGTTTGGTATAGTAAACTCCATAATTATTGAAATCCACTAGTCTCTTATTTTATTATTTTTTTTTTTCATTTATTGATATTTACAACTGTACAAAATAATATACAACAAGTAAATGTGTTGACAGTGAATACAATGGCATGTAAATAACTTGTGAAGAACTACTCACTAGTAGCACTTCAATAAAATTTACACTAAAAGGTCTCTAGGCCATCTTCTTTTCAGACGCCTCGGAGGGTTATCAGGGATGGAGGAAGAAGCAAGTTGGGAGACTAGTGGATCGGAGTGGTTATGGAGCTTACTATGGAAGGATAGGTATCTGGTATCTACTTACAATAAGTTCAAATATAAAGGCAATGATAACAATTAGATGTTTTGCCTTTCAATCCAAAAATCAAGATAAAATTCAAGCACTCAGAAATGGGAACCTTAAACCAAGAGGCTAAAGTTTAATAATAATTTCTATTCATTTGTGTTTACTATTGACAATATAATTTAATTCTTGACAACAATTTGAAAAAATATATATAATCATTAATCGACTTTTTTTTTTCTAATTATTTATTGAAATTTACAACTGTACATAAAAGAAAAAACATATATCCAGTGAATGTGATAATAACATGAAAATTGCTTGTGAAGCAACTACCCACTGGTAGAACTTCTATAAAAGTTTCATATGTGAAGATCCCGAGACCATCTTCTTTTCAGATGCCTCGGAGAGTTGTTAGATTAAGTTAAGAGACTAATGATATTCCATTAATCCCTGTTGAAAAATCCTCAATGCTCGTTACTTTGTAAGCAATAAACTTATCCATAAAGATCTTAATGTTCCATATGTTTCTGATTTAGCCCAAACTAGATACCTATCCTTCCATAGTAAGCTCCATAACCACTCCGATCCACTAGTCTCCCAACTTGCTTCCTCCTCCATCCCTGATAACCCTCCGAGGCGTCTGAAAAGAAGATGGCCTAGAGACCTTTTAGTGTAAATTTTATTGAAGTGCTTCTAGTGAGTAGTTCTTCACAAGTTATTTACATGCCATTGTATTCACTGTCAACACATTTACTTGTTGTATATTATTTTGTACAGTTGTAAATATCAATAAATGAAAAAAAAAAAATAATAAAAAAATAAGAGACTAGTGGATTTCAATAATTATGGAGTTCACTATAAAAGGATAGGTATCTGGTTTGGGCTAAATGAGGAACATTAAGCTTATTTGTGGCAAAGTAAGGAGCATTAAGGTTTTTTCGAAGAATTTTGAATTGCAAGGATTGGATACAAGATGAATCAGGAGGTTTAATGGAGCCCCAGAGCTCAAAATAATTAAACGAACTAAAGTTTATGATGTAAAATAGCATTAGTCAATAAAATTAAATTAAATACAATGTGTAAAATTACTAATTTTACTAATCGCTCAGCAATCATATATCTGGCAAAATTACATCATTTGAAATAAAAAAACCTCAAGAATATAAGTATGAATTCGGAATATAATTTCATGGTACCCTAAGGCAATCGGGCCTTACGTTTCATGCAGAGTCGTAAAGTAGTTAGTTGGAATGAAACACATTCAACAACTGGCGGAAAGTTCAGAGCGGTGCACAGTGGGACGAAACTATGTTTTTTTCTGGACATCGTATTTTGAGCCTCTAAAAATTACTGCATCGACTTCAAATTTCATATGGGAATGTTTTCAAAGGTGTAGAATTCGAATCTATAGTCAGTTTTTTCCTATCATTTCAGGACTTCGCTCTTTTAACCAATAGTGTGTCTAAAAAAAAATCTAATTTTCGTTTTTTCGTGTTTTGATTCAAGGGATATTATTTTCTATGATTTTTGATGTGCTCTATCGACTTTAAAAATCTGCAAATCAATCAGTTTACCGGTATGTGCGTTATATGTTTTTTATGCCTTTTTCGTCGATCGGATTTTCTAAAAAAACATTTTTGCGGTTTGTCAGAAACCTGATAGGTAATAATTATTTTAAATATTGTCCCCAACCAAAAACGGAACTATTTAGATATTTAATAGAAGTAATCAATTATAGCCCGCAGGCTCCTACCATATGGTTATCGAAATTTTATCGTTGAATCCATTCGTTTAAATTCGTCGGGTCAGTGTCAGCATTCAAAACTATTCCGATATCAATTTTAAGCGTTTTTATTGGTGAATACCTGTGGGTAACATTTGTGAAGTCCATTTGTTGTAGCAATTTGGACCACTTTTTGGTACAAGTTGAATTAGCAAAGTAAATCCCAATATTACCCAAGGTCGCAAGTGGTCGCAGACCATTTCGATCTTGAGTTACTTTTTATAATCGATATTTTAAATTAAAATGGATTTCGACTTAAACAAGTATAAACATTTTTCAAAGATCAATTATTTGTTGAAATTTTCAAATTTAAATACATTTATTTTTTATAATTATTATTTTTATAGGAAAACGTTTTATTGCCAATTATTTTATCATGCTTAATAAAGCTGTGAACAGCATAGAATTTACATCGATGTGTAAACAATTTCTAATGCAATTTAACAAAACGTAAAATTTGCGAGAACCTTTCAAAAAAACATAGTATATCGATGTTGATGTCCTGTTGGTGCGTAATAAAATTATGTTTAACGTACTGTTGTTTATCGATAATTACCATAGAAAACATTTTATAAGTGATTCAAGCCACAAATATAAATTTTTGTTTTCAACCAATGTCCAACAAATTACATAGGCTCGTCCCGCTGTGCGACATGGGGGTTGAGAACGGTGGCCCTGAAGGTTCTGTATAAAGGCGCAATTTTGCCTATTCTTACTTAAGGCATGAGAATATAGGATCCAGGAATTCAGATTAAGTACAAGGAAAAGCTGGAAAGGGTCCATAGGCTAATAGCACTCAAAATTATCAAAAGTTTTAGGATACTTTCTGAAGAAGTCGCATTTTTTTTTGGCCAAAATGATCCCCATTAGTATACTACCTGACAAATATGTAGGTAAAATAACCCAATAGGGTTACTGATGAAATGAAAAGACTAAAAAGATATAAAAAGACTAAACAAAAGGGGTAAAAAAGGATTATAATGTGCGGGGAAGAAGTTCTGCAAATCCTATAAATATGTAAAAAAAATCTTTAATTCCAAATATTCTCCAAGGTCGCAAGTGGTCGCAGACCATTTCGTTCTTAAGTTACTATTCAGTATTGATATTTTGAATTAAAATGGGTTTCGACTTAAACAAGTTTAAACATTTTTCTAAAATCAATGTTTCTGTCGAAATTTAAAAATTTAAATACATTTATTATTTTTATTTTTTGTAATTATTATTTTCACAGAAAAATGTTTTATTGCCAATTGCGATATCATGCTTAAAGCTGTGAACAGCAAAAAAATTACATCGGACGTGTACACAATTTCTAATGGAATTTAACAAAACGGGAAATTTGCGAGAACTTTTCAAGCAAACCTAGTTTATCGATCTTTTGTACTGTTAGTGCGAAATAAAATTATGTTTAACGTACTGTTGTTTATCGACAATGACCCTAGCAAACATTTTATAAATGATTCAAGCCATAAATATAAATTTTTGTTTTCAACCAATGTCCAACAAATTACGTTGGCTCGTCCCACGGTGCGGTATTAACCTAGAAATAGAGTGACGGAAAACTACAATACATATTTTAGTGCTCGAGAAAGTAAGGTGGATTCAATTTTCTGTAAAATAGCATAAGCTGTTCTTACTTAAGATATTGAAAAAGGAATAATAAAGATTAATCTACGAGAGAAGTGTGCATAATAATATATTTTTTAAATACCTAAATCGTTCCAATTTAAAATCCTTCGTAAAACCCTCAATTATGTCGCTAACAAACTTATTCGTAATGAATAAAATGTCTGATATGTTGCAGATATGTCCCAAACAAGACACATATACTTCCATGACAAGATACGAACGTAATCAAATCCACTAGTTTCCAAACTCGGTTGCTCGGATCCCGTGTCTCGGAACGTTCTAATATAGAACTTTTACCAAAGTGCTACTAATGGGTATTTACTTATTGTTTATATGTTTATATCAATGCAGTTGTGAATATCAATCAAGTATATATATAAAAAAAATAAAATAAAAATAAAAAAAAGCTATAAATAATTCTATAAATCGGAAACTTTTGTTTATTTAAATACAGTCCATAGTCTTACTAGCTACCTTGCTGTACTAAATGATTTGCACAACATCTTGAATATTTTAGCAGTAATCTGCCTCGATCGAAGATTATCCTGGACAGTGTTAACATTTCAAGAGCCAGGTGATTTAATTGGAGTTATAGTAGCATTGATTAGTATTTCTTAAGTTAGCTACTTATAGTCCCATCTGTTGGGCAATAATCATTCCGATGATATGATGTAGGATTGCCGTTGGAGGACGAATGTAGGACTCGCTGGATTGTGTGGAACTGTCGGACCATACCACAAGGTTCTTTTCTTCGTTTATCCTACTGCGTAGTATTTTAAACAGAGTAAACGGACTTCAGTGTATTTATTTCTATTTGTTCATACTTTTACAGATTAACGTTAACTAAACATGAGACTATAACTGATTGGAACAACTAGATGCGAAGGTATGGTTGGCCAACGCGTTGTAGCTGATCAAAACAGTTACATGTTTATTTTATATGTTTCAATTGATAAATATAGTTTAAGGAAAAAATTATAATTATAAAACTAATAAAATCCGAATTCACACACTTAATGGTTTTTTTATTTCATTAATCTTTTTTTTCTTTTCTTTTTTTCAAAAGTGGAAATTTTAATTACATTTTATTTTGTTAAAGAAATGAAAATTTACATTTTTTTTTTCTCTTTCAAATTTTGATTCACACCTGTTATTAGGGTAACATTCAGTGAATGTCACGAAATTGTAATACTATAGGCCTTGTATGCGTGTGGGAGACTAGCACTCGATAGTACCTCCTCCTGGCATGGGTTAAAGAGATTTATTTGAGCAAATCTCTCATCCAGCTTCTTTTAAGTCTTCTGAGAGTTTTTACAGGTATGTCAGTCGTGGCCATGTCATTAATGAGTATGTTGTTATGTCTATGAAGTCTGTCGTGAAATCGTCTATAAAGGTCATGTATATGTTCCTATACTGTGGGTACTTCTAAATAAGTGTTAAATGTGTGGTTTGAAATGTGCCAAGGTAATTTAAGTAAGTAAGTGTATGTGTTCAGTCGTTGTCGGAGTTTTAATGTCGGCCGTTTATGAAGCATTGGATACAGAACTTTTAATCTCTTGGTTAAACTGAGACGTTTTTGTTTTACATGTGGGCTCCAGGTCATTCTTCTATCTTTTAATTTTGAAATTAATAATTATTGGTTTCAAACATTATTTAAAAAAGCGGTACTTTAGTTAATCAGTTATATGTTTTTGATATACTATTTTAGTAACAAATACTGCAGATCCTTCATATAATTATAAAAATCTTTCCATAAAATTTTTTTCAACTTTGTAGAAAAATTAAAAAATGTAACTATTCAATATGAATAGAAATAAAGAATAGAAATATATTTCAAAAGATTATATGGTTCATTAAAAATAAGTAGTGATTTGACAAAAGAGGTGATGATTAAGATGGCAATGAAGAAGATAATAAAGGAGTTTTCTGAAGGAAGACACTTAGAATTGAGGATCCAGCCAAAGAACACCTCTTGGGCACAAGCAAACATTCAGAAAGGAGAAAATTAATAATGAAGTGAATTATATCTGTGAACTTATGGCTCATTACCCACTTGAATTTAATAGTCTCCCAACTACTTTCCCAATCGATTTTCGATACAAGGCGTCTGAAAGAAGATGGATTTAAGAACTTCTGACATGAATTTTTAATGAAGCGCAAAGAATGGTTAACATCCTTACGAGTCATTCACATAACAATAACTCAATTTTCTGGTAATTTACCAACTGCATTATTGTACAGTTGTAAATATCAGTTGTATATAACAATATTTTTTTTTTTAATTTAATATTGTTGTTTTGTTTTTTTTATTTATTAAAATTCTGCAACAGAGTCCGGTATTTTAAAACCATGAAGGATAGAATGGTTGGACCATGTATTAAGAATGGAGGACAACAGAACTCCAAAAAAAAAGTTTACCTTGAGATGATGTATTGCACCGGAACAAGAGGCCGACCTAGGAGACTAGAAAATGGATCCAGGATGTACAGAAGGCCTTTGCAGTGCTTGGGGTCCGAAACTAGAGAACGAGATCGCTTTGCAGAGAGGGCTGTTGTAATATTGTCAGGGATGCCAAGGACCACTCAGGACTGTAGAACTATGCAGTTTGTTAAACATTTTATTTTTAATAAGGCCAAGATGTATGTTATGAGATTTCAAAACATAAAACTTTTATTTTTAAATTGTGAAAATAAAAGTATGTTTCCTGAGAAAGCGTTGGTATAAAGAAAAAAAGGTTCATGTTCCAGATATGTCATCGATAAAAACGCAAAATGTCGAATATGACTAAATGAAATTTAACTTTAGCGATTGCAGCAGGATTGATGTACGTTGAAGCGAATTCTCGAGTCTGAATTTACTCTGTCAATTGGAGGAATAACCAAATCATAGGGTCGATTACGCCAATTATTTTATTATGTCCAAAAGCAATAACGAATCACTAAAGATCGAAGACAAAAAAACAGTATAATATTTTTAAGAAACGTTATAACAGAAACACTACACATTTATTTCAACGCTATGAGAGGCTATTTAATCGGTATAATGAAATATTATAGGTCAATACTTCACGGCAAAGTCATTTAAAATTTTAAATCTAATTCTACTTATTTAACAATGGACATTTCTTAGAAGGATAAAAAAAAAAAATAATAATAAAGAAAATGGTAAGAAAGGGCAAGCATACATATTTAAAAACATTTAAATTTACAGTTTTTTTCTTTTATATCAATCTAATATTGAATACATTTGTAAAAAAATTACTTTATTTATTACAGTTTTTTAACCTCATTTTATGTTTTTGAATGATGGGGCCCCTCTAAAAAATTCTACCAAATTATGATGTACCATAGTACTCTGTGTCTTGAAAAGGACTTACATATTTTTATTTGAATGTACCAACTTTTCGAACAAAATACTGTTATCTTCCTTCATAATAGTTATTAACAAATTATTTTATTATATAACGTAACATCGGGAACTGAAGTAATAAATGTTATTTATAATTTACTATTCTTGTACCTTTTATTACAAAGTTCAATAGTTTTAGGAGGTCAATAGTTTTTTTGGTAACGTTTTTTCACTCTCAAAAAGGTAACCTTTTGGCACGCTCTTAGCTGTGTTGGTGTTGATCGGATCGAACATTTCTCAATAGTTTTCTTTTGAAAACCATTAGAAATTTAAAGGAAAATATTTTGGACCTACCATTTAGGAGCTATATCGGTTTGAACAAAAAAAATTACGTCAGATAAAATATTAAACTAAAAAAACAAAAACAAGAATTATTACTAACCTTATTATCCATTGCGCTACATTCAGCTATAGATTCAGGCCTCCTAAAAACAATATTATCTAAGTTATTAAATTAATAATAATATTCATATATTACAATATTACAATAGTGTGCATTAGTATATTTTTTTTTTTTTTTTTTTTTTTTTTTTTTTTTTTTTTCCTTATATGGTATCCCCATATTAGGACCGTTTATTTATATATTAACATGTTCCATGCCTTACAGGCATACTACATGTTTTACAATGTTATTAAAAGTTAACATGATTAGTTTAGCATAACGTACATAACGTAGTAATATAACAAAAATATTTAAACAAAATCACAAAAAAAAAAAAAAAAAAAAAAAGAAATAACAAAAACAAAACAAAACAAAAGCCAACAAGAAACTACCTTCGCTGCCCATCATTTGTCAGTTTGTCAAAGTCGATCTTTCGTATAAACGTGAGTAAGTCAGTCTTAAATTTAGAGAACAAATTTTGTTCTGTCTCTGGCCATGTTCCATGTTTGAGAATTATATTTTTTACTAGATTAAACCTGTGTCTTTCAAATGCTTTACATTCATAAAGTACATGTTTGAAATTTTGAGTCTGTCCGTCTTCATTACATATGTCAGATCGTATTATGTTAAATCGTTTGAGATATTGTTTAGAGTTTCCGTGTTCTGTCATTAGTTGTGTTAGTTTGTAGTTGTTACTTTGTATTTGTTTGTAATTGCTGTGTGTAATGTGAGGTATAAATCTGTGTAAGCTTGGTGACTTTGATGAGGTCACCCACAATTGGTCCCACTTTTTAACCATATCAGAACTTATGTCCTGCTTTATATATGATAATGGAACTTTGTTATACGAAGGTAACAAATTACTTTTAGCCGCCTCTTTGGCTAGGTAATCGGCCCTTTCGTTACCCTCAATTCCAAAGTGTGCTTTAACCCATTTTATAGAGACTATTTTCCCTTTGTTCTTAATGGTTATTAAATTTCGTCTGATTAGGTCAGTCAAATAGTCATGTATGGCTGTATTATTAATCGACTCTATTAAAATTTTACTGTCCGTATGTATTGTAATATGTGTGTTAGTCTTTTGAGGTTCGTTAATTATGTATTCCGTAACTTTCAAAACAGCAAATTTCTCGGCTTGGTTATTTGAACAGTACGATTCTAGTTTCTGTTCCAACGTTCTCGCTGTCCTTACTACCGTCCGTATAGATTTCTGTTTTGTCGATATTCACTGAATAACATTTGGGTGTAGTCCACAAATTTGATGCAGGGTGTATCCAAAACTTACAGTTTGTGTTTTTTTTCTATTTTGTCTAATGTTAGGTCTTTATATCCTGTCTTTGTGTTTTTAATGTTAAACAATGTCGTTAATTCGTCAATTTTTAATTGAACTGGCAAAATACCCGCCAATAATGTCGCAGCATCAAATACAACGTGCGGTATCCTTTGCATATTTTGATTGCAATGATCCTTTGTAGCCTTTGTAGTTTTATAACATTTTTTTTACGAAGTACAGCTGGATGCCAAACATGTACAGCATAAAGCATTTTAGGGAGGATAGCTGCTTCATATATTACTTTTAAAACCTCTGATTTAAGGCCCCATGTTGCTCTAGCAGCTATTGACAGTCCGTTAATCATCCGTAGAGTGTCGTTATAAAGGTTGTCTAAGTGCCTGTTCCAATTTAGTTTTCTATCGAAGAGTACACCTAAATACTTCATTGTGTCACATTGGGCTAGTCTAACTGTATTGAGTCGTATGTCTAAGTCTGGTACTCTCCTTTTTCTTGTAAAAATAATGAATTTAGTTTTTTTCAAATTAAAGTTAAGTTTATTACCTCTAGTCCAATGTCCTAGTCTTGGTAGTGTCAGATTTGCTATTTCCTGGAGTTCATCAAAGTCTTTTCTTTTTATAAGTAACAGTAAGTCATCTGCGTAAGCTAGTAACGTTGTATTTTCATGTAAGTCTGTTTCGAAAACTGTATTAATTAATACATTCCATAATATTGGTGATAATGCTGATCCTTGAGGAGTTCCTAAAGTCAGTTTCTTTTCTATTGAGTGATAGCTTGTCTGAGCAGTAAGTTTTCGGTCAGTGAAATAATTCTGAATAATTGTGTGTAAGTTTTTTGGGCAGTCATATTTTTTAAGATTATGTAGAACCGCAGGCCACCAAGCATTGTCAAAAGCTCCAGCAATGTCTAAAGAAACTACTAATAAGTTACTTTTTTGGTGGAGCGTGTTATTGATTTGTTCAGTCAGTTCGTTGAGGGCTTGGTCAGTTCCAGATTGTGGTCTAAATCCAAATTGATGTCTGTCAAGTATTTCGTTAGTCGTTAGGTGGTACATTAGTCTATTTTTTAATATTTTTTCAAAAACCCTACCCATCACAGGAAGCATACTCAAAGGTCTAAGTGAATATGAATTTGATTTAGGAATTAGAACTAGTTTACCCACTTTCCAGTTCTTTGGAAATTCCTTTCTTTTAAATAGAATTTTATAAATAGCTGTAATCAATTTTGGAAAAGTTTCAGCAATTTTCTTAATTATTCGAGAGTCTATTTTGTCTATTCCACAGGCTTTTTTATCATTTAATTGTTTAATTGTATCTAATATTTCGTAATCTCGGATGCCTACGCCATCTTCGTTATTGCTGAGGTAAGTACTTCTAGTCTCATTTGTCTATGTTCATTATTGTCATTATTTGTTGTGTCATCTTTAATTATTTTATCCAGTACGTGATATAATGTTTGCTGAGTGTCTGTTGTGAATGTTCCTGGTCGGGTCATTATTGTTGAGAGTAAACTGTGAGATTTAATTTTGTTTGTTGCAAATTTATAAGGCCATTGCCACGCAGTAGAAGCAGTAGCATATGTTTTCCAAGAATTTAATTTAGAATTCTTAAGATGTTTTTGATATTCATGCTTACTTTTTAGATATTCAATTTTTTTGATTTCCCTTAGTATTCCGTCATGTTTTGTCCGTTGATATATTTTCCTAAGATGATTAGTATGTCTTCGTAAGTTAGTCAGTTCAGGGTTCCACCAAGGTACGGAACGGTGTTCAGTTCGACGTTTGAAGTTTCCGGATCTTTTGAATGCAACATTGCAAGATTTCGTAATAGATTTTGTAATTTTATTAACTATGCTGTCAGTCGAAAGGTGGAGTATTTCATTAATTATCAGGTCTTCTGTCTCATTTTCTGTCCATTCCCAGTTGGTATGAATGTGTTGCGGTAAAAATTGTTTCATAAATTGATGTCTCAAGTTAGTCATGAATTTTTCCCAGTCACCATTTTTATAAGTGCATTAGTATATAAGAACACGTTAAAAAAAACTAATACAACTCAATTTGAGTTATCAAAAGTTATATTGGCTCCTAGGCCGACAATCTAAACTGTCTGTAAACAATAACATATTAATATACAACCAAGTCCTGAAGACAATCTGGACATATGGAATCCAGCTGTGGGGATGCACCAGGGACTCCAATAGAAAAATAATTCAAAGGTTTCAAAATAAAGTGTTAAGGGGCATCGTAAATTCACCTTGGTACATCAGGAACGATAATCTCCACAGAGATCTTCGGGTGCCAACCGTGGAGGAGGTAATCCAAAAGGACGCCCAGTCGCATCAGGATCGCCTGTAAGACCACATCAACGCCGAGGCCACCCATCTCTTGGACTTCAATGCACTGGTGAGGAGGCTAAAGAGAAGGAAGACCCATGACCTAATATAGGGTCTTGTGTTTTACACTCAAAGTTATTGACATTTGAAGCTTTTTAATTTTGAAAAATAAAACTATATTTTATGTATATATGTTTTAACAGTGTATTTTTATAATTATTGTTAGATAAAAATTGCTAATAAGCTCGTAAAGAGCTTGATTGTAATATAAATAAATAAAATTTAAAAATATGTATATATTTTTATATATATATATATATATATATATATATATATATATATATATATATATATATATATAAATTAAAATTAAAATTAAAAAAAGTAAATAAATAAAATTAAAAAAAAGTATATATATAAATTAAAATTAAAATTAAAAAAAGTAAATAAATAAAATTAAAAAAAAGTGTATAAATATATATATATATATATTATATATATATATATATATATATATATATATACATATATATACTTATTTCTAAATATTTTAAATAATACAAATATAATAATGTATATATTTGTTCAGAACACAATGATTTTTTTTAATTACCCGTAATACTAAAAAAAAAAAATCTGCACTTGTCACAGCCGACAGTGGATAGATCGATAGCCGAAAAGTGTCATGCCCCACTAAATACTGTTGCCAACTGGAACGGAACCAGTCGGGATTAAGATAAGCCATTTGGTTCACTGATGACTAAATGACCACCCAACGAGATAAATATCACAACCAGTGTCCACTAGCCCTATCGGCAATCTGATTGGTTATCCCTTACTAGCCTTCAAATTCTCATTTCTCTTCTGTACCCTGTACATGTGATAACATGTAAAATGAAGCTTCATGCAAATGACTGCAGGGTTATACCATGAGACCTGGGTTTGCTTTCGGTTCAGTGTAATGTGAATAGAAATTCGGTCGTAGCCGGTGATACTCATTTGAATGTACAAAGTAATTAGTCCAGATTTAAGATTGACTACGCCTATGTTTCAAATATATTCAATGAACAGAATTTTCTCTATAATTTCGTGTTCCAGAAAAAAAGTGTGGATCTCAAACTAAAAGTTAAATACCAGACTCATTTTGCGATGTAAAGTGGGGTATTTTCATTAGGTCATCTTCGCGGAACATGTAGTCCGTTGTTCTCAGGTGACTATCATCCAAGTTATTAGAGCCTATCTCAACCTTCTGGTAGTAATTTGCATGATCTGGAGTAATGGCTTTGCATTGCGAATGCTTCTTAGAACAGATATTTGATAACAAAAAAAATGAAAAAGTATTAGGATAAATTTCAAATAACTATGAACTAAATTAATATTAATTATTATAAGAGTATATTTTATTATTAATAATATTAATATATGCCCTGTAAGTAATTTATTTGAATATACGTGTTCGTGTAGTAGGGGTTCGTACGTTAATCTTCTCATCCCACCAGCTTAGAGAGTCAGTTGTTCCAATGGAATAGTTGGTAGGAAAAGATGGATTGCCCAGTAATAAACTTCGCCTTAACTCATAAAGAATGGAAAACAACAAATGAACAAATGAGAAAGAAGTATTCATCACTTGACTCAAGTTCAATAGGATAAATATTTATTTATTGAATCTTAACTTCGTGTTATTTTTTTTTTTTTTTATTGATAAAGTACTAAGATCCGCCTCAAAGAGGGTATTAAGTATGGATGGCTTTATGGATCCATTCACAAAATAAATATATATAATAATAAATAAATGAAAAGAAGAGAAAATAAAATACATAGAAAAAATAAATAAGGGGCCTCAACTACGTAGTGAAAAAAAAAATTGCAATACAATTTTTTAATTAATTAAAAATAACGATAGTAATAATAATAACGTAGAAAGTACAACCGGGTAATGGAATAAGGAAGGCTAGAAGAACTTGGTCTGAAAATAGGAAGAAAGAACATGGAGAGAAGATAAGGATCATTTGTTAATATATGGTTATGGCACGTCTTAAGGATATAGGAACCCCAAGATCATCACGTGATCTTTCTTAGGTCAAAATTGTGCCTAATAATAATAATAATAATAGTAAAAACAAAAATTAAAGATTCAATTAAAAGTTAAAAATACAGACATACTTTATTTACAATATACACTCTTCTCTAGGGATTCCCCAGGACCAGGACAATAAATATACCAGCGCTTCTCTCTCAGTTGAGTCACTGGTGTAAGAAAAAAACCAGTGGAGGCTGAGTGAGAGCCCTATAGTACAGTCACTCTGGGGATGAGTTGAGAACCTGGCCATTGCTACTACTCCATGTTGAATTTCATAATAGACCGTGTGCTCTAGGCTTTGATTTTTTTTTGGCAATAAAATAAAATTATTTCATTAATCATATATTTACGAAAGAAAATATACTTGTTAATCTATTTGATAATAATGTACGTATAATAATCTCTCTTAAACTGTTGAAATCGCAGATTTAACTTTATATTTTGAGTCTATACTATACATTGTACATGAAATGTAATAACCGAAAAATTTTATGCGTATGGTATAAAGTTGATATACGAGTTAAAAGGTAAATATTTTTTTTTTTATATAATATCCCATATCCCATAAAAAAAAAAAAAATATATATATATATATATATATATATATATATATATCCCCATTAACAAAAAAAAAATCACAAGGGACACAAAAGCATTTGTCAAGAGCACAAAGCTAATGGCTGAGGTTGAAAAAGAACTGCAATAAGTTAGAGAGAGTATTAGTCTTACCCCCTAGAGCTTAAGACTTTTTGTTTAGCGGACTGTAGTAATGAAAGATAGTCCGCAGTTCAGTATCAATCATTGTCGATAATGATAGTTTTTTAAGAACAGTTCAAATAAAGATTGAAAAATAAAATCAAATATTATATAAATCATTAAAAACTTCGGAAGATTATGCCAGTGAAGGAACTAGAGAGCAGCGAAGGGATTTATCGGAGCCCTGGCTTGCTCTCCTATGGTGGGGGACAAGCTTGGTTCGGGTTTTCCCGAGATGCTTGCAAATATTGAATATAAAGTGAGTGTATTTAAGTTTTTTTTGTTGTTTTTTCGTTATCTATTTTAGTTTATTCATTTCTATAATTATTATCATAATTTATTATTATTATATGAGTGGATTCATTGTCATCCATATTACTCATTTCCCTTAATTGTAATATTTATTCAACAGAAAAAAAAATATCATTGTAAAATTTCTTGTTGTTAAAAGAATACTAATAACAAACATATAAAAAGCTTAACGAACCCTGAAGTAGATACTACCAGTGATCTCTGACTACACACCTCCACCCAACCAAAAATCAAAACTCAAATCCTCAATGCTAGATGTGATACAATCCAACCATCTCCTTCTTGGTATACATCTCCGATGTAATGCCGGTTACTTTTATTTTTTAATTCGGTCATTATTAAATACTACGACTTTATATGATTGTTTTAACCATCTTGGTTCTTTAACTTAAATCATACTAACCTATAAATATTATACGGTTCTGAATTGTTTAATCGTAAAAGACCAAGTAACGAAACTGCAAAGAATCGTGAACATAATAATTGTCATTGTCCGTTATACTGGAAACTGTAAACAAGCAGAATTTTGGTTCAGCAAAACAAGTGCACATAACCTAGAAAGGAAATGAAGGGATCTAAATACAAACCAATTTTTATATTATTTTTTTTAATTATTACTCTTCTTAATATTAGTTTGTTCGTTCTTTTAGAATATATAATACTATTTATGAACCAGTACCTTCGAACATTTCGAACGATTTTGATGAGTTTCTCATTTTATTAATTTATAAGTTTTTTTTTTTTTTATACTCACAATTACTATCTCTAAATTATTTTAAGAAAATTTAAAAATATTTCTTATGTTAATATGAGTCTACTTCATTTACATAAATTTTAAAAAGGCATATAAATACATTTGTACATTTTTTAATATTTATTTCACATACAAATATAGTATCTGCTTATAACATGCGCATATATATAGTGTAAGATAAAATATTATATTATAATATGACATAGCATTATATCCTCATACAATATTTATTACATGCGTTTGCCAATTATAATAGTCTATACCAATGTGAAACCTCAATCCACATTAGAAAAATAAGTAGTATCAGATTGAGATATCATATATATACCCCGGTTGTTTACAAATAAAACAAGTGTAAGATAGAACGTGGGCCAGCCTGGGTCTTGGTAAAATGCATGGGAGAGACTAATTTATACCTAGGTTCTTAGTGATCATATTATTCGTGTGAATTGAAGGGGCAAGCGCATTAGAAATTATTATACGTTTGGCTGGGTTAAAAATATTTGTTTGTTATATCGATTATAATATGACATAGCATTATATCCTCATACAATATTTATTACATGCGTTTGCCAATTATAATAGTCCTATACCAATGTGAAACCTCAATCCACATTAGAAAAATAAGTAGTGAAGCGTGTCTTCTTCATGGAAGCCCATCAATGTTTTTGTTACTTGTTCACTTATCGTAAGTGTAAGAATCAAGCTATATAATCTCGCAGAACATTAACAATCTTAATTTATATTTTAGAAGCAGTTACATAGCTAAATGAAAGTTCTAATTTATGAATAATGTTATATAGTTAACTTTTTCTTTCTATAATTGCATACAATAATCTTAAAAAGTGACTATGAATAGAGAAATCTCATCGTATTCCACTTCCTAGAACCATCTCAATGACGAACTGTCCCTGGGTATCCATTCCGAAGCCTTTCCCGCCTTCAAGGCACACGTTGCAGGCGCCTTTATTCGTCCACCTACGAGGGAAAGTCTAGTTCTCTTGTTAGGGAAAGAAAACGCTATCACAGGTCGATATTATTAAAAGACTGGCACCAGATCAGATGAAAGGGTTCGGAAGAACAAGCGGTAGGTGTTTCACTCATATCTCTTGAGTAGAGCATTGAATTAACAGAAATTCTTGAATTATAACATTCTTAAGTTATTACTAATATTAAATCCAACGCATAAAGTAAACAAAATTTCTATTGCTTCAATTTTTCCTAATCCCTTTCTAAGGTATGCAGATATCGCTTCTCTAGCTTTTATCAATACTTGGTTAAGTGCATTTTGTATGTTAAGTTTGTTTCTGAATTTTGGGTTATGGATAGGAAAGTAATGGATAGGAAGGTATGCTCCACTTCTATCGAACAATTCGATAAATTTCTTGCAAATAGATAATAGGAAAACTTCAGGGAGCATCAAGGGAGTATCAAACTTTCATCAAAATTAGGAATTAACATGTAAGAAAAAATACTTTTTTTTTAAATTTACATTTGGACTTCTTTCTAGTGAGCGGTTCCACTAAGATATATCAACGTATATATTCTACTGCAGAAAAATACAGCAGAAACATACAAGGCCACATATTAATTTTTTTTTTTACCTGACCCTTGTCTCTGAGGGAACAAAAAATTAAATAAGAGCACCAAGTTTTATAAAATAAAATAAAAAAAATATAAGGAACAATATAACTGGGATTTACGAATGTTAAACATTCATCATCATCAGTTCTGAAAACATTAAAAAACTTCAAAACATAAACAGTTTGCTACAGAGATTAAATATATTAAATATTTAAAATATAAGACAAAAACAATGTTCTGAGGCAACAAGCAGCTAAAGTAGGATTGCATATGTCACTTGAAAAAACACAGTACATCCTTGTTCAGTGAGTATCCTTGTTCATAGCATTTGGACCAGGGAAAAATCAAGAAAACCCAAAGGTTTAACTAACTAGGAGAATGGCAGGAACCCAATCTTTCTGAAGGAGTAGCATTATCGACTGGAGCTAACAAGCTAGAAATGACATATCACCTGACTAGGAACACCTATAATAAGAAGTGTCTCTACCGTAACACTAAAGTGAAGCGTAATCAAACCGTCATCCGCCCTGAAGCCTTATATATTTCAGAATGTCTAGTATTCAACCGGAAGGGACTCGCGGACAAACTTGAAATCCAAGAGATAAAGATAGTGAGGAAGATACTAGTACCAGTTAAGGAAGGGAACGAATACAAAAGGCGACCTAACCAAGCACTCTACTCTGTGAAAGAATCTCGAACATAATTAGGAAGATACGTCTAGCATTTTATGGGCACATCTCCAGAATACAACCTTCTAAGTTGATAAATCAGCTCCTCAATTACTGGAAAAGAAGGAAGACCAAACACCATGTTCGTCAGAAGCAAGCAAAGACCTGCAGGAACTTGGGGAAACGAAAAATGACTTGAAAGACCGGACATCTCTCAGGAGGATTCTGAAACAAATATGGTTCCAGGACAAACCACCAATAAAGAAAACAGGAACCCCATGGACACAGGAAAGGAAGGACCTACACAGCCAGAGGATGCGTAACTACAGGGCCAACATCAAAGCCCGGCCCAAACGCAATAGTTAAAAGTCGTGGTCATTAGCTGGCCTTAAAGAAACAAAAATAAGAAGTAAGTAAGGCACAAAATCAAACAGATTGATAGTCCCCTAATGAGGTAAAATAGAAGGGCTTATAAAATATATTAGGACCTGAAGCAATTTGGTATTTATGTAAATAAATGTTTATTCTGAGCTAATTTCATCAACCCTGTATTTGTCCTTCTATACCTCAAGTAAAAAAACAGCCATTGAAATAAGTGTAATTAATTTAAATGACATAAAGTTTATTTTTTCTCTAGTGTAATGTTAGATAAACACAAATTGGTTAAGAAAATTGAGATCCTATGTACAATCAATCTTACTGATGCTCTCATAGACAAAGGAAGACAGGAGCGGAAACCGACCACATCCGCTCCCCGTGTGAGATCCGCGGGTAGCTCTCCCACTCGCAGTTCTATATCCCACTCTCTCGCTGCATCCAACACCACACTCCCTGTGACCAAGGAGACTTCCTCGATGTTTCGCAACACCATTATATGGAGATCATCTTGGTTCGCGAAATGCTTACCTCCCAGTAGGCGTGGGAAGCTTAAATTGGTGCGCCTACGGTTTTCTCGGTGAGCCTAAGGTATAAGTGATATTAATGGGTGTATATTGAATATATGAAAGCTATTTTATAAAAAATGAGCTTTGAAGGCCTATAAAATGAACTTTAAATATGTTTGAAGTATTAAATAAAAATTATACTTGCTAAAAGTTAAAAAATATAATATTTAACAGGTATAACTGTAGACCTATTACCTATTTATTTATTTTTTTGTTGTTTTCTTTAATAATATAAATGTTCCTAACAAAAATTGTATTCCTATCATTCATATGATCTTACTCCACTTTTTGAGGGACATGTTTTTCAATATTCCGACGCCTACGGACGAGGCCAGCCAGACCAGCGCTCCACCTCCTCCGTAGAGGAGAACGACCTGCTTAGTGATGCGATCTGCGTAGGTAAGGCCTGGGATGTTCCATCAGATCTTATAGCAGCTGATAAACACATAAACGGAGCTTGATATGGAAGTTATATCATTAACTTGATGTCAATATCTTCAACATTAATGAATCTATTAAAATTTTTAAATCCTTTTTAAAGGGTGGTTTAGAGTTTATTTTTTTTTTTTTTATTACTACTGCTAAACATAGATTCTGTAATATTTGATACGTGAAGTTGGATACGTGACCAGGTATTCTGACATCAATACATTAGTGATTAACTGTGATAACTTGATAATAATAGATTTTTTCTTTTAATACAACAATAAGAAAGTTTGCTTACAATAAATGTAGTAACTTTTTTTTAAGACAAGGAGGAGAGGATTCAGTCTTGTAGGAGTACTTCCAGGTGTGTCAGTCTTGTATGAGCATGTTATGTAGAAAGCAAGAGTACCTTAAGTGTCAATAATAGCTCCGCTAATGTAAATTATTTACACCTACGATATGCCAATCAGCCCTGATAAATTAACACCAACATGAGATGATGACACAAAAATATTAACCTGACATAAAGACCCCACCGTTGCTGTTTTTAGCTCTTCAACAACACAATATTACAATAATTGTTTAAAAGAGGAAAATAATATTCAATTTCACAAAATCACAGTACATCAAAGAGGACAAGCCAAAATTAATCTGATGAAAAGCACGTTTCAACTAAAAGCATTTCTATATAAAAGTGTAACTTTTCTTTACAAGTACAAAAAGTAACAAGAACTTTTTATAAATATCATTATAACATGATACACATGATTCAACGAACCACTTAATGCCCACTCAAATCCCTTGACACAATGATTTGGCACAAATCCTTTGATACACAGATACCAAATTATAATTTATTCTGAGTGGGAAGCATCGGATTTATTTTATGATACATTTGTTTCCAACGCTACGTCTCCTAGTTAAAATAATATATCTATAAAAGTGAACTAAATAAAATTAAACAATATGGCAAGTAGCTTTATATTATCTATTATTTACTGGATCACACATTCTATAAGCATGCTCTATTAGACTGACCATATTGCAAATATATTTTTTAAGTTATTCCGTTTTGATAACAGAGTAGTAATATTCAGTAGATCGACATAGTTTTGTATAGTTATGTCAAAAACATCCTCTTAAAAAATAAAAAAAATTACTGCAAACCGCTATTGGAAAATACATTATATTTTGAAATTTATATGTTTTTTGACTGGTGGCTATAAACAACGACTGTAGTGCTCGTTAGGTGTTGCTCGGATCAAAAATTTGACTTAAGTTTCCTTTTCGGAAGCAGTAGATTATAGATGTCAACAACAGATCGTTTTCCTCTGTTAGGAATAAATGATTTTTTATTTTTTTTATTTTAGTAATCATCATACATTTCTGATATTTTTTAAATATTCTTGTTGTTTGAGAATAAAAATTATCTTTCACTTCATTTAATGTTCTTACTGATTTTCAATTTTTTTTTAAAATTACCACATCCATATAAGTATCAGTACACCATACAATATTTATTGAAAGGCATTGTTGATTTCATGAATAATAATAGATACCCAAAACTTTAAGAAGATTTATCTTCATAAACCAAATCATGATTTTTTTTTTTAATTATTTTTCTGTTAAGATAAATATCGATACCTAATATTCAATTATTTTCAGACAATTGAGAATTTAAATATTTTGGCTTCACCCTTCGTCGTAAATCTACTACTTCATGTCCTACAGTATCCTTCAATAATATCCCTGTTGAACAGATCCGCTATCTAGGACTCCAACTGGATAAACGTTTAACTTGGAATCCTCATACAAGAATAAAACGAATGGAAACTGCTTCTCCGTTTCGACTTCTTCAACATTTACTAGACAAATATTCAAATCTTCCGATTTACTATAAAGGACTCATTTACATGACAGTTATTAGATCTATTTGGACATATGGAGTTGAGCTTTGGGGCTCATCTAAACCTTCTGATTTTTCCCGTATCCTATTCTTACAATGCAAAATCCTTAATGCTTCTTACTTTGTTACGGATAAACTTATTCATAAAGATCTTCTTCTTCTTCTTCTGCGATCTATCCTTAGATGGCCAGGTCGGGAGTCAAGATGAGGAATTCAGTGGTCCTCTTAAGGTCCTCCAGGTCACCATGGAGCTTGATCCGCACATCGGTTGGAGAGGGCCAGATCAGCTCCCTTTGCTCAGAATAGAGCCTGCAGGTCTGAAGGATGTGTTCGGTACTTTATTTACCCTCTCCGCACTCGCAATCTGGGCCGGATCCAATATGTAACTTATTGAACAGGTGAGCTCTGAGCCTGTTGTGCCCCGTTAGCAATCGGAAGATGAGGACCTGCTCTCTCCAGGGACTCTGATGTGGATGTCTACCAATCCATCCCTGGCTGACTGAGGCTTTATTGAGCGTTTTTACTTCCTCGAGACTGAGGGTACATTCGAACTGCTCACTTGAAGCTCCTGGCCAAATGAGGAGTTCCTCCTCACCAGCTGACCAGCTGGTCCGCCCTCTCGTTTTCAGCGAGTCCGCAGTGTCCAGGAATCCACTGCAGAATGACCTTTTTGTGGATGGGAGATCTTAATGTCCCATATGTTGCTGATTTAGCCCAAACTAGATACCTATCCTTTCATAGTAAACTCCATAACCACTCAAATCCGCTAGTCTCTCAACTTGCTTCCCATTCTATTCCTGATAATCCTCCGAGGCCTCTGAAACGAAGATGGCCTAGAGATCTTCTTTTGTAAATATTTCATTAGAGTACTACTGATGAGTAGTTCTTTTCAAGTTTCAACATGTAATTGTAATCATTAAGAACATATTTTCTAGATGTATATATTTGTACAGTTGTAAATTTCAATAATTGAGAAAAAAAAATATTATGGTACCGATAAATCAATTTTTTTTTTTTTAATTTTTTTTTTTGCTTTTATCACAATGTCATATAAACACCTTTATAAATCTAGCATATGTTTAATAATAGTTCTAGGAGGGAGATGGCAGCAGGATTTTTGGTCACACTTTGACCATAAAAATAAGAACTCTGAAAAAAAAAGGCTACTGATTATTACACTTATATCTCAAGTATCTGAGATATTAATATTTAATTTGAGTATATTGTATAATCTACTCTTATTAAATTTATTTGATGTGAGCCAGTTTCAAAGAAGAAGAAGATGTATGAAGCAGAACTTTGTATAATCATAGAGTTATACAAGGGATATGAGTTTCAATCCCTTAGGATAAACATAGGAAGTTCTTAAAACGGCTAACTTAAATGAGTAATGACATAATTTCATCGAACAATCTACTAACGGTGTCGGCTGTATATATTTAACTTGTACCCTGCAAGTTTAGATGGTTGTTGAAAGATTAGGCAGCCTACAGGATGTGCTGGACCTATCACCCTGGGAGTATTAGAGGGCCAACTTGTGCTATTACCAAGTAACATGAAACTAGGTCATCTAGAGGATGTTCATCCATTCTTGATGAGAGCAAGAGTTCCTGGGAATAATCGGTCAGTATTAGCACACACCGGAAGAATACTAAATACCAGATAAGAATTCTTAAGCAACCGAAAATGAACATTTAAAAAATAATTGCCTGATTTTTACTGAGATAGTCAAATAGGAAAATAACGGTTATGGAAGATACACGTCTATATATAAACTTGAAATGTTCTACAGAGAGTTTTACATCTTTTTTTTTCATATCATTACATAAAGTCAATGAAACGTCAGGAGTGATCGCATGAATAATTACATTTATATAACTTAAATTTAAGATTTAGGTTGTTGGTTGGGGTATGTAGTCAAGAACAAAGCAGTTAAAATTTAATTTTAATTTATAATGACGACGTTTCGACTTGCATTGCAAATCTTCGTCAGGGCTAGAATGAAAGAAAACGAGCAAAAAAATATGACCAAATTGCAAAGATTGTCAATCAAGAAACTTCATAAAGACAATAATGTAAAGGTAATATATGAAGAGCATGAAGACAATACACAAAGACTATTAAAATAAAAAAAAATTGAAAAAAGAAAAATTAATTGAAAAAATGAAAATATATACGTAATTAAATAAATAATAAAGCAAATTAAATTGAATATTTTGTTGATAAAAAGATATACAAAAATTAAGGAGCAAATACAAAGTAAATGATTTAATAAGGTAAGTTAATAAATACCTAAAGAAAAAAATTAAAATAAATAAATAAATTTAAAAAAATTTGCAATATAGGAGATAATAAATATATAAAGTATAAAATGAGAAGTACATAGCAGTAAGGGAATGATGAATATTGGGGTATAAGTAGTAAAATAATTGTATATAGTAAAACGTACATAGTACAAAGAAAAAGGAAAAGAATAAGGGGGCGATTGTGAAGAAGGTGAAAATTAGTATGAACTGTGCACAACGAATTAAAAAAAAAAAAAATTGAATAAAATAAGGAAAAAGAAGATTGGTAATTAAAATTATGAATAATAGTGAGGAAATCAAGAGTAATGAGTGGTAAGGAGAATAACAGGTAAAAATGAAATAGTGGCGAAAGACTTACTTTCAGGGAGAGAGTCAATCGGAAACTGAAGCCTGTTACAATAAAACCGTTAAAAAAATTTCAACATTGGAAATGTAGGTCTAAAAATTAAAATCAGGTTTCTAAGGTCGGTAAAAACTTTAATAATTTAAATCAGGGATTTAATAAATTAATAATCAGGGATCAGGCTGAGTTGTAAAATACATATTGTACAAATAATTAATTTTTATTTTTTAGATTTGATTATTAATTAATAAGCTGGAATTCCAATCACTTAATTTCATATTTAATGTTTAACAAAAAATATACAAAAAGGTATAACTTACAATCAATCAAAAGTATTCGTACGCTAGTATTAGTTTAATTTTCTTTCGTTTAATTTTGTATTTATTACATTTTTATTTAATTTAAACATATTGCATTCATAGATACCAAATAGAGTCAATATTTTGTTATAAGAAAATTGACTGAATTTAGTACAATATCTTCTACATTATAGTAAAATGCACTCATTGTTATGAGTCAAAAGTATTCTTACAATAGACTTTCCCTTTTATTTCCACCCCCTGTCTTAATAGTTTAAGGATTACCTCCAATCAGTCTTTACCTAGACGTCATTTGTATAGGCGTAGCGCTAATTACTGATTATTATTGCTCTTTGTAAATTAAAAATAGGACGCAAAGAATAAAGACGAATGAAAAGGAAAGACAAATTATTGTGCGCTTACATAATGAGTTGCGGTCGCTAAAATACGCGAACAGACCTAACAGAACAGCTTCGAAAATTAAATGTGCTAGCAAAATAAAGTAAAAATATTTATTAAGATTTTTTTAATGCCTTCCTGATCAATTTTACACAAATCGATACTTAATATTTATATAAATGTAACTGATAAAAAAAAAAAAACAATATTACTGCTCAAATTTATAAATAAATAATTTTTTTCGAGCTTATAAAGTTATTAATTTTATAATTCATATTTTTTTGTTTACTCCATTACGGTTATATTTTTCAAAACTTCAATGAAATTTGAATATGGTAATATATAATATATTAGAACTAACAACACGGAAAAGCATAAAATGGATTATATAAAATTTAATTGAGTATATATAAAAAAGCCTAAGAAAGAGATAAAGATTTTTTTAAATATTAAAATATCCCATTTTCAACTTAATTTTAATTCAGCAGTATATTTCATGCCGACAATGACTTTGACTGGCTATAAGGCTGATCAGTCTGCCTACCCAATCATTTCTTCGGCTGGAATTCGGGTGACATCGGCTATGTTCGAGGATCTACGTTTATAGCTTTATAGCCGTCTGTACATGAAGCTACAGTTTATCTTATATATATATATATTATATATATATATATATATTATATATATATATTTATATATATGTATATTTTACAAACATGCCAATATTTTTTTAGACAAATAAAGTGAAAGGCATCAATTTACTTTAAGTACCTTAGAAAGTTAATTGTCAAAGTTGATGATTCTTGCATAAAATAATTGTATATAAACACTTTTGTAAATTGCTAAAATTGCAGTTTCCTTTTCGTTTCCCTTCGTTTATATTTCATTTCAATTAAGCATTGATATGTTTTAATTATAACACAAAACAAAACTGTAATTGAAAAAAAAAAAAAGTTGGTTACGTAAGTTCTTTATTCAGTATTACAGAAGATATCGAATTTATTTTTGTTAATAGCATAACCTTTCTTAAAGTTCGTTAATTAATATATGATAATTGAACTCTTTGACAAAAAAAGGAGTTCCTATTCCATGATTAAATAACAAACTGTAAAGATTAATCTGAACTAACAGTTATAATCAATAAAGGCTATATTTTTATTTCAATCAACCTGTTTTTAAGCGTTGAAATAAATATGAATAAAAATGGCCGGCTGCATACAAGTCGCCGACTACAAAATTAGTCGACTAGTCGGCTATAGGCCTGTAGACCCATCTCTTGTCTTACTTTCTTTTGAACGACTCCATTCCCACAAATCTTGTTTTATTTTATTATTAGTTCCATAAATTCTTGTTTTCTGCTAAAGGTTCCCCGTTGATGAGGCAACTATAGAATAGGTAATTATAGAAGTAAATTAGTAACTAATCTATTTTTTATGAAAATTGCTGATATTCTTACAAATAATAAAGAAAAACAGGCAATCCAAGATTCCTTAAATCTCCACCATTAGGGCCGCAGCCTCAGCCCAATTAGATCCATCAGCGGTCTACAGTTCCTAACGCCTTGCTAGAATGGCACGCCACTCACACAACAGCCACTTCAATCTCCCCCGGCGAAGAGCACTAATCGATTCGGAGTGGATAGGGCTCGGCTAATCGCTTTTAGAAGTAATCAGGGCTAATTTGGGTTATTAAATCTATCAGTATAATTAGTTAAAGAACAATTATTCGAATTAAATGTTATATTAAAGCATGGAACTAATTAATGCAACAGCTTATTGCACATTGTTCCTATCTTTGTATAAAATCTATTAGATTTTAATAAATATTTTTCCACATGTTTATATTATAATAACGAATATATTTAGGAGTCAATTAATTTCATGAAATAATTAAAATCACGGGAATGAATAATCCAGCAAGAATAATTAATAAAAAAAAACATCAATCAGCAGGATGCACCGAAAAAGCTAATAGATAATATATACATATATATTTATACTAGCATCCCCCCTCATAAGTAAAGATAATTTAATCTAAAAATTAAAGATTTATTTGTTTATCGATAAGATTCTTGTATTTTAGCATCTGGTTGAGCATTATTTCTTCAATGATTTTTTCACGCATAGCAGTAATTATTGATCTAGTTATAATTGCACTGATAAGGTGGTTGAAGATTACGTAAAAGCACCATTAGACATAAAATGTTTAATTTTAATGTATGAATTGGTAATCAAGATGGATAAAGACTATTAAGAAACTCTTGCGGAAAATAAACTGCATTATCAGTGCTTAAGATAAAAGGCCCGTGGATCATATTTTTACACACAGTATAAAAACGCTAAGAATCGACATTTTGATTTAGTAATAATTTGTATTCGGCAGAAATAACCTTATTGATTTCATCTGGTTGTATGTTGATTTCGAACTATAAAAGTATATGACAGTGTGGCAAACCTCGGTCCTACCTCTCAACATTGTACATTTAAATTTTAGTTATTGTAAATTTTACCATTTCGAAACCTTCCTAGAGTTATAAAAATTATTTATTTAGATGTCGGTACTGACGGGTTCAGTTTACCATTGTAAACTCTATTGTGGAATGGCGGTATACACAGGCGGTCGATTTTCAAGCTTCACTGGGATTCACATATCGCACACCATATTTAAATGTTTTAAAATAATTTTCTTGATAGTTTAATAAGTAAATTTTATCATCGATTTCGTGTAGAATGGCACACGCCACCTATTGGTCAATTTCAAATTGGTCAAAATTCACTGTTGTTCACATATTATCTTTTTTTAATAAAAAATCAGTAGATTTTAATATTGCTAAACCTTCTTGGAACTATGAAGATGATTTAGCTAATATTTAGTACAGATTGGTTCAGTAGTATTCGCGGTTAGTGATTACAAACGAAAAATGGCTTGACCTTTTATATAAAGTATAAATTATTATTATAGTAAATTTTCTAATTGTAAATTTTTCAGGAACTATGAAGATGAAGTAGTTAAAATTTGGTTCAGATAGGGTCATTATTTTTACTAAAACGCTATTGTCGCTTGCCACATAATTATAGCTTTTTGGATTAAACATTATATATGGTTCTTGTAATTTACTGTATGATAATTGAATTCTTTCATTGATATCCTTCCGATTAGATCAACAAAGATATTAATTATAAATTACCCATTAGTAACCTCTCATTTTTTTTTAAAAAACATAAGATGTATCGAATCCTAATATTAATTCTCAATTCTACCGATTCTTGAGAAAGGGATCGGTATGGAGAATCGATCATTCAAAGCCGATTCCTAGGAATTAATCAAAACTACCGACGCACAGTGGGACGAATGACCAACCTAGGAGGAAAAAAGTCTGAATCACTTAAACAGACCTGGCGACCTGATTTACACATACAATAGAGCTTAAATAAGGTAAAATGAAACTACTAAAGTCACAACCATAAGGAAAATACAATGCAGTAGGGCCCCATTATCCGTGGTTCAATATATATATATGTAATTTTTCTTGATCTAAATCAATATTATTAAATATATTATTTTATTTTTGAAGAGAAAAGATTTGACGCGGTCGGGATTCGAACCCGAGTTTCCACCTCTCTAGCGTGGCGCCTTATCCAACTAGGCCACCGGGGTCGTATCCGAACCAGGCAAATCTTCTCTCTTCAGTGATCCATAACCCCCGGGCACTCGCAAATCGCGATGTGATTCCGTGGATGAATGTTCATATTGAACATTACATTTAACGTGGATCTATTGACAATCCGTCACCGTTATATATATATATGTAATTTTTCTTGATCTAAATCAATATTATTAAATATATTATTTTATTTTTGAAGAGAAAAGATTTGACCCGGTCGGGATTCGAACCCGAGTTCGAACCGTTAATATATATATTACATATATATATATAACGGTGAAGATCTTCAAAAATAAAATAATATATTTAATAATATTGATTTAGATCAAGAAAAATTACATATATATATAACGGTGACGGATTGTCAATAGAGTGTTTCAAATACAGTAATATATATTAAATCAATGCCCTTAAAGGTTTGCCAAATACGAAATAACTCCCTTCGCGGAATTGAAAATTCGTTTTCAGAGAAGAAAGCATATAAAAGCAGCTAAATGCTTCATGATTATTTCATATACCTTCTAAGGCACCTCTACCATGAATTTCAGAGAGGTACTTTGGGGTACTTTTTAGTAATAGATCTTGTTAGTTTAAAAAATGCTCTAGTTTACGGCACTTTTCAAAAAATTATATTATAGGTCAAATTATAAAAAAATTATTTTGAGCATGGCTTACTGGTATAACGATCGCCTATATTCACAAATTATAAAAGAATAATAAAAAAATATCAATAGGATGATACACAAATTTAGATTGAAAGAATCAATAGTTTTAACAAAATTTGACCTGCCGAGTTAGGTACTACTTTGATCGTTCTTTTTACCTTGAAATCCGCCTCCGAAAAACGAAAGAACCATTGATAATGTTCCATGAACTACTTAGCTATACACCTATCACAATAGTTCCATTAATTTTCATTACGACTTTTTTCCCACTGTGCGACGTTGGCACTAGTTTTTTTATACCAAATTATGTAATAGTTTTGTATCCCAAATATTTTTTTTTTAATTGTAATTTTAATGGAGCTATCTATTGCTAGTACATGATTTAAGGGAACTCTCTTCGAAAATGAAGTATTGCAACTTCATCCCGAACGCCAAACTGCTGAATACATGTATTATCCGTAAGAAAATAAAGAAATAGTGTATGGGATATTTTTTGATGATTAATTATTATTTTGTATTTTTAATAGATAGTTACTTCACCTGTACGTAATGGAATATTGCATCGCAATTTTCACCAATCTCCAGCTACCCGATTAACTTGAAAATTTGCACACGTGTCAAACACCAATGACAATACAATAATGGCACAACTTTGTTCTAATGTTCTAACTTACATACATACATCGGTAGCTCTACATCCCGTCACCGAGACTGGGCCTCCTCCAAAAGCTTTCGCCAGTCAATCCTGTCAGCTGCAGCAGCTCTCCAGTTTCGGACTCCCAGCAGAGTCCGTGCGTCCAGTGTCACTGAATCCTCCCATCTCACATTTGGCCTGCCGACTTTTCTTCGCCAATGCAACTTTCCGGACAGTATCCTCCTGGGTATCGCCGAGTCATCCATGCGTGCGACGTGCCCGGCCCATCGAAGTCGTCCTATCTTGATAAACTTTACCAAGTCTGCATCCCCATACAGGCCAGCCAGTTCGACATTTCTTCTTCTTCTCCAAATTCCACCCTCTTTAACAGGACCAAAAACCTTCCTCAAAATTGATCTTTCAAAGATCAGAAGCCTATTTTCATCCTGTTTTTTAAAGGCCCATGCTTCTGATCCATAAGTTAAAACGGGACGGACCAAGGTTTTGTAGAGGGTGATCTTGGTCCTGTTAGATAGGAACCTGCTTCTAAAATGCTTCGCATGGCCAAAGTAGCACCGTCTCGCTGTTGCTATCATTCTGTTGACTTCTCGAGAGATGTCGTTTCCAGAGTTGATCTCAGCCCCGAGGTAGATAAAGCTACTTACATTTTCAAAATTATATGGTCCAGCCACAAATGGACCAATCCCTGGTCCATCTCCTCCGACTCTCATGTACTTGGTCTTAGCTTCATTAATGTGTAGCCCAAGTTTCTTTGCTGCATCTTCTATGGCCAAGACTCGTTCCGATCTAGCAGCAATAAATGTTCTAACTTAGTCTGGTTAAATTACCCCAACTTTGGAGGTCTGCTTGCAAAAGGTGAAGTAGTAGGTTTTACGTTTTTATATGGTCCAGATAGGTCCTGAGAATAAAATCTCAAAAATGAAACTAAATTTGAATAGGAAAAAATGTTTTAGGGGCAAAAAACCCATTTTTTTCTTCTTTTTTAGATTTTGGAAAAAGAAATATTCAGAAAAATGCTTTCAATCAAAAAAATTTTTATTAACAAAATTAAATTTTATTAACTTGTGCGTCTAAAGAAATCCCTTAAGTGAAATTTGATTCAGGTTCGAAACATCGAAGAATTTAGCCAACTTTAAAAAGTTTGTTTTGGTCATGCTTAAGAGCCTATAACGCAGAAATGGCTAATTCAATAAAAAAAATGTTAAATACTAAAAGTTGTATATCATTACATTTTGTGCATGATAGAATTTCTAAAGTAAACATTTGCTCATTTCTACTCTGAGATATGTCCAAAAAACAAAAACTGTTGGTTTTGAATAAACTGTGTTAAAAATGCAAAAAAAATCACGGATTGAACAGGGAAATAAGCTTCGAACCTTAAACTAAAAAAATTAAAAGGTCTGATTGCTGCAAATTGTTCACCACACTTTGCTTTTTTGTTAGGTTTGCTATAAAAGCGTGTTTTTCTAGTATTTTTTAAACTATATTTTTTTTATTTTGAATACTATTAAGTAACCATATGAAATTATATTAATATGGTGTATAAACAAAAACAAAAATGTGGTTTGTACCACTTGTAGGAAGACTGTCAAAAAACTAAAAATAAGTGAATTCAAATTTTCGAACTCGGCATTTTATTTATTTTTTAACATTGTATACCATGACCTGAATAAGCACTAATCTAAACGAAGAATGTATTGTATGTGTGGCATAAGTTTGCGCAGGATTCCTGATTCCAAGAAGATTGTTCAAGATCTTGATTGAGTGAAGTTTGTAGCCGAGTCAACTCCTGCGGTAATAGGTGATTAACTGAGTGCTCTGGTACTCCACACTTCCTGGAACATTTAGCTGGATTTGATTCAACAGTTTGTTGTATAACCTCGACAGCAATGGTCCCATAAACACAACAGACTCATGGTAGCCCTGAACCCTTTTCTTCCAAGGACATATTTTCAGTACTGTTTTTTTTAAACCAATATGGCTTAGTAGAATAGTCAAGGAGACCTCGTTTTAAGGTGCAGTAATTTCACTAGTTACATCAGCAACTCTATTTATACCTATAAAAAGTTATAAGTATTTTTTTAAGTCACCTTTATGTTTACCTTCAATTGAAAAACTAAGGTTTTATTGTGAATATTGAATGGATCTAAATATAAAAATAAAAACTGCCATTGTTTTCGTTCACGGCATTGTTCACATATTATAGCAATTATTAATTATTAAAGTTAAACTCTGGTCTTGCTGAAGGAATTAATGAATATCCTTTATTTTTGGGAAATTCTTTATAAGAACCCCAGGCGCTTTCACACCTCTTACAGGTATTCTGAGTTAAGTTGGATTTTGTAAGTTTCCGATGAAAATACTTCCTTGTTATCTTTCTAGTCTAATCTTTGAAGCCCGAAAAACCTTCGTATATTTACGACATCCTTGTCCTTCGTTCTTGCAGCCATATTTTGGAATTCTATGCTTTAATTCGCAATGCTTCTTCCCTCTGTTTCTTTAAACATCATTTAATCATCCACCTCTTCATTACCAACTTTCCAAACCCAAATTCAATTCTTTATTTATTTTCCCTTATTTTAAAATCTGGAGGTTAAGCGAGATTTTGGTTACATCTCCTCTTTTCTGGAAGTGCATCCCTACCGAAGTACCGAACCATAGAACCTTCATCTGTTGTAGCAGTACAATTGTCATTAACAAATCTCTCGTTCCCGTAAAGAAGCGGATAAGTTGAAATTATGCACTTTTTAGCAGGGCTCATTGGCCGTTTTCTTAAGACCTTAAATTACTCTATAAATACCATTTGTACCAAAATAGAAACTTTAAGACCTTATTAAGAAGCAAAACAAACAGTATTTCACAACGCAGATAAACTCCCCGTCAAAAGTATTGCAACACTGAAATATTTGAATTTTATAAAAACGTATTTTTTTTTTCATAATAAACAAAGGTTCTGAAGTCTATAATAAACATTCCTAAACTATACATAAAACATTTTTATTAGAATACATTACAATATTTCTTCCAATAAACAAAAAAGTTATAAAGCTCCTTTTTAAAATTTTCATTGTTTACAATTCTAACATTTAATTTAGATTTATAATAAGGCATATTACCCCCTCTGGCTTGAATGACTGCTTCCACTAGGCATACTTGTAAATAACGAAACGAATGATAAGCATGGACTGAAAAAAATTTGAAAAAATATAATCTAAAATTCCATAGTTCGTTATTAACAGGGAAAAATATTTATGTGTCTAATTCTTAATGTCTCACGTTTAAAATATGAAATGAAAAATAAACTTTATTCTGGGACAGACTGTCCCCTAAGAATAATTAAAGTGCAAAAAAATGAAGAGAGAAGAAACAAATAAAAAAAAAAAAATTCAATTAAAATTAAGTATAAAAATAAATAAATAAAAAATAATCAACCAACAGTAAAATTTTTAACACACTTATGTGCATTTGTTATATATTATTTACATTTTAGTGGAAGATTGAAGATCGAGAAGATGGATAAATAAAAAATGTTTAAAAGAAGTTAAGGAAGAGGCTTTACGAATATGGATAGGTAAGGAATTCCAAAAAGAGGTAGCACGGATGACGAAGGATTTTTCAAGGGAGGCAGTTCTATTTTAGGGGGTATATAGGTTAGGAGATTGGGATCTCGTATTCTAGTAGTGAATGGAGGAACGCAGAATAAGTAGGTCTGAAATATAATATTAATATGAATATAAACCAAGTATAGATTAAGGTGAAAACCAGGAAAATCTCGAGAATGATGGCTGTTACAATACTTTCGACGGGGAGTTTATTTAAGATTTTGCTTAGATGGCTAACTAACAGTTCACTTATTTTTAAGGCAATGTGGTTTATTCACATCTTTACGATAATCACAGAAATATTGTTAACAGACATGTTTAACAATAATTTTATCGATTATTATTTATACTGAAATTTAAAAAAAATTATAATATAACATGATAGGACCTACCAAAAAAAGTTTTACTGCCCATAAAAAAGATTTGGCTTCCGAACTGAACGTGGGCTAAATGAAGAAGAGCTCATATAATTGGCAAAGCCCACCTGAGGCGGTGTTGGCTGAGGCAATATCAGGGCCGGCTTAATTGGTCCACGGCAAACATTTCAGTCCCTTCTTTTTTCGTTTAGTCACCCCCTCTCTTCACTCTCTCCCCCCCTCACCGTCCATTTTTTTCCTCTTTATTAATTCACTTTAAATGAAACTTTCTTTACGTTTAATTAATCCTTTTTCCCACCTCGATGGAAAATGTCCGATGTGGTTTTCCTTAGTGGAAACCTTTCTTCAAACTGAAAACCAAAAGCGTACTTAGTACAAAGGGCTTTGTCAACTTCGTTAATGGGAATTGAATCCAAACGAATCTAATTAACAAACCTATTACCTTGACATTATCTTCAATCAAAAAACCTTGATACAAAGATTGTTGCTTACTTGCCATCTTTATTGCATTAAACATAAATGTATTTGAATAAAAACTCCAAGCTATATATCATTTAATTATAGTTGTTATTTTTGAAATTTATTTTCTATACAATATAATATATTTTCAAGAGGCTGAAGTTCTATGGACATTTGGTAAGAATGTCTGAGGAAAGACTTTATTAGGCTATTTTTCAGAAAATTTGAGATTACAAGAGTGCACAAGGATACATAAAACAGCTAAAAGAGGATACCAGCAAACTGAGGATTGAGGAACGTGACTGCCTTGATAGAGAAGAATGTAGAAGGAAACTACAAGGAATAGCGGTTCTAGTAGACAGGAAGGAGCCGAAGGAGGGTCTGGCCTGGACAGAGGAAAAGAGACAGAGGCAATCAGAAAGAATGAAGGAGATATGGATGATGAGAAGGAACAGAATTAAAAATCCATCTTCGTAATATTCGCGTGGTCTCTATGGCCTTTTCGTGAAAATTAATGATTTTTATTCTTACTAAAAATTTTTAGAAAATCTAATTTACTCAAAATTACTATATTCGTATATGATTTACATTATTGTACAAACTAAAACTATTCAACTCTATTTTTAAAAAGCCTAAAGAAAAGCAAAAAAAAAAAAAAACTTACAGAACCTAATATTCGATTTGAAATAAAGTTATATTTGTAGAGAACAAAAAATTCATCCACCACACTTTACACACAGCGTACTCATCAATCTAAATAGACATGTGGTAATATTTTTTATATATCTGTAAATGAATAGAGAACAAAAAAAACTCGTAGTATTCATAAATTTAAAATACATAAACTTACATGCTAAAATGACTGATCAAATGCATCAGAACACTTCGTACATACTAACACATACCTACTGTATTAGACCACATCAAAACAAAATACTGAATATTTCACAAAAACTTTAAGTACGACCTTCCCAAAAGGCTCATACAAACGTGGTTGTAACAAATTCCCCCGAAAATATTTTAAGAAGGTTAAAAGAGCGCTGGATGAGGGATCTCTTAAGTTACAAACAACATAAAATAATGATTGGAGGAAGTACTGGTCTTCCTCATGTTCTGTATGTATTATTATTTACTAAACACATTCACTGATTTTCTTCAATTTGAAGATAGGTATGAATTAATGAATACAGATAAGAAAAATAATTCAAACTTTTAATTAAATATTTTATATATTTTTAAATTAGCTGATGTTTGTGGATAATAGTACCATTATTACCACCAGAAAAACAAAACATTAATTATGCCTTCATGTTATTCCTATGGGATATGTTTTAGAGAAGTTCTTTTTGCAGTTCATTCTATTGTACGTATTTATACATTGTCAAAGGAAAATTGGAGAAAGTATATGTTTCGTATTGTTTTTTTAATATCTACGTGTTTTCAGCTGAAAAATCATTCAATTAGTGAGTATAACAAAACAAATATATATTATTTCTGGTTTTGATTTCCCTGGACAAATTCGACTTTTTAGACTATAATTACATTTTAATACGGAACTTAATTACATATATGTAATTGTGTGCGTGCATTACACAACTAAAGTGCTAAATATTGAAAAATAATTTATCAAATATACAATAAAAAATCAAGTAGGCCGTTTTAGGGGCTAACATATAAAATCACTATTTTTATTTCAACTGAGAATGTTGATAAAAATAAACTGAAGCATTATTAAAAGAATAAAAAAAAATTATTATATTTTAACTTTTAAAAACAATAATTATAATAGATTAGTTACAATTAAAGGCGATTAACATTTATTAAATCAGGAATAATTTCAGTTCCGGTAATAGTCAAAGCCCTGCTGTTTGCATGTTTTATTCATGTATTTTGGTATTTCCAGTGTGATTAATACGTCATCCAATTAACGTTGAACCTTTCCTAATAATTCAACTGAAAATTAATCTCTATTTCAATTAAATTTAAATGGTACAGCAATATTCTGCATAACCTAATCTGTAGGTACAGAGTGTAGGTTATTTATTTTGTTATGGTAATTATTAACTATTTTTCGGAAGGTTTATTTGCTAAGTAGGAAGGCACAACTTGAGAAGGCGAGGTGGTGAGCTGGTATGTTACTAGCATTTATGAAAGTTTACCTGAAACGCCGTTCTAAAAACATTTACTTTTTTTTAAACACATCAGGGGATTTTAAAATTTGCTATACTGTTTTTCTCCTAATAAAGATTTTGTACGAAATTAGTACGCCCTCTCGCCTTCTGAAGGTGCGTCTTCCCTACCCTTTCTTTTCTTGATCTGAGTTCGAGTCCGAATGAAGGCAGAAAATTTGTTTAATATTATTTCAGTAGTGAATCAACTTCAGTGTTGGGATACTCTCAATAATGAGAGTACCCTTATATAAGGGAAAACCGGAGGTTAATTTCGAATAAATCATTCCCTTTCACAAATGTTGTCCTGAAAATATTCTTACCCATGTAATTGAACCTAAGAAGCTCTTGCTGTGGTGAAGTTTTCTTTTCTCATTATTTACTTTGAAATATGATTAATTTTTGTTGATATTTACAGAAATTTTAACTGCATTCAAATACTTGAGTAAAGAAATTGCACTCCTAAGGTGGAAGTTAGACCAACAACTTTTTACTAATGAAATTTAAATGCGAAATCATTACGGTTTTATTTCAATATTTAAAAAAAATGAGAATAAAATTAATATATATATATATTATTTATTTAAAAAACGACCTTTCAGTTGACTTTCTCTAAATTCATGTTTCTGTAGATTGCATAGAGTCGTAAAAATTAATGAATAAAGGAATGCAATTTTCATGAGGTTGAAGTGTGTCAAAGAAAAATAAATCATGTTATTAGAAAAAAATATTTTATGATACTTTTAATAACTATAGTTAAGCTAGCGATACGAACAGAAATAGATTTCTCCAGGGAATTTATATTGGTTTCAACCTTCGGTATGGACCAGAAAAGACAAATATTTACAATCGTTGTAATCTGATGAATTAACTTGGAGTTCTAGGCCAAGCTAGATTTTATTGTCTATTATACATTGCCTAATAATATGAATAATTTAATTATTTAACAATAAATTATCCAGAACACAATCGATCTATGTTACAACTTGTAGTTGAGGCTATTGAAAAAATACAATAAAATGATAAATGCATGAAATATTTGCACAAAAAACGTTTAAACCCCTAATGATAGAAAGCTTGTCTAATACTTGGCATTTTCTCCGAGTTTATAGAGGTTTGCATAAGACATTGCTCGACCACGGAAGAAATTAGTTAGGTCATACATAATTTATGTTATTCTCTCTAAGTGCCATTATTTTAAAATTGTCCTTCTTCTTTGATAAATGAAATTCTATTTCTTCTGTTTGTATTTCTTCTTACAGAGAATACAGTGAATGTAACTATCAATTGAAGTGATACGAAAATATGGTCTATTTCGAAAATGGTGGAAATCTGTTTTCCAAAATTCTCAATAGCTAAGCAATTAGGTAGTTAATAATAAATTTAATGAGAAAATATGCTGGTTTATGAAGTTATAATGAAGTTTAGGTTTTCGACCCACTTGCTTAAAAAAAACATATAGAAAATTTTAGGTTTTATTATGTTCGGAAATGATATGCAATATAAATACTTAATTTATATAAATGCGTTATTTTCCAATTGTAAGAGGAAGCATTGTTTGTATAAAAGAAAAATTAGGATAAACTTATTACAATTATTCAAAAATAGATTGATGAATATAATCATAAAAGGAACTATGATGTAACTTTTAATTAAAACTTCTAAGCTCTCTGAAGAGGTAACATTTACAACGAGATTTTAGAGGAACGAATGACAATTGTTTTTGATTTCGTAAAAAATATTTTGAATCCTTTGCCGCAGGAAAATAAAAATGGTGACCGAAAATATTTAAAAAAATGAAATTTATAGTTTGAAATTTATTTTATAGGGTAAGGTGTATACAAATAAAAAGCGTCAAGTCCTATCAACAATTATCAATATACTTTTATTATAGATTAATAAAATTAAGATCGACAAAATTTGGCTTCTTAAAATACTAGGAAGTATAAACATAAGTATGAAATGTCTGTATTAGATTGGCATAAGAAGAAATGATGTCTATGAAAAAAAAAATCATTTTAATGTGAAAACTATTAAACAAAGAAACTGCTCATAAATGTTAAATACATATACAATATATTATAAAATACATTTTTCACGTAAGGCTAACCAAAAACAAAACATTGGGCAATTTGTTATCTGCTCAAAAAGAATTTTAGTTAGCTTATTTAGTCTTTAACAATGCTCTCTTTTTCGTACCATGTTATTTTTCCCTTTATATTCCATGTAATGATCACTACACCTTTTTTTTTTTTTCTAATTTATTTAAGATCATTTTATTTTATTTATTTTTATATTTATATGAAATTTTTATTTTATTTATTTTAAAATGTTTGTTAGTTTTATTTATTTTTTTGTTGCTGTAAATGAGGAGAATATGGTAGGGAATACCGTCAATAGAAACATAATTAAAAGTTATAAATTTATTGTGCTGATGTTTCAATTTAATTTTTTTTAAAAAATCGTAAATAAAAAAAATAGCATTTATTCTATCATGTACCTTTAATTTTGCTAAAATTCTCTCTATTTTTCTAAACTTGATAAGTACGCCGATACGTAAGCACTATAAGCTAATCACTTATTTTGTTTCTACTGACCGCAGTTTCAACTATATTTTCCTCTAACCTACTTTGATTTTTATTTATTTTATTATTCTTTCTTTTCTTTTTTTTATGAACCAATTTTAATTTATTAACCCCCCTTTTTTTTTATTTATTTATGTAGCATTGGAGATATTGTCTTAGAACCGAGCCATGCATCTTCCTACCACGATTCATACAATGGACATTCAACCCGGGATTCGCAGAGGTCCAGCAGTGTCAGTAGTGAAAGTACAACAGTGTCTATTGTGTCTTGTGGATATCAGAAAAAAAGGTACAAAAAACGATTGTCTATAAATAATTTTTAATGTAATAAGAATATACGTAGTTTCAGCTATAAACAATATTAGTTGAATCCACTGGTAAATAGTGGGTAATTTAACAATAAAATTACTTAACAGTATCAGTTTAAGTAAAAATTTAGTTTATAATTATATATTTCTGTTTCTTTTTTTTTAAATCGCGCAATTGATTTGTATTAAAGCACGATACACTATAAGCAACAGTTATGTCACATATTCTAACGATTTTCATACCTCTTGAAGAAGTTATTTTGTCACTATTATTAGATTGGGGCTTTTAGTATAGTTTCTGTTATATCTTCAGAGAAATAAATTTTTTTGTAATTCTTATTCATTTAATATACCTAATGATAATTTTTTAAATAAACCATAGGTCTGAATTTCGAATGAAAAATCTTACTTGGCAGTATTTTTTGTATTTTTACAACCTCTGCTTTAAGAGCTCCAGAGATAGTTTCTAACGTCGTAAACTGAACAATCACTTTCATCGCCATTAAATGAAAAAACAGAGAGTAATAAATTGGAGTCTTTCAAGCTGGCATTTTCAAAGATTAGCCTTAAATGAATTTCAAAGAGTAAAGTTTTCTTATATTAATTTATTCATAAGATTGTTGAATAGATATAAATATAGATCTTTCATACATAGTAAAAAGTTATCTTTTTATGTTTCGTATCTTATTATAAAAACAAAACATTCGATAAAGGTTTTTTTGATATATTTATTTCAAGGATTTTTAAATTTTTCAAAAATCTTTTATTTCATTACAGGATGATAATCATATTGTCATTATTTGATATTGTCTATCATTAGGACAAGCTGAATAAGATGTGGTGGCGATAAGAGATACGAAAATTACAGAGATAATCCCATAAATTACATTCAATTGCAAAAATGAAAAAAATAATGACAAACTTTTAAAAAATTAGGTTCGATGTATTTTTTTCAGATATTTCTATTTTTATTTTTATTTTTTCATGGTTCCCTGTTTATTGTTATACTGATCTAATAAAAAATTGTAAACAATCTCCTACTTCTGCTTCTTTTAAATTTATAATGTTTTATTGTATTAATCATAAAATTGTTTATCGATTCAACTTCCTTATATTTTTTAATGACACAAAAAAAAAATCCTTAACCTAAAATTTAATTTTTAAAATAATTTCTATCACCTTTTTAACGCTCCTGCTAGTGCATTTGGTTGTACAGAGGATTCTATATATGTTTTAAAAAATCGAAAGATATTATCTTTCTTTTGTCTAGAGACTCCTTATTTTTTGTAAATTTTAACTCCTCTTAAAAATTAGACTTTTAAATCGTTGCATTGTGGTTCCTTTTCATAATCATTAATTAATGCAATAAGCATTATGTAGTTCTCCCTATGAAAACAATGGTGCCCCACACTTAGTTGGACGGAACACACATATCCTAATAATTAATTTCAAACGCAGAAACAAGTTTGAAGCAGTTGAAAGGCGGCTAAGCCTATCCGCTTATATTAATTAATTTTATTAATTAATAAACCAAACTTACACTCACTGTCTCTTGATTTTTTTGGGATTGAAGATATTGGGTTGTCACACATCAAATGTCCGATTTTTCAAATCTTAATCTTTATAGAGGATTAAGGCGTTGCCTGTTGATTCCTAGCAAAATATTTACTATCTATTATAAGCACTTGTTAATCCTCTATTTGCAATCTGTGTTTATTTTTTCCCAAGTAGGCATCCAGATTTTAGTATAATTTTAACCGTGGCCATGGAAACACGCAATTTCCGAACGATTTTGTTTTTTTGTAATGAGTACAAACTCGGTCATTCCGCTGCCCAGGCAGCAAGAAATATTAATCATGGTTTTGGTGAAGGAAGTGCTAGTGAAAGAACCATCCGTCGTTGGTTTAACAATGTTCCTCTTGAGATACATTAGAAAATCTGTCCCTTGGACGGGAAAAACAATTGATTCAACATCATACTGCCAAGAAATTGAACAAATGCATCAAAATTTAACCAAGCAACAGCCGTTACTGGTAAACAGGAAAGGACCTATCCTTCTTCATGATATCGCCCGACATCATGATTCAATACAGGCAGTGAATAAATTAAAGGGGTTGGGCTATGAAGTCTTACTACACCCCCCATAATCCCCTGAACTATCCCCTACAGACTAACACTTTTTTCGGAGTTTGGACAACGTTTTGCGAAGAATATTGCTTACAAATGATTTAGACACTAAAAATGCATTTCCTTTCATGTGACTCAACATTTATCAAATCTGGGATAGAGAACTTGGTAAGCCGTTGGCAGAGGTGTATCGAAAATGATGGTAAATACTTTGAATAAAAAATATGTAAGATTTGATCTTAAATTTTTATTTTCTTTCTGGTTCTAAAAACGGTCATTTCATGTGTGACATCCCAATATATCATGCTATTGGAAGTAAGAACTAGAAATCATTTATCCGTGTTAATTGGTCTAACAATTTGGTTATTGTGCGAACTACCTTCTTGGAAGGTAAAACTCGGACGGAATGTCGACAAAATGCATAATAAAAATACTACCTATGATGCAAAAAACAAAACAAAAACGGAAATGTTTACAACGCCTTGTTCAAACACCGGCACAACTACAACTGTGTCCATATTTAATTATTAACGTCACAATGAGGGCCGAAAAGTTCGCACACACAATACTTGAACAACGCAGAATAGCCAAACGACCATCTGCTCATAAAAAGTGTCAGAGGATGGAGAATTTTCAATAGAATACAAAATGAGCAGAATTAAAAATGTGCTATTATTCAGTTAAATTTTATGCAACATTGGGTTCCTGGCAAACAAAGGACAAACAACTAATATTTATTTTTTGTGACATGTAGATAGATAAATCAGTCAAAATTGAATAAATTTTTGTTAGATTAACAAATATTTATTTCATATACCAACGTTTCGGTATGTCGTTTATGATAATCATTAGCGCTTCTAAAGATATGTCCGATGAAAATTGGGAAATATAACGTTTTTTATCAAAACCAGTTACACCCACTTATTTGTTTATTTTTTTAAAGTATTTATACTATTCTATAACCCCTTTGAGCTATTCTGATAAAAACCAGCTCTTCAGATCTTTGAAATAGTACCGGAAACATTTACCCGTGTTTAAATCTCTGAATGGGCCTTATTTTTTTCGCTCTTCTATAAAATTTTCTATAACGGATCTAGCTGGTTTTGAAAGTAAACGCCTCGTGAAATAAGAAGTAAAAGTTTAAAATAATATCATACCAGATCACGAAGAAAATTAAAAACAAAAACCAAAAACGCGTCACTGTTTCATTTTTAATTTTCTTTGTAATATCTATTATATTTATTTCATGTCAACCAATTTACCTGCCCTAAATTATTTTTATAAATAATTGTTACCTTAATTATTCATAGTAAAGCAATAAATTAAATATATATGAAATATAAGAAATTAAATAAAGTACCTAAAAATGTTTTTTCTGTATAGATCAATAAAAGCCCGGTTTTTATTCAATGTGCGCTACAAAGATACGAGAAAGTTCCTTAAACTTCCTAAATGTCACGTCCTCCTGTCGCCGGAGTTCTTTCCTGATGGGAACGTTTGGCCAACTTGATCTGGGCCAGCTCTCCAAAATATAGTATAAATGTTTTTGATTGGACAACAGATATTAAATTTAATTCTTTGATTTCCCTAATATTCTCCTTTAAGATTACATTTTTTTTTTAATTGATAGCATTGATAGTAAAATTTAAACAAAAAAGGTTTATAATAATATTGTATAAAATAACCTAAAAAACCTTTTATTAAAAAATATCATTCCCCGCCGCGGCTTCACCCGCTCTCATAAGATCAAGAAATAAGAAATATATATATATTTAAACTATTGATTGATATTTACAACTGTACATCAATATACATCAAGTAAATTTGATTGAACTTTTATTGGTTCACCGATAAAAATCTTGCATTTAAGTGTGCAGTTGAGCATTATTTCTTCAATGGTATTTTCATGCACAGTAGTGACTTTTAACTTTGTTAAAATCACACTGCATTATTACGTATATAAATTTAAAATATAATATAAGTTAAATATAAGTTTAAATATTACGTAGAATCATAATTGGCATATGATTTTTAATTTTAATGTATAAGTTGGTAATCCAGATGGACAATGGCTATTAAAAAACTCTTGGGGATAATGAACTACATTGTTAGTACTTACAACTAAAGGCCCATGAATCATTTTTTACACAAAATATTAAAAAGCATTTTTTTACATTTTGATTTGAAAAAAATTTATCGATTTCACCTCGTTGTGTTTTAATTTCTAACCAAAGTTTATAACATAGTGGCAAACCTCGTTTCTATCACTCAATACTGTACATTTAAATTACTATAATAGTAAACTTGACAATTCTAAACCTTGCTAGAACTATGAAGATGGTGTTAAAATGTAGTACAGATGAGTTCAATTTTTTTACCATTGCAAACTCTGCTGTAGATTGGCCACATATTATTGGCTGATTTTTACACTTCACTGAGATCCCAATGTCTCAACAAATATTTATAGCTTGTTTGATAACAATTTAGTTGACAATAAGTAAATTATGTTATAAATTCACCAACTCGATATAACATCGTATCTATGTACTTCTATTGAACGGTGCTAAATTTCATTATCGCTAAACCTTTCTGGAATTATGAAGATGATGAACTTAAAATTTGATGCAGATTGGTTAAGTAATTTTCGTGGTCTGAGATCACAAACGAAAAATAGCTTTTTATTTTATCTAATAGTATAAATTGAATTACTTTTAGATGCTAGAAATATATTTCTATGGTCAAATACTAGGTGTAATCAAAGTCCTTGTGCATGAACAAACACTTAATTCCAAATCTTACAGTTAATCCTAAAAGAACGTTTTTATTACTGCTACTTATGTCAATCTTAGATTTTCATTCGCTTACTTTGACAAATTATTCAATTAAATTTTTGAAACATAAGTTCAAAGTCAGGTGAAACGATATGAGAAGAAAAATGGTCCATAGACGGTGAGCTTTTTATACATCGAAATACTGTTAAATTTTGATTCTTTCAATCTGTTTGCGAAAAAAAGTGATGTTATTTATTTGCTCGAAGGCGTTTTGAATTTTTAGTTTGGGCCTGATAGTCAGACAGTGGCCTCAAACTTGACAAAATTTATGCATTTCGTGTGTGTAAAGTACTGCGCTTTGTTCGCTAGAAACCAAACCATTTCGCAACAAGACCCCAGCACATTATTCTCATTTAACAGTGGAAGAACTATTGTTACTTTAAACAATAAACGTTTCTCCTTATTTTGCGTATAGACTAGATATTAAACTATCAGATTATAGCGTGTTTAGATCAATTTTCGAATAGTTTTTAAAAGGTCAAATCCTTGATAATTTCTAGGATGTAAAAATCAGGATGTATGGAGTTTTTTGCATCAAAACCAAAGGTGTGGTACCGGAATCAAATCTAATTAATGATAAAAAAAAATGGGTATAAGTAGTTGAAAAATAATATTTATTTGAATTAATAATTTCTAAAATATATAATATACATTACTATATATTTGTCAAATACCACTCACTCATTTAACACGAAATCTCAGAAACCACCGAACGGATTGGAATGAAATTCGAAATGTAGCTTCCTCTAGGACCATAGGTGCTCGCTAAGAAAGGGATTTAAAAAAATCGGCTTGGATCGCGGCTAATTCGCGAAAAATACGATTACAATTTTTATTGGGTGAATAACAATAGATTAATTGTCATATGGTATATGGAAATAAGCTAAGTTAAAAAACAGGTTATATGCTTAGGCCGCACGCTTTGGTCACAAATTAAGTTCCTTATAGTTGTAAAGAAACAAAAATACGATCGATGTCGAAACCTTATAATATGGTACTTTCTGTGAACTCATGGTGGCTGCAGAGGTGTACCTTTACAAGTTTGAGTTGTTTCTTGACGATAAGCTATTAAAAGACTTATGTTAAAGAAGAGGTTAAAAGACTTATGTTCTCTGATAATGACATGTAAGGCCAGTTCGATTTACATATTTCTGACGAGCAACCCACCAACCTTGCTTCACCAGTAGCTTCGTCCCCAGCTACTCTTCCTTCAGCTTTCCGGTCACAAGATAATTGTTCTGAACTATAATTGGTCCTCTTCAAATCGGCTTTCCTTGAACCTATAATCTACCTTTTTTCAGTTCAGATGAGCCTATTGCAACATTGAAGTCAACTTATCAATCTAAAAGTAAACAACGCAGGAAATTATTCACAGATTCAGTGATTCTCTTCAGTATCGTCTCAGGTTCTGCCATGGAGAAGATGGGTACAGTATTAACATCCCTCAGCGTGACCCAAACACCAATACACCACTTAAGAAAACTGTGTCTGCAGCTGATTTTTACGCTTAAATGTAGATGAAGCGAGGAAGTGAAGAACCTTATTTACTTTAATTTCGTAATCTCCTCAACCAATTTATGCTTGATATGCACGCAAAAATAGAAACAGTAAGACTAAACCTTATTCGAAAAAATAAAAAAAATTGAGAAGTTCAGACTAAATTCACTTAAAGTATGCCATAAGAAAAGCTGATGGTCTGGTATCAGAGCTCAGTAAAATGGTAGTGCTGCCTTGAAGCTTCGCTGGAGGACTGTTAAAAAAATATAAAATTAACTCTTGAAAATTGTCAAATTTAATTATTGAAATTTTGAAATTCTAAGAATTGAATTCTTTAGCATTATTCAAGTAATAATAATTATCAACGTTAGGCTTAACTTTTATTAATTTAAGTGGTCCTTAATCCTAATGATATTAAACCGTTGCGGAGCAGGGTTCTTTCAGCTAGTTGGAAATAAAAATATACTTATTCAACAGACCGAATATTTTCAAATAAGAACTAAAAAAAAAAAAATAAATAAAGAATAAATTCACAAAGCCAATGATCCACTATTTCAGAAACAGAAAAACGATAAGTAACTGATTCGAACAAGATCAAAAAGGTTTAATTAAATTTAATATCACAGAATGTTTAATATCAAATATGATTCATTTCAAGAAGTTATTAAATAAGAAAAATTCAAAGAAAATCCAATATACAGTCTAGTAACAATTATCAGAAGAAAAGAAGAAAGCAAGAAAGGATGAAGGACTTTTGGACAAAGCAGGCAGCAAATAGAGCATGCAAAAATAATTGTTCTAACGTACCCCAAAGTAGGTGATCATCGTTCTTATCTCCACACTGTTTAAAACTCATTATTAAAGTCAAGGCTGCCAAAGTAATTAATACGAGAAAAAATATTGCAATCTGGTTCTGTAATCGATAATTAAAATAATTTTAAAAAAATATTATCTCTAATTTATTTATTTTTTTTTTTTTTTTGATGACAGCAATCATCTCATTGGTGTATCTCATGGTCATATACAATTTGGTTATTTAAAAAAAAATATATATTGTTCTATTCCTCAACTATAAACTATGGAGCTTCGATTTATGACCAATCAATAAACGAAATAGTAGAGAAATGGCCAGAAATGCGGTCAAGTATAATTAGAACATCCAAGTCTTTAAATTAATAAAGTTTATAATTGGAGTGCCAACGTTTCGACCTGCCTTGCAGGTCTTCTCCAGGGCTAAAATCTCTGTCCTACATTCTCCAAGTCATTATCCCCCCCTTTCCTCGATTTTCTTGAACAGACATTGTTGGCCGAGTCTTCAAGCAGACCACAATCAGTAATTTATTTTAATTCCTCATATTTCCTCAACCTCTCCCTTCGTTTATTATTATGTCAACTTTATTTTCTTTCTTTCCTTTCTATCTTACCCTTCTCCTTTTCAAATATTTTTCTTATACTTATTTTTAAATTCCTATTTATACCTTCTTATTAAAAAAAAAAAAAAATCAGTTAATGAAATTCTAGCATTATATTAGTTTACACAATTAAAAATTTGTATTATTCAATCGAAAATATTTTATTACTAGCATCCCCCGTCGTGGCTTCGCCCGCTCTCATAAGTAAAGGACTTAGATAATTTTAACTAATAATTGAAGTTTTAAAATACTGTATTACAGCATGCAATTGAGAATTATTATCTCAATGATACTTTCACTATTATAGTAAACTTTACTATTTCAAACCTTCCTAAAACTGCAGTTAATTTGATACAGATAGGTTTATTAGTATAACCTTTGCAAACTGTCAATTTAAATTGTCAATTATATTTATATGAAAAACATCGTCGCGGCTCCATCCAATCTTATAAATAAAGAACAGATTATTTTAACTAATAATTGGATTTCATTTGTTTATCGATAAGAATCTTGTATTGAAGTATGGAATTTAACATTATTTCTTCAATGATATTTTCAGGAAGACAGTAATTTTTAAGTTGGTTAAAATTGCATTGATTAGGTGTTTGTTATTAGGAGTACGTAAAAGCATAATCAGACATCTATTTGGGCAGAAATAATTTTTCAATCCATATGCATAGATTTCTGAATTTTAATTCCTAGCTCTATATAACACGGTACCTTTGTAACCTCGCTCGAATGGTGCTCGCCACCTATCGGTCGATACTGCGCGCCACATATTTATCGTTTTTATATGACGATATAATTGTAAATCTTTAAATTTTATTATTTTTAAACCTTCCTTGAACTATCAAGATGATGTAAAAATTTGGTTCAGATTGGTTCAGTAGTTTTCGCGGTTAGTGATCACAAACGAAAAATGGCTCGTCCTTTCATATAATAGTATAATATACTTTATTTTTCGACTAGACCTTGCTAGTATTTCGTATTCAATTATGTAATTAACTTGAGATATTCTTCTAATTATGTAACTATTGATTCATTGGTAAACTAATTTACTTTGTATCATTCTTTTTGTATCATCTTGGACACATCCATCTTTTGTTGTTTTAGCCCTGAAGAAGACCTCAAAGACATATCGAAACGTTGGCACTTCAAATATAAAGTTTTTTTATTAAAAAACTTGGATGTGTTAATTACACCATTTCTCTACTATTACATCACACTGTCAACCATATAACTTTCATCATAATAAATGAAATATTTCAGGAGAAATGATTTTCCAATTCAGAAAACAACTGAAGAGTGAAACTTCTGACTAACTGATTTACTTCTCTGAATATTATGAATGAAATTCCCTCAGTTTATAAAAGTTTAAATTTTAACTTGGATAACCATTCTTCCCTTAACGATAGTCTGTATGAAAGAGAGTACTGCTATAGAATATAGATTTTTTCATTAATAGCAAATGCCCTGAACTGAGAGGCAAAGCATTAGAAGAAGAAATGAAGACTCCGGGTAACGATTGTAATACAGTCCCAAGGGGTAGGGGTGCAGTAATTGAATTTTCATCAGCGTTTGGAGAGCACTCTGGTCCAAATTAAATTCTTTCAGTATTTCCTTCAAAACTCGTTGACAAGCCCCCTCAATTCGAGCATCTGTCTATTAATATTAACGAAGCTAATATAAAACAATTTTTTTTTTCCAGGTCAAAATCTAATTTCATCTTTCCAAACCGTTTTATAAAATTACAATTGAGAAATGGCTGTTAGAAATACTTGAAAAGATGGGCTTTGAGACTTTTTCTAAATATTCACAATTAATCATTCACGCAAGGCAAGTTGGGAGACTAGTGGATTCGAGTGGGTATGAAGTTATAAAAGGGTAGATATCTAGTTTGGGTCAGCAACTTATGCAGCATTAGTATCATTACGGATAAGTTTGTTTGTTACATGATAAGGAGCATTAAGAATTTATGAAGTATTTTGGATTGTAAGGATTAGATACGTGTTGAATTGGAAGGTTTAGTGGAGCCCTAAATCTCAACTCCGTATGTCGAAATGGTCTAGTTACTGTCATGTAAGTCTTTTATATTTTATTGGGAGCTTAATACACTTGTCACAAATATTGGAGTAGTAGGAAACGACGAGTAGTTTCTATCCTTCTAAGTCTGGTTTGTGGGTAGATTAATCTAAAAATAGAAACGGTCACACTAAATATATCTTGACCTTCCCATTCTAATTATAATTGGTTGGTTACAAAAGGATAGTCCGTCCTTCTAAACTAGTTGAAATAAATACATTAGATCCCAATTTATTAAAAAAAAATGGTAATTTTCAAGAGAGATATAGGTTACAGGCTACACAATTATATGATTATTATGCTATGCTAATTATATGCTATACCACTATCGAGGGCAATATTAGTAAACAAATATTAGTTATAATAAATCCATATAAATATATACTTATATTAGGCATGGCGAATGCAAATATGAAAAATAAACTCTCCTCTTATGGGAGATATCAACTCCACCTGTTAACTTGTCCCATTTAGTTAGCTTGTAAAGTGGTCTCATAAAGGCCAGAAAGAAGATTTCACATTTTTTTTTAAGTTTAAAGAACCTGTTCTCAACAATAAAAATCCCGACTCCAGTAATTTACACTTTCAAATTTTTCGAAACCATCGGGACATATATATATACACACTAGCATCCCTTGTCACGGCTTCGCCCGCCCTCATAAGTAAAGAACTTAGATAATTTCAATTGATTGAGATTTAATTTATTACACTGGTCAACACAATTTTTGTTTCTTAATTTTTTTTTTTTTATTGTTATTGGGTATTTCAAAGGCACTGACTATGAAAAAAATACTTGTAGATTGCTAACAGCTTTATTTTGTGAAATATAAAACTTTACTGTTTTCATGAAAAAATATAGGAAATTAATACATAATCTTAACTAAATTTGATAGAACATTATTATCAAATGATCTTTTACAGGATTTCCTTGAATAAACGACTTTAGGTAGATCTCTTTACATACAATATTTGTGTCTTCTTCTTTCAAAGTCGTCGATTGTGCAACAGATATGGATCCGTACTTGTTACTGCTATAGAGCAAAACACACATTAAACTTCTTTCGCTGCTGTCAATAAAAATACACCAATCCTTAGGCTTGTAATTTATTAAAACCATCTGTTGCGAAATACCATCAACATCGTTACAAAAGACTAAATCCTTCTCTTGGGGAAAGTACCGTAACAGATTCTTTTCTCGGGTACGATAAAAAGTAATGTTGGTAAACAAATGTTTTTCTTTTAAACGAGATGGAAAAAAATCAGAAGATTCTTTCGGTAAGTTCAGATCCCTCACTAAGTCATTTAGTTCTTTCTGATTAATTGGTTGAGGTTCTGAAAGGCTACATTTGCAATCTGGACCAAACCATCACTTGATATATTTTGTTCGCGTTCACAAAGATTTGGATCATCAGAGGACACACGTTTGTGGCAAACAATATAAGAAACCCATGACTTGTCCTGACTGTACAAATCTATTTTGAAGTATTGATGATATGCAGTTTTTACAAGTTCTGATATAGGTTCTTAATACTTTTCAAATATATATTCGCCACAAATATAACAAAAACACTCTGTATCAACAAAAAGTGAAAATCTAAGTAAAAATACTAAATAAGATTTGTAAGCTATAACTCAAAAACAAAAGCTGTTAAAGAAACATTGTTGTCATATTTACAAAATATGTTTCAAGTTGAGTAGGAAACAACAAAATAGTCACAGGAAACAAACAATTTCTTTGTTTTTGTCGACCAGTGTTATCGATGAAAATCTTGTTTTGAAGTCTAAAATTGAAAATTATTTCGTCTATTACATTTTCACCCAAAACTGAAACCTTTAATCTACCACTATTGATTAGGTGGTTGCAGATCACGTAAAAGCATAATTAGACATACAATCGTAATCCAGATGGACAGAGACTATTAAGAAACCCTTAAGGATAATGGACTGCATTATCAGTGCTCACAACTAAGGCCCATGAATCATATCTTTATAAACATTATCAAAAAGCTATGGTTCGATCTTTTGATGAGGCAAAATTTTTATTGCGACAGAAATAGTCTTACCGATTGCATATAGTTGGATGTTAATTCCTAACCATAAAAGATTATGACAGTGTTACAAACCTCGTTTCTGCTCCTTATCACTGTTAATTTAAGTTATTATTATTGTATTCAGACGGGTTCAATAGTTTTTAGCATTGTAAACTCTTTTGCTAGTACCTTAGGGTACCTTTGTAACCTCTTTTAAATGGCGCTCGCCACCTATCGGTTGATTTTCAAGTTTCACTGCGCACCACATATTCTTTGCTTTTTAATAACAATTAAATTGAAAATCTATAAAGTTTATTATTCCTAAACCTTCCTTGAACTATGAGACTGATATAGATAAAATTTGGTACAGATTGGTTCAGTAGTTTTCGTGGTTAGTGATCCCTAATCAAAAAATGGGTTGTACTTTAATATAATAGAATAGATAATGATTATACATAAAGAAAGGGTATATAATAAAAATTAAGTGCTGCTATAAATAAAAAATATACAAATAATTCAAAAGTCTATAAGAGATCCCAGCGCTTTTCTATAGCCGCTTCACTGGTTTTTGTTAGCTCGTGGAGGCAGAGTAAGAGCACTTAGGCCACTAGAGAGCTTGTCATTGCATTGTCAAACTATCCAATACACTTTTCTAGTCATTTTAACCTGTGAAGAGCAAATAGAGCCAATTCATAATACACTAAGCAAATATTTGTTTCAATACATTTTGCTCTACACAAACAGGTTTGTATTATCTGCCTTTCAGAATTTAACAGTAATAATATCATACTGAATTGATAAATAATTTACTAATTCTACGTTATACTGATAGTAATGCAAATAAATCATTCATTCCTTATTGTATTGATCTTTCTATAATATCATACATTCCTGAGTATTAAGGTCACCAATCATTATCGAACTGTTGAGAAATACTTCATATTAAAAAATGTAATTTTTCAAGAATCAAATGCTACTTATTTCCTTTTTAATGTCATTTCCATTCATCGTTGAACTGTCGTAAGCTGCTTCAGAGGAAGTAAATAAGTGCTTATTATTCAGCTGACTAGAGATGAATACACAAGTTTAAGGGATTAGAAATAAAAAAAGAACCTACAATTTTTTAGATTTATCTCCAAGATATTTAAGATAGAATGCGAAGTTTCACGCTTGGAATCCCCTATTTCAAGTATAGATGTAAAAGATCCCTGTTTATTTTTCGTATTTATATTTAGAAATTTCTCTACTAAAATAATCAATGAAACTAGTTCATTTAAATATTTAATATATTTCGAATTTAAAGAATTTGCTTTGAAGTCTCAAATGTTCTCATGTTATTTTATTTTTCAGTGTTTTTTTTTGTTTTTTTTTTCGCAGTAGTTGAAAACAACTACATTTATCACATTAATAAAATATCAAGAGATAAACAAATAAAATAGTAATATTTAAAAAAAAAAAGATTAAAATATAGATTTTTTGAACGTCATATACAATAATCAAGGAGAGTTTCAGCAATAGTAGTAATGAGAGTTTTATCTAAATTTATAAAACTTAAAGATTTTTAGGCAAATACAGACAAATTATCAAGATCAGATCTACCCTCTTATTTACTTCTTGGACTATCTTTAGAACCATTAATTACTTTTTAAATATTCTTTCATTTTTCAGATAAAAGAATATACACACCAAATGCATGTATTTTGTAAATAAAAATATATTATCTATAATAACGTAATATATACGTAAAATAATCACCAGCGCACTGAGATATCAATTCGGGTTCAGTTTAAGGCTAACCCTAACTCTTGACCCACAATCACTAAGCCCATTTTAACAACCTGCATGTACGTTTATGAGTATTAAATTATCTATACTAGTATAATAAAAGGACAAGCTATTTTTCGTTTGTGACCACTAACTACGAAAACTACTGAACCAATCTGTACCAAGTTATAACTACTTAATAGTTGCAGGAAAATTTAGCAATAGTAAAATCTACCGATTTCCAATTATTTTGATATTAAAAAAATATATAATATGTGGATAACAGTGAAGTTTGAAAGTTGACCGATAGGTAGCGAACGCCATTCTACATGAGAGATTACAAAGGTACGGTTTTATACAGTTTGAAATTGATAACAAAATTTACTTCCTGTTTAAAAATCGACGGATATGAGCTTAGAACCATTTCTACAACTGACTGTATCAAATATTAACTAGAATTTAAGTGTCACAAACGAAGCTTGCCAACTGTCTTGTAATTCTGTACCATTTGGGAATAACTAAATAAGTTAATTTTTGTCTACAAGATAAATATTTTTAGCAACCCATATTGGAGTTCTGTTTATCATGTATAAGTAGGCAAGTTGTAATGGAAATGGTATCCTTTTATATAAAAAATAATTTTTTATTATATTATATTATAAAATTATAATTTTATGATTAAAAGGATACCATTAGCATTACAACTTGCCTACTTAAACATGATGAGTATGGGTGGCTCAAAATATTTGTCTTATTGTGGACGAAAATGAACTTATCTAGATTTTACCAAATGGTACAGAATTAATATCCAACCTACCGATAAAATTATTTCTGCCAAACAAAAATTATTATCAAATCAAAATGTCACTCATTTGCTTTTTGATATTTAGTGTAAAAATATGATTAATAGCCCTTTCGTTGTAAACAATGATAATGCAGTCCATTACCCGCAATAGTTTCTTAATAATCTCTTTCCATCTGAATTACTAACTCTTAGATTAAAATGAAAAATCGGATATTTCATTATGGATTTACTTAATCTTCGACTACCAAATCAGTGCTATTTTAACCAGGTTAAAAATTAATGCTATGCGTGAAAGTATCATTGAGAAAATAATGCTTAATTGCATGCTACAATACTAGATTTTTATCGATTAGCACCTAAAACTTCAATTATTAGTTAAAATTATCTATGAAAGCGGGTGAAGGAAGCCGCGAGAAGGGATGCTAGTTATAATATAAATTTTAATTATTTTTATTTAAAATTATAACAAGGGGTCTGTAGCGTGTCGAGAAAACTGAACCTTCTTTTGTACCCCCTAGATTTAGTAGAATACACCACGAGATACCCTGGCCATTCGTCGGCACCAAATATGGCGGGTCCTCGCTCCTACATGCATTACACCAACGGCTAACGGTACAAGTGGTGTCATTGTCTGACTCTCGTCCTCCCTAGACTTTCAGGCGAATGTCTGCTTCCTGACACACTTGGGAGAAACACAATTATTTCGCTATCATTTACTTAAATTTTATAGCAGTATTATCGAAGTCGTACTGTCTACGGAGGCATAAGTAAGGAACACAAATTTTAATATTAAACTTATAGAAACTGGATTCCTTATAGATTTTATGAACCTTCCATTATTTATTTTAGATTTTATTAGACGCTTTAATGAAAATTCATGGTAAAACAATTTGAATGTGACTGAGACAACATTGTGAGGTTAAGGGTATCAATTACTTTTTTAAGGTCTAGACAAGCTAATTTTAAAGTTTATGAAAAAATTGGAACATTATTAAGTAAGATATGAACTCTATATCTTGTAGGTTACAATTGAAATGATAGGATTGGCATTTTTTAGCTTAATTCATTGCACATTTTATGTAATAAACTTTTACACTTAAACTTTTAATTAAAGAAATTTAACGCATTCTCAAAACCTTAAGAAGAAATTTTAAAAAATTAAAATAAGAAACCTTACACATGTGTATTGAAAGATTCAAATTTTTCATTGTGACCGACAATAGCCCCTTTATTTATGGGAAGAAACTTCAATAAAATTAAAATGAATTTGGTTTATGATCGTTTAGTTATTATTAATTTTTTTAAAATTTAAATAAATTTTCCAAAGTTTAAAATTTTAACAATATTAAGTTTATTATTTATTCCGGAAGATTATAGGATATAGGATATTATAATAGATAACAGAACGAAAAGCGATCATACCATCGAAATATCTTGCAGGATAAAGGCGGTAGAAGGTAATGTTATAGGCAAATATTGATTAATTATTTTTTAATTTATATAAGAATATATGAGAATCATAGTTTAAAAACAATTGATGTCAAAAATGGAGAATTAAAATAAATCCCATCAAATAACCTTTACCCTTTGTCGTAAACCTACGACTTCCTGTCCTACAGTATCCTTGTATTCCTTATAAATGATATTCCACTAATCCCTGTTGAACAGATCCGCTACCTAGGACTCCATTTGGACAAACGTGTCACTTGGAATCCACAGACAAGACTAAAACGACAAGAAACTGCCCGTCGTTTTCGACTGCTTCAACATTTACTTGACAAACGTTCAAACCTCCCACTTAATTACAAAAGACTCATTTACATAACAGTAATTAGACCGATTTGGACATACAGAGTTGAGCTTTGGGGTTCCACTAAGCCATCTAATTCATCTCGTATCCAATCCTTACAATCCAAAATCCTTAGAGAAATCCTAAATGCCTCTTACTTCGTCACAAACAAACATATCCACAAAGATCTTAAAATAGCTTACATTTCTGACATAGCTCATACCAGATATCTATCCTTTCATAGCAAACTCCACAACCATTCAAATCCATTAGTATCACAGCTTGCTTCTAACTCCATTCCAGATAACCCTCCGAGGCGCCTGAAAAGAAGATAGCCTCGGGACCTTCTAAGATAGTATTTAATTATATAGAACCTTTATAAGTGCTACCAATGGGTAGTTGCTTTAAAAACAAGTGACGTGTCATTTTTATCATTATCATCAAATTTACTTGATATATTATATTTGTATATACAGTTGTAAATTTCAATAAATAACTAAAAAAAAAAACTTTGTCTGTACCCAAATCACATGAAACCTTATTTACAATTGAGGTTTTTGCCAGAAACACTTCTGACTTATGGGCTTTTTGCAGAATCCCGGTATTTTCAATGGATTCGACAGGCTGATTGTGGTTGTTTTGATAGAAACAGTGTTGTGATTATGTAGGCAAGTATAAATCTAGCATATGGCACCATAAACACAATTTTAGTGTTTTGTGACTAATCGTTATCAACCCCACAATTAATTTACATAATAAACAAAAACCGAATGAAAACTAACCATATAAGGAATCGTAGTGATTTCTGTGGTTGTTAGATTTAGATTAAATAATAAAGAAAAATTCTCGATCAAGCCGTGTTAAAACCTGATGGAGGTACCTTTACAAGACCTAAACATATAGGAAGTTTAAACAACAAAAATGACAAATTTAATCTAAAAAACCACGGTGAACCTTCTTTCAAGACTAAACATCCAAAATGTCCATTTTCTGTCGATTTTTTTTTTTCTGATAAAGTGAGCTCCACTCACTACTATACTTTTGTTTCGTTAGTAGACATCTACCAAGGATTGATATAATATAACTGTTTTTGATTTATCAGCAGGGGAAGGACTAGAGTAGGTCATTTGTCTGGCTGCAGTGAATTACAATTTAGAGAATAATATTAATTTATTTATTTTATTGTACTGTAACATACACTTGAAAAAATATGGCTGACTGCAGCATATTTAAATATTTTCGTCCTGAAAAATGTTTAAAAAAAAAACAACTCGTTATCTGGTTCATGGTTCGTTAGGCTCCGCCTCTACTTTAATTTTAGCGCCTCTGTTGTGCCTCAGAGACCAATAGCGATGGCACTCGAATGAAGTGGTGCTTACTGGTTCCGCTGACAGCCAACAGTAGAACACCAACACCAAGTGCTGTTCTATAACCCTCTTTAATATCATGCTATAAAATAGCTTAATATTTATTAATTGATGTTTTAAAACATCATAGATGTGATTATTAAATATTTCTTATAATATAACTGTGTCGTTCCATGTCAAATCAACCAATTCTACATTATATTTGGACATTCACCTCTTTAATTGTGAAATGGATTTTACGTCAGTTGATGGGATATTGCGATCTCGTCTAATATTATAACCGGCTATTATATTAATGTAATTTATGAGTTCAATTGAAAAATATTACAAGGAAAAAAGAGAGCATGAGGAAACTCAGGCATATTTGTTTAATTCGTTTATAATTGAATTCATGATTCTATAATTGAGAACATTTCATTGTTGAAGAGAGGGTTTCAGTTTGCCTCGTGTCATGAATATTCAATACATAAAGGACATACAAAATGATTTAAAATAATGTCAATAAGTTAAAATTCATAACCCTATAATAAATACACTATTAAAACAAATATTATCTACCAATATTTAGTTGATTTTTTATAACTGTTTAATATTCATATTAGAGAACATATAAGTTGTTAGATTAGTCTGATAAAAAATGAATATTGATTGAATAAAAATTATCAGAAAACAGAAAATTCATAATTATGTTTAATTATTTTTTCCCCTATTATTGTATTTTCACTATTTACAATTTCTATCACTAAATGAGTAGTGATCTCACCTCTCATAGACAATTACTATGTATATCTGTGAATTAAATTATTATGTAGAGATACACACAAATATTAAATAGAAATTATACATATTGCATCTTGAATCTTTAAGATATTTTAAATTAGTTTCAAATTTAAAAACTTTACATATTGTATTTATACCTAAATTATATCAAATATTGTACTAACAAGTGCAGATAATGCTTTGACCGTAATTGAAATGGATTGTTTTTATTTAAACTATTATATAAACGGACAATCCATATTCGTTTGTGATCACTATCAGCGAAAACTACTTAACCAATCTATACCAAATTTTAACCACATCATCTTCATAGTTCAAAGATGGTTTAGCAATAATAGAATTTAAAGATTTTCAATTATATTTTCATTTAAAAAAACGATAAATATGTGTTGTGTAGTGAAGTTTGATGATTGACCAATAGGTGGCGAGCGCCATCCGAGAGAGGTTTCAAATGTACGGTGTTATATTGAGCTAGAAATTTATGATAAAATTTGTTACGGTTAAATTTTTAAACGCATAAAAATTTCCACCGCACGCTGTTGCCTTAAGCCCAGTGGAGACGGTCATCGACTGCAGGAGCGGCGTATTTTCCTGCACTCTCCAACTTCAGAAGAGAGCGAAATTTTTTCCGCATCTCGTCTGCTGTAGGTAGCCCAACAACTCCACGAATCTTTAATTCATATTCCAGCTCCTCTTTGATTAGCAAGTTCACATTCATCTTGAATAATTTTTAATTTATTTCTACTTTTAAAGTCCCTGTTCGGTACGCCAAAATGTTACGGTTAAATTATCAAACGTATAAAAATGTCTACCGCACACTGTTGCCTTAAGCCCAGTGGAGACGGTTAGGTTCGACTTATAATAGTAAATTACAGTCTCGGACGCCACGCTATTTTTTTTTTTTTTTTTTTTTTTTTTTTTTTTTTTTTTTTTTTTTTTTTTTTTTTTTTTTTAAAGGAAAATAGCGAAAACTATTAATTATAGAAAAAGAGGACTTACCCTAGTAGCGTAAGTAACCCTTTTAATACTTCATAACTCAAACATACCTTTTTCTTGAAACAATTTAACTTTTTTATTAAAGTTTACAATTTAACTCTTTTTATTTTTCTAGCTCATATATCTCATATGTTGTCTCCAAAATCATTAATTCAATTTTCAACAATACATTGATTAAATTGATTAAAAATGTTTATAAAACTGAAATTTTGTCCAGAACAGATCCTCATTTTAGGTTATTTAATTCTATTTTTTTTATTCAGTAAAAAATAACCTGTAGAAAATTTACTTATTTTCAATTAAATGTTTATTAAAAAAGCTATAAATATAATGTGTGTGGCCATTCTGCAACAGTATTTGCAATGGTAAAAATACTAAACCCAACTGTATCAAATTTAAACATCTTCATAGTTCTAGCAAGGTTTTTAATAATAAAATTTACTATAATAATATTTAAAATGTATAGTCTTGAGTGTCGAGGTTTGCCACACTGTCATATACTTATATGGTTAGACATTTAAATCCAACCAGATGAAGTCAATTAAATTACTTGATGTATAATTATACAGTTACGTACTGTTCAAACGCCTAATCGATGCAATTTTAACCAAGTTAAAAGTTACTGCCATGTGTGAAAATATCATTGAAGATATAATGCTGAATTCCATGCATCAGTACAAGATTTTTATCAAAAAATAAGTGAAATTCAATTATTAGTTAAAATAATCTTAGTTCTTTAATTATGAAAGCAGGCGAAACCGCGGCGGAGTATGCTAGTGTATTTAATAAAATCGGAATAAACTTTGAAATATAAATTTAAATATCTGATTATGAGTTAATAAGTGATAAATTGTTCCGAAGCCTTGAATTCAGCTACTGTGGCAGCTCTCTGTTATATTTCACTTCACTTGGGCCCTTGGTTTTAACAAGAGCCTCCTCCTATCAACAACAGATCGAAAATCGAACACCGGTGGAACTTATGGTGCATGATATTTTTGGAGGTCGAAGACTGCTTGCTCGTTACTGCCATCTCCAAGATTTATCGTCACGGCACCCGATAACAGCGGCTTCCATCTATTTCTATGTCACACATGATATTTTATTAAGGGCCTTTATTTTATCTTATCTCTTAGCAAGCGAGATACGGCACGCTTATTGCTCGCTTAAATCTACTTCGTTCAGAAACAATAAACAATGGAGAAAGACAATGTTGATATATAGAAAAAATATTGAATTCACAAGGAAATATTCGTACTTATCAAGAGCAGATTTGTTTAATGTGCTAACAAAGATTAATTAAATTAATTAATCATAGAAGATTTAATTTCAAATACAATTCGTTTAAGAAAAGTACTGTAAGACGTAAAAAGTAAGTATGTATATCTATCATATATTTCATAATTAATTATTTATTTTGTGAAGTACAGTAGAAACTCGGTAATTCGTCATCAGTGGGGAGAGGGGGTGACGAAATAACGGAAATGATGAATTAAAGAATTTTGCTGGTGAAGTAACAAAAAAGCATTTTAAACTATATAATTATAATTTGTTTGCAATTTATTGAATGTAAAAACGAACAGATGAACATTATACATAGTGGACTTGAGTAAAAATGACAAAAAAAAGCTTAACACTTCACGCATCCCATCAGGTGTGAAATATCTGATTCACATAACTGCTCGAAACCACTCAATACACTTAGTTAACATTTCCCCTACTTCTTTGCATTGAATAGTGAAAGAATTAGAAACGTCATCGTCTACATCTTTTTCATCACTACCTTCATTTTGAGCACTCAGCAGTTGTTCCATAATTCCATTGTCATTTAAAATTTCATATCCTACATCCGTACTATCCATGCTTAACCAGCTGCGCACCTCTTGCATATCTTTTCTCATTTTATAACCTGGAGCAGAAGTTGCTGAGCCTGATGCTAATGTTTTTGTAGGAAGATCTTTCCAGTATTAACTGATTCCGGGAATTCGACAAATGCACTCCTACTTCCTTTTATCTGTTACTACAATCAATGGAGGGATCGACTCCGGGCTTGTTCTGTTTGTTGTTTTTTTTTTTCTATGAAATGATTTACAAAATGTAATGTATAAATATTGGTGTATTTTTTAGTGACAAATGAGGCTGTTTAAAGATTAAATAAGAAGAAAGGGGAAGAAATGAATTACATATGTATTTAATTTTGTTATTTATAGTTGCCAATATAAAAAATAATAAAAAAATTAATAAAAACCTGACGAATTACAGAATATTACGAATTATCGAGTGACGAAATAACGAGTTCCCACTGTATTTCGAAAGGCGTTTAAGCTGCATTTCCAGAGGTAAAACTAACGTTCTTCGCAATAATAGAAATGATCTACATTCTTTAACAACGCCATCAAAAAATTTCGCGAAGAGTCTTCTTTTTGGAATGCCTGCATTTAAAGGGTTTGGTGAAAGAAGGCGTTATGTCACGTTTTTTAAAAAAATACAATCTAGTTTATTTGATGAAAAATTTATGTGCAGAATTATTAGGTGCCGAAATCTGATTATTTCAAAATAACTAGAATAAGATATATGAAGAAGATGAAAGGGGCTATGTCATATGTTCCTGCTAAAGGAAAATGAAAAAAAAACAAAAAAACTTTAAACATAAATTACTCGAAATTATATAGTGTTACATCACCCCTTCATCTACCAAACCCTTCTATTACCAAATTGTAACCCGCATGATAATCTGAAGAAGCTGAACAAAATACATAACTCCATAATATGTTTAGATTAAAATAAAAAAAAATTTTATCCAATATTGGAACTGTAAAAAATATTTAGGAATAAAAATCATATTTATCTCTATTTATTTCTCTGCTACCTTGATATGAAAAACGAAAGCTCTAAAATCCTCACGATTAATTCTACTTATTTCCACAAGATATTAAGGAAAGTTAAATTCCCTGGAATAATATTTAATACTGGAAAAACACGCGAACAGGGAATAAAATGGGTTAAGAAACATGAAAAGCCAGGAGCTTGGAGCTTATAAAGAATTCAGGGTTTTCTTTCACATAGCTAAAGGGATAAGAGTTCCTGAATGTCTGAGTGTAGTTCTTACAGTATTGAGCAAGCCACTCATGGATTTATTCAAACAGTTCTTTTTAATCATTGAGTCATTCGTCAAATAACCCGTTTGAACTTTGTGATCAATGCCGACGAAACACTCCATTCATTTTATTTTTATTTTAGGGGATCTGAGGTGTTTTCTATCTGTAATAATGCTAAAATATTTAAAAAAAATAAATAAAAAAAAAAAATCTGGATATGATGATCTTATAATTATATTATAGCTTCGACTTTGAGAAGAATATTTAGCGTATATTCAATAGTAACTAGGAAAATGTAAATAAGAACTAACATGGTATCTACCAATTTTGGTAAACGTAATTCCCGACTTTTTCAAGAAACTTCTAGAAATTCCCTACTCCCGATATATTAATGCTCTAGCAATAACAATCCAAACGAAGAAATCCATCCATAAATTTCTACTTTACATATTACAGTTAATAATATATATATATATATATATATATATATATATATATATATATATATATCTTTAATTACATGTTACTTGTTAATTCAAGTGAAAGAAATACATTTTGAAACTTACTAAATTTAATAATTATAACAGCAGTGCTTTAACAAAATTTTTATCTTTAGCGTTGGTCCAATAAACCAAGATTTATTATAAGGATGAATAAAACAAATTTAAAAAAAAAACAAAAAAACAGTTGCGTATATTGCAAAATCAGTAAATATCACAACAAAGAAATGTACAGATTGTTTAAATTGTAGATTAAAACAAGAAAACGTAAGAAATGTATTACATAATGAAAATTCAAATTTCAATATGGACACACGAATAAAATTAACGTACTTAATAATTTCTTGAATATTTAAATGAATTCTATCGGTAAAAATATTTAAAATAATGGAAACAATAAATATTTTGAAGAATTAATTGCAATGAAAACATAGATTACAGTGTTCGTTTTCATTTTTCCAGAAAAATAATTCAATCGCTATAACTCAATTTATAATACATATCAATGAGGATTTTCTTTTTAATCAGATTCAATGCTCTGTTGAAAGATTTCAACAGTCTTTGAGGATCTAATATAACATTTTAATGGCTGTTATAACATTGTAATTTTGAAATAAATAATTGAATTAGAAATAAATGCATAACAAATAAAATGTATGAAGAGAGGACTTTCATTATGAAAATATAATTACCATAGTAAATTTTAGCATTAGCGACGACTTTCGCAAATTTGATGTAAATTCCCGACTTATTCCCGAATTTTTCCCGACCACATAAAATCTCCGAGTGGTAGACACCATAAACTAACCATGAGCTATAATACAAAAAGAAGCATACAAAAAGAAGGATATCTATACTGGAAGGAGGCAGCAAGATTCTCTAAGAGGATTAACCTAAATAGAATGGGTTGTAAGTTGAAAGACTAGTTGAATCGAGTAGGTATTGAGCTTATGGAAGCATAGGTATTTCGTTTGAGCCAAATCATCAACATACCTAACCTCAAAATCTCAATGACATAACCTCAAAATATTTATGACAGGTTTTTAATATGTAGATTTAACCAAGGATTTTTAATTTTATATATACGATATAAATTGGATATTCTTATTCCAAATAGAAAGTTATATAACTCTAGGATTAGAATAGAAATATAGTTACAGGTCATGAGGTCACAGCGGAGTTCCTTAAAATGGAATTAACCTGAACGTTAGTCTAAATACTAGCTCAACGTAAATAATATATCTATATATATTAAATATATTAAATATTAAAATATATTAAATTTGGTACAGATTGGTTCATCAGTTTTCGCGGTTAGAGATCACAAACGAAAAAAAGCTTGTCCTTTTATATATGTCCTTTTAAATTTGATCGATTTTATCTGGTTGGATTTCAATGTGAGAAACCTCTTTTCTGCCACTTAGCCCATTTAAATTATTATTATAGTAAACTTTGTAATAATTGTAAAGTTAGTACCTTTCTAGAAGTATGAAGTTGATGCAGTTAAAATTTGGTTAAAATTGGTTCTATAGTCTAACCATTACAAACTTTGTTACAGAATGGAAGTAGCCACATATCTGTAACTATTTAAACTACACTGAAATCTACAAGTCACACCAAATATTTACAGCTTTAAAAAAAATAAAAATAAAAACAATGTAATTGTTTGAATTAAATAAATAGAGTTAAGTAAATTTTATTATAATTTACAGTTCTACATAACACCGTAACATTGTAACCTCTCTTCTATGGCGCTCGCCACCTATATATTAAAACGTCACTGCACACTACATATTTAGGCTAAGTAGCAGAAAAGAGGTTTACCACATTAAAATCCAACCAGATAAAATCGATCAAATTTAAAAGGACATGTATAAAAGGACAAGCCATTTTTCGTTAGTGATCTCTAACCGCGAAAACTGATGAACCAATCTATACCAAATTTAACCACATCATCTTAATAGTTTAAGGAAGGTTTAGCAATACTGAAAGTTACAGATTACTAATAAAATGTTATTAAAAAACGATAAATATATTTATGATAAAGCTTTACTTTTTGATATTGTATGTAAAAATATAATTCATGGACCTTTAGTTGTAAGCACTGATAAAGCAGTCCATTATCCGCAAGAATTTCTTAAAATTCTCTGTCCCTCTGGTTTACCAAACCATACATTAAAATTAGAAATTGGATGTCCATGAATGCTTTTACACAATCTCCAAACATCTAATCACTGTAATTTAAACCAGATTAAAAATTACTTATATGAGCGGAAATATCATTGAAGGAATAATGCTCAATTGCTACTTTAATACAAGATTTTTATCGATAGACAAATATAATGATTAGTTAATATTATCTTAGTTCTTTACTTTTGACAGCGAGCGAAGCCGCGACTCGGAACGCAAGTCTTATATATAAACAATGATTTCAGTTTGTGTTGATAAACAAACTCTTTTTCCAAACTAAAGCTTTTATCCATTTTATTTACATATCAAAAACCACTAGTTAAATCCTCGAACGGGCACGAGGAGGTGTAACCCACGCAGGCCAACGCTCTCAGAATGTTGGCCAGTATTAGATCATTTGGTATTTATTGAACTGCATTCTTTAGTCCTTGGAGGACATCTCTGTTTATTGTCTTGGGTATGTGGAGGTGGTAGAAGAGATGCTAGAGAAACTTCTGTTTATTAAAACGTAGTGTTGTCTATAAAAGGAGATGTGACTTTGACAAGGAGATGTGACAATCCAAGGAGGTAGATTGTTTTAATGATTTTTCTAGAACTAGAGTTCTAGGAAAGCGAGCATTGAATAAATATTAATATATTTCTGTTATTTTATAAAGCTCATGTATATATTAATTTATTAACTTTACTTATATGTCAATCACTTTTATCAATAATTAATTCTAATGTTGACAATCAGATAAGTACACAATACATATTATTTTAATTATTTCCTGTTACATGTCTACTCTTAAAAAATGAATTTTTTGAACACTGTCTTAGTCGAATCAAAATGAATTAAACTTTTTTCTATTGGAACACGTAAGATAATGTTGAGTATGGATCTTCTCTTGTAAGAATTCTCCATTCTCTTCCTTATATGGTTTATTTTCCAACATCTTAATATGTTAGCCATATATCGATTAATTTATCAATAAATTATAATTTTATATTGCAACATATATATTTATAATGTGTATAAATATGTAAATGTACACCTCAGTCGTTTCCTTCTTAAATTTCTAATTTTCCAATATCTTAAAATTTTAATTTCAAATTAAGTAATTTTATTAATAATCAACCCAATTATAACAAAGATCATGTCCTGTGCCTGGCCTAATATTTTTAAATAAATTCTCTTCACACTTGCCAAGTAGAAACAGAAAACAAATAATATAATTTTTATTGCAAAATAGTTATTTCTGCTGGATGTATACCTTTTTATAAGCATAGTAAAAATAATAATGTAAAAAGCAATTACTTTAAATATACTGAACCCATGTGGTACTTAAATAGATGTACCTACTTTTAAAAAAAATTAACCATGTAAAGCTTTGAAATTTTCATTTTTAATGTTTCAATATTAAACAAAAATATTGTCAAATCAGGAGGTACCAAGTAAAACCCTACAAGTCCGCAAAATCCAAAGTTTCACAAATGTACAAAAGGTGTTTTCTGTTATAATTTTCAATTTTTTCAGCACACTTTTCGGTTAATAATTAATGGTTCGACTAAAATAAGAAATTGACAAATGATAATCAAGTTATACAGTTATAACTTTGAACATATGGGTTTTTTATTACATTTTTTTTTGTTTTTCAAATTAGTGCGGGTTTTACTTGTAACATACCAATTACTTGTGTTGTTTTGGTTGGTAAAATAAAATTATAAAAAACCCAGAATATTATGCATTAAAATTTTAATGACTAGTAAATATTTTTATTTTATTAAATTTTTATGATGATTAGTATATATAGGGATACAAAACGATTAACAGGTAGTTATCCTCTAGAAAACATTCATTGTCGTGATCTTCTCTTTCTTGCACTAAAGAAGAAGTCTTTTGCTTTCTGACTATGATACTCTTGTACCACGACAATATTTTGTCTTCTGAGGTCCACATGTCGTGTCCTCCAAGTATTCACAGCAATCACGGCAGTGGAATACATCGAGTTTAATAAAAACCACTAGTTTTTTTCTATGCTACTTTACGATAATTTATGAAGTGTTGCTAGATGTTTAATAAGTCATCCTATTTTTATTTTTGTTTATTTATTTATTTTTTTTTTAATTTTGTGTCTTTTGGGATTTTCCTTAGTATCCTCCTTAAAGTCTTAAAGATTACAAAAAAAAAAATTAATGTTCTTGGAATTTAGGAAGTTTAAAATCAAAAGGCCTAACATTCTTATATCAAAGTTTAACAAGAACGTATACGAAATTCGCTAAATTAAGGCATGTTAAGGATAAAAAATTATACTTTTGATTAATATTAAATATAAACCATTAGAAAACTTAGTAATAAATAATTTGTCCGTTTAGTAATTAATAGATAAATGTATAGATTATTTTCTTCAGGGTTAATTATCAAAATATTAGCACTATTCAAGCCTGAATCTAGAAAAATGTTAACATTTTTTAAATAAAATTTGACCTGTGAGATTAATTAATATGTTAACGTAACGTTTATAGAAACAACTATTTGAAATTATTAAGGGTTACTTTTTTAAAAGGACAGTCATAATCTAATCTAGAAGTCAGCTTTTATATTTTATCTTTTGCATTTGTTTATTCAATTTAAAATATTATTTTAGCTATAGTCCCATTATAAGAAAGAAAAAATATTTTGTACCCTTTAAAAAATTGAACATTAAATGACAGGGTAAACTGATTATCTATAATATAAAAAAAGAAAAAAAAAAAGACTTATATTTCTTTTATAGGTCTTGCATTAATATAAATCTAAATCTCTAAGCTCTAAAGATTTTATCTCTGAATTTTTAAAAGAACACATAGCAACATTACTCTTCTGATATTTTAAAGAGCTTTACTATAGACATTTATAAACAGGGTAATATTTGACGAAATATACATTTTTAAAATACAGAAGGATGTTGAGAGGGATCAGTTAAATAAATTTAGGCAGTTTGATATTTAAAACCAAATTTTAATATTTTGCCAATGTTTCGGCCATCATTAGGGCTAAAACAAGAAATAGTAAAATACAGAATCAGACTACAAAAGAAAAAATGATATATAAAGAGTTAATAAACCAATTTAAAACGATGTTTGAAAAATAAATAAATAAAAACAGGATAAATTAAACAATGATGAAGGAAATAAAAATAAATTCAAATATAATAGGGTTAATAAACAATTTAGTTGTTTTCATTTTTTACATCTGATTTGCATTTTGTTACAAATTTATTCTGTTTTTTTATTTACAAATAAATTTTTACTTACAACTTTTTTTTCTGCATTTAATTATTTTTAATATTTTATTTTATACAATATTTATTTATTGTCTCTTTTGATCATCTTATATCATACTTATTTTACTGTATTTTAATTTTATCTCTATTTACATACATCAATATCAATTCTCAATAAGCTACAATTCGAATGGTTTATTAAGCCTGTTATATTTCATTTTATTTTCATATTTTTGACATATATATGTCTTCTGGCTGGGAATCTTTACTGTTTCTCCGTAACGTTTTATTCACCTTTAAAAATTTAACATTTTAACATGCTCTAGCTCTGTTAGGGCTGCCTAACACTTTATATTTCATTTTTATTTATTTTTCTTTTCTCTTCTGATTCTGTATTCGACTATTTGTTTGTTTTGGCCCTAATGATGACCATCAACGACATGGCCAAAACATCGGCAATATATTGAAATTTGGTTTGTTAATATCAAACAATGCCTAAATTTATTTGACTGACCCCCCTCAATATCCTTCTCTATTTAATATTTATTGTCATTTAACGCAGCTCTTGAAATATACATTTTTTCTAAATAATCTAAAAAAGTCTTAAATAATAAAAAATAACATATATAAATTTTCTGCTGACCGATCCTCTACTCATTAATATTTAGGATGACCATCAGATTAAACATATATCACATGTTAATATCAAGACATAAAATAGGAAGAGCAATGTAATACAGAGAAATATGAATCAAATTCGAATTCTGAAAACAACAAACGGATATTTAGTTAATGGATGAGCAAGGACAACACATGAGAAGGAAATTAGAGCAACTGTCACTGTCAAGTTGTGTATTTGATGATCGATGTAATTCATGAGATCGGTCAACTGCGAATGTGGGCTTAATGCCTGCCCCTCTGGTGGCTTCCAATCAAACATTCATGGTCCATCGGGAGGGCACAGCAATAGTAACGAGATTCAGTTGATTTTTTGCCAGTAAATTCAAATTCGCTATCCAATCAATCAATCATCGGTTAGCCCATGCATAAGACTACTAGGAATGAAGTTTTATCCAATATCGTTGAATTTCAGTAACAAGACACTAAAATAAATAAATAAACAACTACATAGATTACTAACGCCAATTATTCGTTTTTATTTTTATTAGTGTACGCATATCGCTCATTTGCTGCAACAACGACATAACTCAAAATCAAGCTTTTGAGTTATGCCGAGCTTTTGACTGTATAATAAACCATTCCGCTGTGTAGTTTTAGTCGCTAGAACGTTACATTTGAGCTTCAACTACTCAATAATAGAATTATATAACTATTCCGGTATAGAATTGTGGGGATCCACTAAACCATCGCATTCAATCACTCCAATCCAAAAAAAATCCTTGCTTCTTACTTTGTCACAAATGAACTGATCCACAATGACCTTAATATCCCATATGTCGCCGATTTGGCACGAACCAGATACCTTTCCTCTCATAATAAACTTAACACTCATCCAAATCCATTTGTTCCACAGCTAGGCATTCTATTCCTGGCAACCCTCCGAGGCGTCTGAAAAGAAGGCCTCGTAATCTTCTTTTGTCAATATCCATTAGAGTAAATATTCATGTCATCATATCTCATATATACCGCATATTTCCTAGATGTGTTTTCTAATACAGTTGTAAATTTCTGTTAATAAAAGAATTAAAAAAAAAAAAAATTATAAATGTCTGGATAGCGACACATACAGGAAAACACGGAAAAATCTCACCAATATTAGAAGAGAAAAAAAGATACAAAAAAGTCCGAAAAAAGAAAAGAAATGCAGTCGAAAATCATGAAACTGCGATGGGAAAAAAGAAAATCAAGATTTCCAAAGAAGCCTGACCAATGATATTCGTTTGGTCCTTAGTGGCCGTTACGTGATAAAAAATTAAATAAATACAAATTGAAACAAAAAATTATAACTATTAATATAAAGTTAACCTTATGGCATGAAAAAAATTATTAATTGTTTTATCAATTTACTTATTTTTCAGATAATAGTGATTTTTTTTGTTGCTACGCCACAAGATGTATTTTTTTTTTTAATACGCCTTCCTTATATATATGATGCTTCCAGAATTGTCTAGATGTTATAATTAACTTAAATTATTATTGAGAGATTGGTACTTGAATTCATTCCACGTAACACTTTTTGCAAAGAGTGACTGAATTCATAATAAGCGTCTTATCGATGGGACTTTTACTTTTTTGAAATAATTCCCCCTTCTGTTAAGACCTCAACCCAAAACAACGTATTATCTAATTACCCCAATGTGTTGAGTAGACACCAATGAACTGAGCCATTCGCCCTCAGCTGGTGGGGGTAAGCTAATCCCATTCTCAGAACACTATAATCATTGGCAAGGTCGATTAGCTTCAGGTTTTCTTCTATTTTTGTTTTTTTTTAATTCTATTTTATCCTCATAACTCTTTCAGATGGCTTCGAGAAAAATGTTGTATAATAGTATAATATAAAATAAAGTTCTCATTTCAAGTGATCGTCGAATATCAAGCATCTCAGAGTTAGGTAATACTCGAAATATCAAGTTACCGTTAGTGAGATAGCAACATTGGAGAACATTGTGCAACTAAATACAATTAGTTTGTGTCGTCTGTTCCAAGAATATATAATATATTAGTACACGTTTAGCGGAATCAGCCATATATCTAGTAATATAATTGCGAATATTATATCTGGAATTAAAATTAAATCTATCAAGCCAGTTTTAACTGAAAAAAAAACAAAATTTAGGTTAGCAGGAGTGAGTTTCTAAGGTCCTCAAATTTTTCTCCTAACTTTAATAAATTAATATAAAATGCGAAGATAAATTTTCATCTATCTTCTGCATTAACGCGTAAAAGAACCACAAATCTGTGGGAGGGAGGGGGACAACAAAGTAAATTTTTATGATTCCTAGATAGTAGACCAGGTGTATGTAGTAATTATGCTAATGAGTATGCTGTAGAGCAAGAAAATGTTTGAATAGGTCTTTCATAGTGAATAATCTGGCCCTTCCGAGAGCAGGTCTCAAGTAGTGGAGTCTTTTGACCGTGAAAATCCTGTCATTCAGAGCTCAACAACAAGCGAGCTGCATTAGGTTTTAATATATTGATAGTTATAATTCCCTCCTGTTAAATAATGCATGTTTTCTTACTTTCTTTTAAATTGCCCTCCTATATAGCAATATGTTTACATTTGATTGATTTTCCTTTTTTATGAATGTGACAAATATTTGTTTGTTTCTTAAATATTTTACTACTCGTAAATAATTTAGTCCTTGTTAAGATGTCAATAAGTGGCTATGCATAATTTCTGCCGAAACAGGACCACAACAGCCAGAAACATTAATAAAGTTAGGGACGATAATATCAATAATAAATTAATAACGGTAACAATAAAAAATAATAATAAGTGAGCTCATTATGTTAATAAACTCAGACTTCAGCCATGATGGCAAAGCTTTGGCCGATACGAATCTGAGAACAAATGTTTGGGAACTTGCAGCGATACTATCAATAAGCTAATTGACCTTCGCTGACAAATTCAAGGCGAAGCGTGAAACTAGGGTTCCGTATACATTAAACGACCAAAAAAAAATATATTCTAATATAAGTTATAAAAATATTCTCAAATCATTTATTTCGTCTATGTCAGCAGTTTCTTCTTCTCTGATAACGTTAATAAAACGGATTAGATGGATATACTCACGTTTCGGGGAAAAATCAAAATTAAATATAAGACAAAAATTAATGATCTACACGCATTAACTAAAACCTTTATGGACCTACACATCACAAATTTATGGAACTGCTAAATAGACACACATAAAAAGATTACAAACTTTTCAATCCAAGACATTAAAACTAATAACACAAGCACCTTGGTAGGTTAACAATAAAATTATATACACTGACCTACTAATATCTACAGTCATTGAACACATACGGACACACTACTGTTTCATGAAAAGTTAAAGGGACGCCCAAACAAACTCATTAATAGTATTCCAAACATCTCTCATGCCGGAGAATACTAAAGAAGACTGAAAAGAAACTAAATGAGAGATCTAATAACATTAAAGTAAACCAAAGATAAGGAGTGTCGCTGGGCACTATCTCTTCTCATTCCTAAGATGCCAATTTTTATTTTATGATATTATTTCAGCACATCCGCTGATTGTCAATAATGTTTTTTACTGATGTAGATTTAAAAATGTTAGACGAGCGTGTTGAAGTAACATATAACAAGAAACGGGGTTGTATCAAGAACCATACGATTGGTATGGTACGATGCAACATTGACCTAAATATTTAGAGATAAATTGGAATAGTTCATATTAGTAACATCACCACACTTTTTTATTTGTATTTTAAACTCATAAACGTAAATTAACATTAATTTTCAGTTAACCCGAAATAATCTTTTTTTAATAAATTATAAAACTCGGATAAACAATATCAGAGAAATTGCATTAGATATATATTCTGCCTCCTTTGGAAAAATAGACTTGTTTTAAAAACTCACTGCCTTATCTTATATATATTTATGAAAGACAGGCAAAGTTGTCCAGATCCCTTTAACATTTATTTAGCAAAACATATTTCATTCATTTTGAAACATTTCCCCCAGCATGAATCAGTAATTAAAATTTCCAATTCACAATTTTTTCCCAAGCGTCATTAACGAGACCTCACAGAAAATAATAGATTAATCTTAGTATTCTATAAAAGCTGGAAATCGGTTTCGTGAGGAGCAAGTCATCAAACTGTACTAAGTGAGTCTAGAAAGTTAAAAGTAAATTACAACTAAGTTTTATGGTTAAGGTATTAAGTCTATATAACTTAGATTTCCTTAAGTTCACTAGGCATTATGAAGTTAGAATTAATATAACATCATATATACAAAAAAATTAATAAGAATTAATATTTTGTGATATTGTTTTAAAAGACAAAATCAAACATGCATTATAGCTAGTTTATACATGTCTTGAAAAATTTAGTAAAAACATCCAAGAATTTAGAAGATAAAAAGTTATAAATAAAAACTACCTTTTTTCCAAAGAATGAAAATGCCATAAATATTTTTATTTAAATGTCAAATTTCAGCTCTTCGCCTTATAAACCAGTTCTACTCATGTTGTGGTTTAGTTAATTTTGAAGATATGTTTGATTTTTAATAAAGGAATGTACCTGCCTTATAATTTGTGTCTATTTGACTAATATATTTAAAACGATTAATGTATAAATTCCAAGAATACAAAATTGAATTGTAAAAAACTTTCAAGATATTTTTAAAAAAATAATAAATAATAATAATGGAACTCTTAGTTTCACTCAAAACGGTTTTACTTGATAAAAATTACAGTGCCTCATAAAAATCTAACGAATAGCGCCAAGATAATGGTATAAAAAAAAAAGCTTTAATATGGTATACATTAATTATATAGCAAAGGTAATATGAATCGCCATTTATTAAAAAAACAAAAAGAGGAAAAAACGGGATTAATAAAAACAGCTTTGAAGCATTCAATAATGGAAGCCCAAATACACTTCAATTATATTTTATAGCCATTCACATCTTTATAATTTTATGCTTACTGAAAATTTATATTGAAATTTACATTCATAATTTACTAATAATACTAATATTTAAAATTTATAATAAATAATTTAACAGTGCTCAGTATAACAATAACTTCTTGATTTATATGAACAAAATTACGTTTCAGATGTTAATTTCGTATTTTTAAAATATTTTATGTTTTGAATGCACGAAAACGTGCATAAGCAATAAAAAAAGTAACATGCAAACAATAAATGTAGATCACATTTTATGAGGTTCGACGTCTCAGTCAATTCATCTTGGTCGTAACAAACTTCTAGAAACTTTTAAAAAAAGTTATAATTGTGAAAATGAAGAACTAATTATAAGCGGATTCGAGTTTTAAAACATAAATTTATATTTTAAAAAATCAAAAATTATCAAGGACTATAAGAATTGCACGATATTCAATATTAGACTTATTTTTCAAATATCATTACTTCATAAGAGTCCGACCCAGAAGCAACATTTTCCAAAAGCTTTTGATTCTACTGATCATAAAATTCATCTCCCCCAACCGCTCCCAAAGGATAGGCCTGAGTGAGATTACTTTAGTTGGCTTTACAGAGACATTTGCATATTTAAAATTTACGTTTAATTTCAGAAAAAAATATGAAAGAAAAATAATGTTTAAGCGTACAGGTAGTCCCCGAATATATTTGTGCCTTAAAAGTAGAATCAGTTATCCATCATAATAATGCCGTAATTTGGATTGATTTTAGAGAAAAGTAATGCTTTCTTTGTTGGTGGAATATCGGAAGGATTTTGATCTTGAGCTTGTTCCTGAACAACTCTTTTTACCTTTTTCGTAAGCTAAGTACTCCGCTTTCACCAATAGAAACACGCCATTTTACTATATGATGATATTCCTGCACATCATTCTTGTTTGACCAAAGAAAACTTATCAGAACGGCAAAGAGTAACATTTAGCTTCTTTCAGCGTATAGTCCGGAATTTGAAACTTCGGATCTAAAGGCCTTCGTCATAAATCTAAGACATCCTGTTTAAAAATACCCAATAATAATATTGCACTAATCCCATTTGAACAGATCAGCTACGTAGAAATCCCTCACGACAAACGTCTTACTTGGAATCCACATAAGAAACTAAAACGACGAGAAATTTCCCAACCTTATATACTGCTTCAACATTAACACGATCAACAGCCTAAGCTTACACTTAATTACAAAAGAATTGTTTGGACTAAAGTAATTAGAATTATTTAGCTTTGCGGCTCCACTGAACCTTCCAATTCTTTACGTATCCAATCCCTACAATCCAAAACCCTTATTAAAGTCCTTAATGTTATTTATTTATGTCACTAATAATCTAATCCACAATGATCTAAATATCCTGATACCTATTCTTTCATGATGAGCTCCTTACCAAATCGAATCCACTGGTCTCGTTCCTTCTCACTCGGTCCCCGATAACCCTCCAACGTATCTGAAAAGAAGATTCCTTAGGAACTGTCTAATGTAAAACAGTTGTTTAAATGCTACTAAAGGGTGGTGGAAAAAAAATTGAAAATAGTTTAAAGCAATGGACTTTACATTAAAGAGTAATATTTAATAATGTTTAAAATATGTAATCTGAAAGCTATACTTATCCACAAGGACTAAGTAGTGAAAAAATAGAAAATATTCATAGAAAAATAATAAAATAATTCAACACAAACCAATACTCATAATATAACACCTATATTATATTTTATAATCGCAATAAGATTAATGGAATTTTCCTTAAATATTAAGCATTTCTAGTTCTTTATATAGTCCCCTTAATTATCTAATACTTTTCGATTTTGTTTTCCTTCAACAATTAAAATACTTTCGATTTGAATTTGCCCTTCTATTGAGATTATTTTATTTGAAAAAGTTTCGAATGCTAAACATTCATCTTCAGTTCTAAAACATACAATAAAATTTTCAACACATCATGCATAGATTAAATACCTCAAGCATAGGCACTCACCTTCGAGGTTGAAAATATATAATCGACTCATTCCTATGGGAAATAAATTTAAAATTTATAAATAATAATATTTTATAAATTTATAAATAATTATTATTTATAAATTTTAAAACAATTCGCTGATCAAAAACAATTAAAAATAAAATAAATTTTATTTAAAATTATCAATCTTCGGATTTTCAGAATTTAATTCATCAATCCTAAATTGATTTCCACCTAGACTGTTTTATATCTATAAAATAAATTTTAAAACTTCTTCGGATTTTCAAAAAAAAAAATGAAGATATTATTTATGGTTTAAATTTAATAAAAACATTAGAATTAAAGCATCTATAGAAATTCTTTTCTGTCATAATTACCATCTAAACATCTATTTTTCCATCTCTTTCAACTATCATTCCTTCTTATAAATATAAGAATATTTACTTGTTTCATAAATTATTTTTTTAACCCTAGTAAGTACATATTGTTTCTGAATAATCTAATAAAATAATTCTTGAATAAATTGTTACAAACCCACTGTTCTATAAATATATCTTACGGAGATATTTATATTATCTTCTAAAAATAGTTATTACGGATGGTCAAGCTGTTTTAAAACTTTCCTGTTATAAACTTTACGTTTCTAATTTTATTACAAGCTTTATACTAGCTATAAATATAGGAAAAGGTGCTAGACAAGATTAAAGAGAGACTTCCGCGACAGGACAGTACACAGAACCACAATAGAACGTGGGGTACGCCCACGGCCGGGTGTGGCCAAGGTCCGGTAAGCCTTGGAGCTCGGTCAACTGTGATCATCGAGTAATTAGTGCAGAAATATTTGGTAAATCAATGTTTTCGCGGAATTTCTAACACTGGAATGATTAAGAAACCTCATTTTCTGTAAAAGAAAACTTTTTTTATACATATTATTATGTATAAAACCAATCAATATATAAAACAATACTCCTTTCAGCTAAAAATGAGGAAAATATCAGAAAAAATTATTTTTTTTAAAAACATCTTCATATAATGGCCCAAAAAAAATTAATTACTTTCTAAAAAAATAAATAAACAAAATACACAATTTCTTCCTAACTGGAAAAACAATAGATCATGGTTATTTTTATCTATAGTCTACTTTTTTTATACCTGCTGCTTCTGATAAGGAAACCTTCAGCACATTTTCGATCCAAGCAACACAAACAGAACCAGAGCATGCCAAAAAAAAGCCACAACACGTAACTTTTTTTTCATTTAAACCAATATAGCTCCTAAAAATTACATTCTAGCGATAAATGGTATACAAAAAATAAAATGTTTCCATTAAATTTCTGATAGGGAAACTGTCGTCAGTATTTCGATTCGAGCAACATAAAAAGAACTAGTGCTTGGCCAAAGAAGTCCATTCTTAAAAAATGTTGGATAAACGTTACTTTTTTTCATTCAAACAATTACAGCTCCTGAGCAGTAGGTTCTAGTGATAAATTTTATGTAACAATATAATATTATATTATATTATATATTCTCCATTCAAGGAAACTTGGTTCAAATTTTAAATCCGAGCACAACACCAACTATCTAGAGCGTGTCGAAATATTACATTTTGAGTGTGAAAAAACGTTATACAAGAAAACTATAAAGCAACATCCAAAAGACATATCCATGTAAATAAAAATAGATAGCAATCATACCTAAATGTCATTTAGCATCCTGTAATAGGTTCGTTTTCGTTTATGTATACACCATAAAATGGTATGTCATATAACATGTGAAAGCGATATGATTATTAGTTGATTAATTGTTTGGTTATGATCCATATAAATAATCTTCAAATAATTATTAAGAAAGCTATGACTCTTTGTAAAATATCAAAGCCCCATTCCCGAGTCATAAAAACAAGAATGGAGGCGTTCTTTGAGACTTCATAATTTTAAATTTGTAACCAAATAACTTTTTCATAAATAAATTGTTTGAGTGCATCATGTAACGTTTGTTTAACAACTACCTTACTTGTATATCAATATAACCGTATACCAATACAAAAACACTGGAATGCACTAATTTTCTCTTAAGTTAAAATTATTTAATTCTTCATGATCTCTTTTTCTCATATTCTATCAATCAGCCATCAAATTATGCGAGAAAAAAAAAAAATTGTGTTTCATAATAAAAGCGTTAGCCAAAAAATCATTTTCCGCAGATATGACCTTTTGTGTTAACTCTAGCAAACTTTCCATTGAAGCCACTGACCTACTGATACCAACCCTTGTAGTTAGATTTTGATAAGAGATAAGGGCCCTTTCGCACCATTGATAACGGATACTGTTATCTAACAAATCTTCCTTTATCATACTATAATTAGCCTTTGATCAAGCTCTAGTTAAATAAAAGTAGGCTCTGCTGCATCAAGGACGTAACTCCACATATACAATTTTCGGATACCCATAGAAAACACTTAACAACTGAACAACTTGAAACAAACGAACAAATAAGCGTGATGAAATGAAATAAGAGTAGTTGTGAATTTAATAATTATCACATAATACAGAATAATGGTAAATGAAATATCAGGTTAATGAAAATGAAGAGTTATATAAAATAATAGTTAAGGGTTAACAAAATACTAAAAATGAATGGTGATACTAGGTTACTGAAGGATAAAACAAATATGTTATTTATATTCATATTTATACCCCCCCCACCCGTCCTGGCTTCGCCCCACCCTTAATTTATTTATGGGTTTAACCACATATCGGTCAATTTTCAAACTTCAATATTACACACCACATATTTAAATTTTTTTTTAAATACAATTTCATTGGAAATATGTAGATTCTACTATCAATTTCAAGCTCTATACAACACCGTAGATTAGTAACCTCTCATGTATAATGGCCAACTACCGGTCAATTTTCAAACTTCACTCTTATTTACCTATTATCATTTTTTTAGTAACAAATTAATTGAAAATCCTAGGCCTTCCTCCAACTATAAAGATGGTCTGGTAAAAATTTGGTAGATTGTTTCAGTAGTTTTCGTGGTTAGTAATCACAAACGAAAAATGGCTTGTCCTTTTATATAATATATAGATCTATCTTCTATGTTAATACTTTAAGTTTCTATACAGACAGTTATATTAGTCAAAATACATTATTTTTTATTTATACTAAAAGATCTTCAATACTTCATTAAAGGGCTCATTATTTTTTAGTTGAATACAAACTCTAGACAGAGTAATAATTATTATTCCACAGTTTGTTTATATTAAGTTTAGGCATTTATAAAATAACAGAAGAATACAAAAAGTATTGTATTACATCAATTAGTAGTCCAATCTCTGCATCAAGCTCAGACACAGCAGCATCCATAAGATCTGTAATTACGCATCATAAAAATGAAATACTTTAATACAGCTAACTAAAATACATAATTATTAAGAAAAATATAAGTTTATACCGTTTTTATTACTTGATCTAAATAAATTCTAGGATCACATAAAAAAAATAAATAAATAAATAAATAAAATAAAAATAAAAAAAACAAAAGTTCACCTCCTAATCTCTTAACACTACATCCAGAGCACGTTCTGATGGAAGGGATTTATTCATCATCTATGTCCTAAATCGAAGATTAAACAAAAAAAAATTTCTATTTTGATTCAACGGCACACACGATTACACTTTGGGATACACACACATTCCAGGAGAAATCTAAAACATAAAACATCTCTGAGAGATCAATACTGGTGGGAAATGCGGACGAGAAATCATAACAATGGTCGGAAAAAATGTGAAAAGATTTAAACATTTTTTTATAAATTTCATTTATAATGAAATTTTAGTCGTTAGTTGACGGAATATTCAAGAGCTGTAGGTCAAAAAGTTAAGAAATTAGAAATATCTGCTTATAATTGAATGATTGATAACATTGTACATTATAGGGTCAATTACAGTAAAAACATATACAACAGCTATCTTAAAATAGTTTCCTCTTAATATTATGCGGAATGTTTTGATGAAATATAACAAGAAGTATCGATCAAGGAAAGTGAGTAACTGATACAAAAATAGTTCGCATACTTATTAAAAATTATTGGCATAAAACTCCATTAAATTAAAAATCGGTTTGAATTAAAATAGGACATATATTTGAAATATTAATCTATATTGAATAATTTGTAATGGTGGCTAACTATTAAACCTAACACTATAAACATTAAAAAACAAAATAAAATATGAATATTTATAAATAAACTGTAATCATTATTAAAATATGATCCTTTAAATGATTTTTAAACTAAATATACACAGGTATAGGGTGTATAATTTTACATATTGAATTCTAAACAAAATTAATTTATTTATTGATAAATTATAAATAACTTAAAATAAATTTTTAAGTGTATCTCATTTTTACGACAAAGCGACTATTGGGTTTGAGTTTTTTTAATGCAGTAAATGGTATTCTGAAACAAGAACTGAAATTTTTGATTCTTCTTTAAAATTTTCTACTCTTATATTATGTATTTGATATTTGCATCTCCAAATCTCATCGATCTCTAACCAAGTAGCAACCAAGATGTCCAGCTTCTTTAATTTTTTATTTCCTAGGCCACCATTTATCTATTGATCTATTGATCTAATGCCACTATTTCAAACAATGTAATAAATTATACAGGGTGTCCCAGAAAAAATGGCGCAAAAAACGAGTATCCTATCTCAATTTTTTGAGAAGATACAATTTTTTTCGTTTTTATTTTTAAAATCATAATTTTTTCTGAAAAATTACAGTTTTCTCTACTTTGTTTTAGCGTAGAAACTAAAACGATGATATTTTCTTAATCAGCATTAAATTTTAAGGGGCCTTTTAACGCGCAAAACACAAAACATTTATTATATTTTTATATTTTTTATATGGAGAACTCTAAAAGCCGTCAAATATATATACTCATGATATATATATATATATATATATATATAGACACATTTTCATGCATATGGACAAGTGATAAAAAACTAATCATTTTATTTGTTTTCTATAATTCTAAATTCAAAACTAACTTAAAGCATTGACAATAGTCGGTCAAAAAATTTTTAAAATATTTTAAATTTAAATAGATTAATCCACTGTCAATGAGTTATAATTATTATAATACTTAAACTCGAATTATTAAAATTTATTGTTAATTATACTTAACAATACCTCATTATACTCTCAAAAATAAAGTTTAAATTAAATAAAACCACTCAATCAGCCACAAAATTCCCGTCCACTCCTTACCTACAAGAATTTGAAGTTCTGTGAATTTCTTTATAGAACATTACACAACAGGTAATAGGCAACACTTTGGTTTTAGAATATTATAGTATACTGAAGAGCAATGTCAACGTATGGTACTGGAGCTTTTCTCGACGTAGAACAGGCTTTTGACCGAGTCTGACAGCAGAGACTGCTTTACAAACTCCGCTATTTTCTACTTTCTTTATACGCCCATAATATAAAATACAGAGTATGTTATAATTTTTCCCATCCATCCCTCTTTGCTGAATGTGTCGAAGTTCCTCGAGAGAGAATCCTAGGTCCCATCTTCTACATCATGTATACAGCTGACATCCCGACTCATCTTAACACCGTCCTTACCAAGTAAGCTAATGACATATTTCTGCACTCAGTAAATAATAATCCCTTCATGGGATCCTAAACACTTCAATCTCATATTTCAAACCTTTAAGAATGGTGTCTAAATTGATCTCATCAAATTATTTCAAGCTTTCATCGTAAGTCTACAACTTGTTTTTTATTTTAATTTACCTTTTTTCCAACTTGATTCTCACTCGATTCTCGAAAACCGAACGAGGCGTCTTAAAAAAAAGATGACCAAGAGTCCTTCAAATGATCCTTAAATATTTACTAATCAGTATTTTTAAATATTTATTTTCATCTTTTTATTTATTAAAAAAATAAATATTACACGTATAAGACAAATGAAAAAGTCATCGAGGTTCACCTGAACCCATCTTATTCTTGATATTTGGGATACAAGGAGGTAGAGAAAGAGAGAGGTTGGAAGGCACTATAATGCTTTAAGGTTTATAAGGCCACGGTAAATGGATAAAGTGGATCTGTACCCTTAATAAAGTGCCTTATAAGGCCGAGACGAAGTAAGATCAGCTCAGGATGGGAGGAAGGTCATTTTCTTAGTTTTCTCTACCTTTCACCATTTTGTTGTTAAATATTCATAATTCAACAAAAAATAAAATGGATTTATTCTCAATGAACTATGCTTATAAGAATGATATAATTTAAAAACAAATTTATTTTTTAATATGTAATATCCAGTTTTCAATATAGTATACTTAGATGAGGGCAAAGCTAAAGAAGTATTTTGATATCAATTTTTTATTCAACCGTTAAAAATGGAATTTATTCTCCCTACACGTAGCCTTCGTTGTATTTTCATATTAAAAAGATCCCAGAATTTATATTCTAGGAAAGAAATATTGTCATTAGATTTTTCTGGAGCGTTATGTGAAACAGAATTTTTAATATATTTTTACTCTTAACTCTGCAGTCCATTAAATATTAAATTATTTAATATTTCAACTTATAAACCTAATTCTAATTCTAATCCCTCTTAAACTTTTTAAATCAGGTATAGTTAGTTTAAAGGCGAAGTGATGGCACAGGACACATAACATTATATCTATGAGGTATTATGAATTGCTCTATCCATAGCTGAATTCGATTATTACAAGACTTATTTTATGAGTTCTATTTGACTTTTTGCCAAAAAAAAAGTTTAGGAGTTGTCGTCAATAACAGAAATATAAATAATATAGTTTCTGCTAATACCCGAAATGCCCAGCGTATATATTTTTTTCAATGATCTGGTTACTTTTCGCTTAGAGTGCTGATTCCTATTTTAATATCGCTTAATTTTCTCACCATAAGACAAGAAATTTCAGGACGATGGGGTTTTCCATTTCCCTGTTTGAAGATCGACACTTCATCTTTATACAAACCTCTGACGAAGGTGCTAATTTTTACTGTACTTGAATATATTTAAGTTAACCCAATTAGTTCGAACATGAATGAGCAGGCAGACCAAACTTGGGAGGCTTCCTTTGCACCGACCTAAATAACAGTACAACTTTGAACATGACCCCAACTGCAACTCCTTTCCTGTTTCACCCAATGAACTAAACCAACATTTCATTTCATTAGCTCCAAACCCTCCGCTCGATGCGGAAATAACTTACCCTAGCTTTGATCCAACCAACTTCTTCTTTTCCCATGTATCCTATGATGACATACTCTCGGTCATTAAGAAATCCCGCACGAATGATTATGGACCCGATAATATTCCATTTAAACTCATCAAAGCATGCCTTCCCGCACTTATTCCTATCCTTCACCACATTTACAACCTTTCCCTTCAAAATTCGATATTTCCTTCCTCTTGGAAATCAGCACTTGTCTGCCCCTTGAGTAAAATCCCCAATCCCGCCTCCCCTAGTGACTTCCGCCCGATTTCCCTCCTCTCCAACCTATCCAAACCACTGGAATGGATCGTTCAGTCCCAACTCTCCGTTTTCCTAGAAGAACGCTCCCTCCTTACTCCATACCAATCCGGTTTCCGCCCCGGATACTCCACCCAATCTGCCCTCCTAAAAATAACGCAAGACTTACACTCCGCAATCGATCGTAAAGAGATTACCATCCTTATCCTTTTAGATTTCTCAAAGGCTTTCGATAATGTTGACCACAACATCCTTCTATCCAAACTCCGAAACCTTTCCTTGTCCAAATCTGCCTTACTTTGGTTTAAATCCTTCCTTTCCAGCAGATCACAGTATGTAGTCATTCCAAATAAACCTCCATCCAAGACCCTACCTCTTTCCCGTGGTGTTCCTCAGGGATCTTCACTTTCGCCCACACTCTTTTCTGTTTACATTAATGACCTTCCCCTTTCCATCCGTCACTGCCGGTATCACCTTTACGCAGATGATCTCCAAATCTATTTATCCTTTCCCAATTCTGACCTACTGCAAGCTACTAGAAAAATCCAGGAAGACTTGGATCGAATCTATAACTGGGTAGTGTCGAACAAGTTGAATTTAAATACTGAAAAGACCGAAGCGCTTGTAATAGGTTCGAGTTACCTCCTAAAAACCATACCTCCTATTCCCCCCATTTTCCTGAACAGTGATCCTATCAAATTCTACCCCTCAGTCAAAAATCTCGGAGTCATTTTCGACCAAACCCTATCCTGGAAAAACCACGTATCTGAAATTTCCCGTCGCACCATCCCAATCCTAAAACGTCTCAATTACGTTCGCAATCTTCTTCCTTTCGAAACCCGAAAATTACTAGTAACTTCCCTTATCTTCCCCCAATTCGACTGCTGCTGTGCTGTGTATGGGGGTGTTTCTGGTGATCTTGAGGCCAGACTCAAAAGACTGTTTAACTGCTGCATTCGTTTTATCTTCGGGATCCCCAGAAGCGCCCATGTTTCACAATTTTACGCGGAGTTATAGAGGCTCTTTCCTTCCTACCGTCGCCAGTATTTTCTGGCATCCTTTCTCTACCAAACAGTGAAATCCCAACGTCCACTTTACATTTCTCAACTCCTTCAGCTCAAATCCTCCGTTCTTACCCGCCAAACCCGTTCCCGCCCAACAGATTTGTACAGTCCTGCTCATTGCTCCGCTGCTTTCGACAGATCATTCCTAATCCGATCCTCGACCTTATGGAACTCCATCCCTTACACCATTCGCCATTCAAACACCCTATCCGCTTTCAAATATCACTTATTTAACTACCTACTGTCCATCCAGATCCATGAAAACTGTCATTAGCCACATAGTTATATAAAATATAAAAGTTTTGTACACGAAATTTTATTGTTTTTACACAAATGATTCACAAAATGAATCAAAATATTTCTGTTTTCTTTAATCAATATTTTAAGTTTAATTTTGATTTGTTAACGCTATTATTTTACCATTTTATGATATTTAATAATATTTTATAACCATCTTGAGGCTCTGAGGCCCCTAATTGTACATAATTTTTTATTCATAAGGGACTTAAGGTCCCAGAATAAATAAAGAACTTTTTTATTTATTTATTTATTATTTTTGAAGATAATTGATTATCAATGATTAATTACCTAATAATAATCACGAACCCTTCTCCAATAGGATCAGAATACAAGTGGAATATCCTCGTTAACTCGTGGAAGGCCGCTATGATACATCAGAACTAATCTACTGTCAGTGTAAAAAAAAGGAGAAACATTCTGTAGTTACAAATAAGAATGTGGTGCTAAGCTGATTGATAACTTTTTTTTATTTTTATTATTCTTACTTAAAATAATAAAGGTTCATCAAAATCAAAGGTTCGTAGTATCCATAATCTCTTATAAAGTTCAGGTAGGTAGATTATTTATGGGCACTCAACAACAAAGATCTTCAGTGTACTGTTCAAACTATATGAGCTTACCTCATTGTTTTTTTAGTTTAATTTATTATATTATTCTAAGAAATTATATATTTTAGAAATCTTACAATTTTACCTATATTTGTTTTACTACCTCCAAGTATATTTGAGAATTTTTCCATTCGTTCCTGCTGAAAATTGGTTTCGTATAGCGGACATTCCTAAAAATAAGCTTCATTGATAGCTGTGCCTTGAAAAATACACATTTTGGTGGGGTTTTTTGGAAGCATACGCACTTATAAAGTTGAGCTACCATTGACCATAGTTTCGAGGGCAAAATAAGTCAATAACACTAATTTTAGGAATTCGAGGTAAATTTAATGCTTAGAAACAAATAGCCTCACCTCATAGAGATTAATGCTTTTTTTCATGTTCAAATATGGTTTCAACTTAGAAATATATTTCTAAGAAGTTGAAGATGTTATGGATATACTCAATCGGGTAAGGATTATAAGGTAAATCAATAAGTAGTCGAAGGCTGTAGAAAATAGGAATGGTTGTTAAGACATTATATACAGATACAGCTATATACAGATACAGTGGCAGCAAGGAGGTTAAAAAAGCTATAATCGGAAAATATTCTCTGCATTTTATAAAATAATGAAAAGAAATTTCATCTTGCAGAAACAAAATCACGCAACGCTTTGTCACACAATACATTACTTAATAATGAACAATCTTGAAAATTGCAAGAAAGACTACACAAATGATCCTACTTAGCCCTGACATTCCAACGAAAGTGACAATACTCATGGGAGGGCACAAATTCCAGATGTGGTAAAAGCCACTTGAGGAACAAAGGAACTCTGATTCCATTGTCTTAGGGCTGGTTCTGCACCGCCTTGAGCCAAACCCTTCTATGTGTAACGGGCGTAGGAGGTCGTGTTCTACACCTAGAAATGAAATCGTTGCCAAACGCAATTCACGATTGAGAGAACGAATTAAAAGAGAGATGACTAACGATTACAAGTATAGCATTCATACACTGAATAATGTTTGCAGTAGTACTTGAGAACTACATAAGGATAATCACATTAGTTTTGTACAGGTGATTAAATATTCCGAATAATTTTTAATAAAAATTTATGTGTATATTGATGGTTTTGTTTGTTACAGCTTAACGGTCTTATGTATTCTAGGCATGGTGGGAAGATCAATACTCATTCCGTGGGTACGCTATGAAATTAATTTTCACCCGCCCAGGTGGGATTCGAAGCCGCGACCTCTAGTGCCAAGCTCATTGAGAACCTACCCCTAACACGCTCGGCCATCGAGTCCCATCGAACATTATTAGTTGATCGAACACTGAAATATTATAGCCATAGTACGTCTTTTGATGTAAAGTTGGAATAATAAAAATATTAATTTAAAATTTTAATATCATTTTTTGTTTTGTTTCACAAGATTAACCTTTTCAGAGCACAGTTTACTACAGTATACCATAATTCGATACATTGTTTGGAAGAGCCCCATAGTTCAAAAACATTAAATGAGGTTAAAAAACAAAAAGATGTAATAAATGAAAGTATTTTTTTTAACAGATTTTTTTTTCTACACGAAACGGCCTTAATGACCACGCGTATATCATGACTATAGGTTCTTCCTTCTGTTCTTTCTTTCTATCCATATCTCCTTCATTATTTTTTATTGCCTTTGTTTCCTTTCCTCCGTCCATGCAATCCCCTTCATAGGCTTCCTCTTGTCCACAAGAAGTGTGACCTCATGCAACCTCTTTCTGTATTCCTCTCTGTCCTATCTTAGTCGTTTATCCCCATTTTTCTTGTTTCCTCTTTCAACTGCTTGATGTATCCTTGCGAGCTCTGGTAGCCCCAGTTTCTGCAATATAGCTTAATTCTTTTCTGGAGGCATCCTAACCACGTGCCCGTAGAATTTTAGTCTCCTGATCCTTATCTCAGTTTCTATATCTTCGATTTCCTTGTTTCCTTTAATTACTAGTTACTCTAATTTTTGTTACTCGCACATTGAAACTTGAGCGTTTTAATTCTCTGTTAATTGATTAATGGATTAAAAGTTCTATATTTCTGTGTATAATGTGACTAAATAAGTTCTTTCCTAATTTTAAAAACGAAAATCTTGTTTTTAATTAATTTCATAATTAATTCATCGACAAAATCGCATCCAAATTTATGGCATTTAAGTAATGTATATTAACATTTCTTATGATCAAATAGCACTGTTAATATAAAATGAAAATCGAATGAATCGAAAAATTATAATTATATGTTTTATATAATATATTTATTAAATATTTAAAATCATATTGAAAGCCAAGAAATATAGATGAAGAAATGAAGACTAAAATTCTGTGAGCATATAAAATAATTGGTCGCTCAAGATAATATGCATACACGCGATTTATTCATTATCTCGGCTCAAAATTTACATTTTTTTTTTTTTTTTTTTTTTTTTTTTGGTGGGGGGGGGGTTTACATCCACACATAATTACATATAATAAGTATTAGAATCATTAAAAATAATTAAATTTATAATTATAAAGCAATTTTAAATTTATAAAATGTTTTGTTAATAAGGTTAATCCGTCTCCTAAGTTCATTACGTCTTGAATTCGATGACATATAGGTGTAATGTAATTACAAAATTTAATAACGTAAATAAATTCTTGAGGGACTTTTCCCATCTGAACTGTTATATAAATTAATTATTTTTTTCTTCAAATACTGCTTGCTTTATATATTTTTTTTTAAATAATCCTAACATGCTTCATGCGCCCAGATTAAAAAATACTGGGACGTAAATACCTAAAGAAAAAAAAAAAAATTCAACACAGAAAATTAAAAAAAAAAAAAAATTGGGTGGAATTTTTTGCCCGTCAATATATTTGAAAAAGTGATAAAACTGAAGAACATGAAAGGATATCCAGAATAAATAAAAAAAAAAAAAAGTTGAAAAAGTGGACACAATAGCGTAAAAAACGCGTTATCCATAGTTGGTCTGTAACGTATAATATAATTTATAAATAATATAAATATTTTCACATGCATTAGATTAAAAAACTATGCTAAAAAGTATTTTACGAAACATAGATCTATTTTATTGAGAAGAGTTTTTCATATTTTCTTGTGTTTTTTTTTTTTCTTAAAAAAAATAATTACTTGTAAAAATAAATTTATTAAAATAATTAATATCAATTATGGCAAAGGAGGTACGATTATAAACAAAACAATATCACTATTATCCACTCCATGTTTCGGGAAATTTTCCCATCCTCACTTTGACATTATTGATATTAAATTGGGGTAAATTCCGGAAACATGTAAAGAAAAGTAGAAAAATTAATATAGGGAGTATATGGTGATTTATATTAGTTTAAATTAGTAATTTTGTTTTAAAATAAAAAAAAGAATAGAAAACACTTGAACAAAACTTTCAACTATGAATTGTCTATAATAAGGTAGATCTTCAGATGATTTATACTAAATGAACATTAAAACAAGTAAATCGAGTTATTTCAAAACAAACATTAAAAGTTTTTGTTTTTTTTTAACATTACAATTTTATCACTTTGTTTTATTATGAGCTAAAAACGGTACCCCATTTATAATGAAAATTAATGAAAAATAAACAATCTTTTATGTAGTCTTGTCACAGTCAATAAAATATTAAAAACATTTTTTTTTTATATACATAAAGTATACTAAAAATATTTTTTAAACAAATTATTAATAAATAAGCTTACAGTACATCTAGATTTTTAGAGTAAATAAGAAGTTCTACTAATCCGCATTTCCTCTCCCTCCTTTATCCAACTAGACAACAGAGCAAGTCTATTTATCCCTCGGCTGTATGCCTTGAGGTCACGTTCTTTTCACCGAGGATTTCAGGGGGACAGTACAAATATTACATAAATGTTTACATTCCATTGGTCGGGCAAATATGATTTTATTTTCCCGCCCAGAGTTGAGATTTGTTTTGTTATTTTATTTTGTTTATCTCGAGTCCTTTCTGATACATACATTCGGCAAAAAATCCCTTCTTATCCTCAAGGAAAAACATATGATAAAATGCGTAGTAATAAGGTAGCGCGAAAAGCATTACGTGAAGTCAAAAGTTTTTTTTACATTGTTCATGTTTTTACAGGGGGACTGACTGCGTTTCAGGAGTGTAACCGTCTGTAACAATTACTATCGTTACTCATTAATATAAAAAATTAAAATTACTTTTTTTAGTATTTCCTTTGGCAAACACAGCCTCGTTAAAGTGGGTACCCTTTATTGGGGGAAAACCCTGGTGTTAAGCGAGTATTCTACACAAATCTTCTTCTTTCACAACTGTTGATCCGGAAACAGTTCATCCTTACCTAATTACTGAACCCAAGACCCTTACTAGGTTGTTAGTGGTAGACTTTTATTTTTTTATTTTTTTTTATATCATATTCCTGCTTCAAAGTAGGGTTGGGCGATAGTCGATAGTTACTATCGATATATCGATAGGTCATGCCTATCGATGGTCACTATCAATAGCGTCGAATATCGATAGATCTTTTTTACTATCAAGTTTTGAAACTCTCGAAATTATGCTGATCTGTCTCTGTCCAGTATCGAGTTCTTTTGAAATTGAATTCGGAATTCCATGAGCTCAAGGGTACTCTCAAAGAGTAAGCCAAAGGAAAGCAGAAAATCTAGTTTTTCTTTCGGGAAGTGTGTGGCTCAAGGAGCACACTTGACTCTTGAAATTAACTATTTCATTATTTTTCTTTTCTTAAGATTTGATTTGTTCATTATTATTGTAACCATGTAAATTGTAAATACTTTTTTAAAATCCAAATAAATTAGTTTTTTCTATCATCTTTATGATATAATCTTATAATTTATAACCCTGCAAATTTCAAATAGTAAGTAGATAATTGAATTTAATTAAATTAGTTGAAATTATTTAGTGAATAGCTTTGGAAAAAAAGAAAGTACCTATCGAAAAACAATCGATAGTTCTCAACCGATAGCATCGGCCTATCGATAGTGCTAACTATCGACTATCGCCCAATCCTACTTCAAGGTCACACAACAGCAAAACTGCCGATTGGAGGGATCTCTAAAATCCATTGCACCCAAATAGGGAAATGTTTTTGAAGGTAAATTCGTTGAGAATTCAAACAATTATTAAAGATTTTGTGGAGGTTACACGTAATCAGCAAGATGTGATAACCAAAGAGGAGCTGTGAAATGGACTTGCCACTGCCGCATTCACTTTATAATCGCTTTTATTTTTTATTATCTTTATTCAGAGATCATTTCGTTTTATAACTATTGTTTATAACAACATTTTGTAATTTTCATTTTAATAACATTCAGAGGCAAATCTATAAGATTCCTCACTCCAGCTGGTTACAAGTTGTTTAATTACTGCTATATTTTTTGTGAGTTCTTGTGACAAGACTTATTTTTGTTATAATCATTAATTTGCTAGTAAAAGTTTAAAATTAAATATTTTTGCCATATTTTAACCCAAATTTTATATGAGGCGTGGAGATGCAAAAGGGGGTAAATCCACTTTTTATCATTTTTAATTTTTTTTAGTTAGCGTCCTCAAAAAGGTGGTAAATCGTCCACCCTTCAAAATTTGGGTTGAGTGTATGTGTATGTGAGTTTCGAAGTCATCATGGGTTCAGACTTTGAAGGGTGGACGATTTACAACCTTATTGAGGACGCTAACTAAAAAAAAATAAAAATGATACAAAATGGATTTATCCTCTTTTGCATTTCCACGCCTCATATAACAAAAATGTCGATTCGTCCTAGGTCCTAGTAGCGTTGATAATTGCTACAATAAATATTAAAAAAAGTATTAATTTTTATGATATAACAATAACGAATTACATAAATTACATTAAATTTACGAATTATGCCTGCATTTATAAACATAATATCTCATTAATTAATTTAAAAAGTAACATTACTCATTTGTAATTTGGGGGAAATCGGGGGAAATTTTGCTGCTACGCGGGGGAAAATGTTATGATGGAATCGGCAGCACTGCACTAGATTCTAGTGTGACTCATTAATAACAAAAATTCCAGTACAACTCGTAGTAGTTCATGAATAAACCTGGTGTTTGCACGTAATACTAACATCACTAGTCAGAACTACATTACCTACTTAACTAATCACAAACCTATATTAGAAATATAAACCGAAAAATAATTGTACATACTGACCTTATCTGAATGTAAAATGTAAGGGACTTCAGGTAATTGAGGAATAATGTAGTGAAAATAATACCAGAATTTCTCAGAAGTAAAGTAATAAGTGGTATCTTGCTGATTGATTAACACTTTCCCCGAAGCATCAAGCCTGTCAGGTGTATCAACTATATTGTCCAATCAGAAAGGGCACACGGGTGACCGATCCAGAACAGACTCAATAGCAGAACCACTAATTAGTAGCCCTGAGGAACACCCGGTCTACAATCAGCCAACCTGATTATCGACCGCTGATGGAGAACCGTATGCAAATTTCGTCGAGCTTTCATTTAGAGTTAGGTTACCTGCGGCAGGTGGGATGGATTGGATAGGTAACATTGGCATGTTAAGTGGAATTAGAAGGGTTCAACTAGCAGGGTTTTGGTTCTTTAGTAAAACTGAGATATAAATGTTTTGTGTTAGAGACAATATTTGTGAATTAGCGTGAAATTTGTAAATGGAATCGAGTTCATAGATCAGGAAACTTCAGTACAGTGGAAGAACGGGCCCTATCCTATTTTTACTAGAGATGGAACGACAAGTCGGCAACTAGTTGGCTAAAAGCACAGACTAGTCGGCAATTTTATTCATTTATATTTCAAAGCTTAAAAATAGGTTGGTTGAAATAAAAAATGTTTATAATTTTTATTTTAGAATTATCTTTACTGTTTGTTATTTATTGTAGGAATATGAACTCCTTTTTTTTTTTTTTTTGTAATAAATTATTGAACTAAAAAAAAAAACTTGACGTATCCTATTTTTTTTAATACCAGTTTTGGTTTTGTGGCATAATTAAAAATATTAATTCTCAATTGAAATGTAATATAAAGGTTGGAATACAAAAAGGAAACTACTATTTTAGCAATTCACATACGTTTTTATTTACAATTACATGTAAGATATTTTTGTGTTAAATATATAAATCCATAAACAACATAATTATTGTTCCGAATTTCAAAATTAACTATATTAGGTAAGTAAAGTAAATTACTTGACTTGTGCTTTTTTTTTCAAAAATAAAAAAATCTGTCCGCTATCTGCCTATTTGAAAAAAAAAAAAGAAGATAAAATATAATAAACAAGAACCTATAGCTACACGTACTGGCAGTTATAAAGCTATAAACAAAGTGCCTCGAACATAGCCGAATTTTATCCGAAGCAAACATCGGCTTGGCCTCATCTTTAAGACATGATACAACTATCTTTATTATTTTTTTTTTTAATTTTAGAAATTGATACAATTTTCTTAGAGTTTCAGGAAAATAATCACAACAAAGTACGAAATATCACAAAATATATTTAATATATTATTATAGGCGCCATAGTAAATTCGCCCGTTCTTTTCACGTACTCTTCATTTCTGATTTTGGAAAATTTATTCATTCTATGTCAAAAATTTCAATAATAACTAACACAGATATTTTTATGCATAAAATAAGAAAAAAATCTGTACAGACGACCTATATTTACTAAAAATCTGTCGCGTAGATAGGAATTTTTTTTTCTTTTAAATACGAATAAATTAAACAAGAATTTGTGTTTTAAAAAACTAGTAAAAATTTCAATTCAAACTAATTTATTGAATTTATTGAAACAGGTCTGTTTTTTTTTTTATTTTATTTTTTTTTTTATTTTTTTTTTATTTATTTTTTTTTTTATTTGATGACAACCATCAACTAAAAATGGCAATCACAAAGCAAAACACATAAATATGTTTTGATAGGAAGTTCCCCAAATCTTTGAAAACAATGAAGAAAAAAGTCTCAAACCTGATATCGACATCTCGCTTTTTTCCCTTCTTTTGGAATTCAATCATTTATCAAGTGCCATGAATATTAAAAAGAGACGAACGCTTTGAATGGCAGGAATTGGATGCCAAATTTATTCACCAAGTCTATGAATTCTAAATTTTCTGGTTGGAATAGGGATTATTTCAGTCTTTGAGATGTATTTTCCTCCGGATTCTCCACTTTGGTGGGTCATCCACATCCCAAATTTATGGTCAATAGCGCCTTCCGTAGATATTCTATCCTCGGCTCAGGGAATAGGCAATCTATTCTTTATTAATACATTGAAAAGGGAAAATTTCAAAATAAATAAGAAAAAGACAGAAGGAATACATTCTTCGAAAAATTTCTAGTAGATTTACCTGATAGAATTAATAATCTGGTATACATTTCTAATATATATTTATATATATATATATATATTTTTTTTTTTTTTTTTTTTTTTTTTTTTTTTTTTTTTTTTTTTTTTTTTTTTTTTGTGATGTAATGTGGATACCAAATATTACCATCGAAAACACCTAAAAATATTCTTATTGGGATTTATTTTCTAAACAATATTATATTAAATATATTAGATTAAAAAATAAGCTTGAAATTGGCTTGTAGCCAAATACTAGAGTTTCCTGATAGTCCAAGCAACGAAGGATTTTCAGAGGACTTAATTCATGTAGAAGCCAATTTTGGCACAGTTGTAGGGGGAGGTGTCCTTAACAACATACTAAAAGTACTGGGGGGGGGTGGGGGTGGAGCTAAGGGGGGGGGGGGGGGCTCTAAAGGTCGGTTTTTTTCAGTTTTTCGTTAATAACTCGAAAATTATTGCCTCTAGCGAAAATGTGTTTATATACTAAATTGAATAACATAAAATTGTTTACAAAAAAGGTTTTATACATTTTGGTTCTAGGATCAATGCTTAAGAAGATATAGTGGGGGAAATAGGGAAAATGTAAAAAAAAACACGTTTTTATTGTTAAAATTTATATATATATTGTTGAAATTGCAATGTTTATTGCTAAAAATCAATAGTTTATTATTATAATTTGAAAGCTTATTGCTAAAAATAAAATTATTGTTGTTAAGCCAAATATGCTTATTATAGTACAGGGAAATTAGCATTCGAACCTTGATATCGAACCAAAAATAAAAAGATCTGACTATTGCATATTGTTCATCAAAATTAGCTGTAAATGTGGTTAAAAGATTTCTTTGAAACATCTTCAGGTTTGGGCAGGGGAGGGGGGAAAGTGTTGAAAATTGTATGTATTTAGCACTTTGATCCAGTAACTCGGAAACCGTTACTTTCAGCAAATTTTGTGTTATATACATTATTGAAGCTAAGCAAATTTGCAATAAATTTGGTTCTATTCGTTTTTTTTTGTCAGATCGATAGTTTTAGAACTCTGAAGGAAGAAAAATTGGCTAACTTGCGGTAAGTCGCACTTTTCCTCAAAAACGCGTTTGTCGGTACTCTTTTGTCTATAACTCCGAAACTGTTTGTCTAATCTCGAATTTCTTTTTTTTCATCTTAAAGCTGGTTAAATTTATCATCAGATACTATATATTTCATTTTAATTAAGTTCCATGAAATATCTATTCCACCTCGCTGAATACCGCGTACTGTTGTAAAATCCTTATTTTTTCGGAACATTTCTCGTTATAACTCTAAAAATATTTGTTCGATTCCAAATTTTTTTTTTCCATCTCATAGCTGGTTAAATTTTCTATTAGGTCCTATATATCAAATTTTGATAAAATGCCATGTAATACCCTTGCCAGCACGCTAACAACTGCGAGTTGTTAAAAATTTCTAGTTTTTTTTGGCATATTTTCTCTATAACTCCTAAAAAATATGTCCGATTCCAAATTGCTTTATTTCATTTTAAAGCTACTTAAATTATCAATCAGGTCCTATCTATGACTTTTAATTATATTCCATGTAATACCCATGCTAGCACACTAAATGTGTATGTTTTGGCAAAACCTGACATTTTTGAAATGTTGAGTGGGCTGGCGTGGGTGTTTCACGGACTTAAATCAAAATTTGATATATAGGATCTAATTGCAAATTTAACCAGCTTTAAGATTTAAAAACGAAATTCAGGATCGAATAAATATTTTTAGAGTTATAACGAGAAATGTTCCGAAAAAATAAGGATTTCACAACAGTACACGGAATTTAACGAGGTAGAATGGATATTTCACGGAACTTTATTAAACTTAAATCTATAGAATCTAATAGGAAATTTAACCAGCTTTGAGATGAAAAAAAGAAATTTGGGATCGGACCAATATTTTTGAGTTGTAGTGAGAAATGAACCAAAAATAAAAGAATTGCACAATAGTATGGGTTTCTCAACGTGTTGGCATGGGGTGTTTTACGAAACTTGATCAAAATTTCACATTTGTGGGTTCAGAAAGAAAATTTAATCAGCGTTCAGATAAAAAAAAAAAAATTCAAATCGAACTAATAATTTTGGAGTTATAGTCAAAAAAGTGCCGACAAACGTGTTTTCGCGGAAAAGTGCAACTTACCACAAGTTAGCCAATTTTTTCGTCCTCCACAGTTCTATAACTATTGATCTTACAAAAAAAAAATAAACAGAACCAAATTTGTTGCTAAATTTCTTATCTTTAATAATGTATAGAAAACAAAATGTGCTAAAAGTAACGGTATCCAAGTTATTTAATCAAACAGCTCTGATACCTCCTGGGCTCGATAAGTATCACTTAGTTTAATGTTCTTTATTTTAACTATTTACTATGTATTTAATTAACTAAGGATCTCCAAGGTCTATAAAAGCCTTAAAAATATATATATATATATATATATATATATATATATATATATATATATATATACACACATACATACATACATACATACATACATACATACATACATACATACATACATACATACATACATACATACATACATACATACATACATACATACATACATACATACATACATACATACATACATACATACATACATACATACATACATACATACATACACACATACATACATATGTAAGCTGTTTTTGATATTTGGAACCAAGGGCGCTAAAAGATTAATTATATAAACCATAAACATTTCATTTTTAACAATAAAAAAGGGTTTTTTTCTTTTAATTTTCATTTTTCTCGCTCCATATCTCCTTAAGTATTGCTGCTAGCAAAAAAGTGTATAGCACCTTTTTTGTAAAGAATTTTATAATTATTAATTTAGTACATAAACACATTTTCACTAGGGGCAAGAGTCTTCGAGTTATTAACGAAAAACTGAAAAAAACGACCTTTAGAGCGCCCCCCCTCCGTTAGCTCCACCCCCACCCTCCAGTACTTTTAGTATGTTGTTAAGGACACCTTCCCCTACAACTGTGCCAAAATTGGCTTCTACATGAATTAAGTCCCCTAGTCGGCCTTTTTTGGTCTTCGTTGCTTGGACTATGAGAACTGGTCAGTTAGTTGCATCAATAGCATCAAAATTCTACGGAGGCTGAGTGGACGCGGTAAAGCTACAGTTGTCCATGACTCAAGTGGTTAAGCTAGCCATTATCAGAACTCCAACAGAATTATATTTTTACAAAACGTTTTGTGGCACAAAAGGTGTGTGGAATCAGATAATAGTTGAGATAGAGGGTTGGAAAAGTTTTGATTTAATGTCAAATATTTAAAAGTTATGAGAATGTGAATGAAAGTTGTATCGTGATCATTGTGTAGGGTTTGGTTTGTTACACATTATAGAGAAATCGAAAACGTTCGAGGAACATTAGATTGAAAGGACTGTAGTCCATAAGTCCTATGGCATAGCTATCATGATGTTCTTGTATTTGATAAATTTGTTATCAGTGTTTTGGTATGACGTCCTATAGTTTATAATAAAAACATTAATTATTTATTCGGGCTTGATTTATTTTTTTCTAAACGTTTATTGTATTTGTTACAGTAGCTTGTTCTTTTATTTTATTTTAACTTTTAGGGTTTCATTAATTTTTTTTTCATTAACAGAAAAATGTTTAATGTGCCGACATTATTAAAAATTAATATGTTTGTTAAATATTCACAAGGTTGTTTCAAATAGCCTTGTCATGAACCCAACCCTTAATTCCAAATCTTATAATTAAAGATATACGAAGTTTTTTCCTAATAATTATGTTAATGTTTACTTATATTAATAATTTAATTTCTTGTGACTTGAGTTGGCTTTTTGGGGTAATTTATATTTCTAACATTCCTGTGCAATTTCTGTTGCAAGTTTCATTTGCATTAAAATCGTGTTTCAGGATGTTTTGAGAAATTATTGAAACAAAATTTAAGAGCAAATACAGCCATAGGATAGTCAGATAACGATTCAGATAATCGAAATACTTCCCTACTTTGATACATATCGATCGGTTAGGAAAAAACAAAAGTGATGTTTTGTGTGTTGGAACTTGAAAGTCGATTTACATTTTGAGCTACCATAGTTCAGAGGGTAGCTAGGGCAGTGGATTCAAACATTTGCAGTAAACAGTGCAGCTAGAAAGATTTTATGCAGTTTCGAGCACACGGCTTTGGTCAACAGGAACAAAAACGTTTTGCAACACGACAATACCCAACAAACCGTTCTCGTTTGACCTAGGCATGATTATGGAAGCTTCACCCTGCGCATTTCCCAGATAATGAATGCACCATCAAATTTTAGATCAAAAACTCATTTTTTTAAAGGCTGGATTTTTGATAATTACAAAAACGTAAAAATAAAATATGTCACCTTTCAGTTTTCTCGAAACCGGTTTAACGAATCTTTCAAACGTTACATATATTTTCATAATTGTAAATGGAACTAATCTCTTTTAAATATTAGATGGAACCGATTTTTTAAATTATGGCATACAGTGAAAAACTTTTGTAGATGTATTACAACCAGCGAAACAAGACCTCGTAAGGGATCCTTGTTCGTACGATCCTTTACGGGTGAGTTAGCAGACCCTTGTTTGAGGCTAATACAGTTCCCATGTAGCCAGATGTCTGGTCCGAGTCACGACTGGATGGGCCTTAACACTACAACATGCTGACATTTAAACTAAGGTTTTTGTTTTAATAAGGGAATTTATTTAACAGAGTTAATTGTACAATAAGATACAAATGACATAAGTATGGTCTCTACAGAAGTGAAGACAGTAAAAAATATTTTTTAAAATGAATCTCATATAACAGTTTCCGATATACTTAAGTGTTTAAAGAGGCAATATCGACGAGAGCGGAAAAACAGTATGTCTTGTAAGTGTATCTTGATAAAAAATTTAACTAATTTTTATTTAATATATTTAGGTATGTATATTTTTTTTATTTATTAAATTTCACAAATAAAATGAAATAATGCTCTTGGATTTGATTACTAGATAGTTTAATAAAAACACAATACTAAATAAAATTAACCTTATTATCAGCTAAAACCAACAATTTTTGAATAAATCAAAATTCTTTTGGAGGTAGGATGTGAAGTAATTTTTCAATGTATTATGTCAACGTTTCGTCAATCAATTTAACAATAAATTTGAGTATTTTAATTACTTATAAAATTATTGCAAATCCCAATAGTTTTCCCATGTTTTCAAGTACGGTCAACTAATGTACATCATTTTTTTGCAAAATTCTATGAAATAAATATTTCAAAGCGTTCTTCCATATCAAAAGGCACACTTTGATAACACATCCCAAGACCTAACGATATTATTTATCTTTTTCTTCAGGGGCGGTCATGTGACGGTAGTCCACGTCAGAAGCACATCTGAACCCTGGAGGCAGCAGCCGGGAAAACTGTCCTTGGGCAGCCGGGACTTCAGCAGAGAGTTCTCGATCGGGGGACGTGAGTTCAGCAGGGAGCTATCGGTGGACAGCAATGCTGGTGATTGCAGCAGGGAGCTCTCGCCAGTCAGGTAATGTACATATTATCCTTTTTTTTAATTTATTATATAAAAATAAATTAAAAAGTAGATGTCTATATCTTTAATTTAAGAAATCGCTTACAGTTTTGGATCATTTTCGAAAACCAACAATTTAGTCATTTGGTTAACTGATTTTCCATGAATATTAGTGTAAGCATTTGAAAACCCTTCTACATAGATGAATAAAATACTTGCATGCCTACATAATGGCTAAAAATACTCAGGGAGCTATCGGTGGACAGCAATGCTGGTGATTGCAGCAGGGAGCTCTCGCCAGTCAGGTAATGTACATATTATCCTTTTTTTTAATTTATTATATAAAAATAAATTAAAAAGTAGATGTCTATATCTTTAATTTAAGAAATCGCTTACAGTTTTGGATCATTTTCGAAAACCAACAATTTAGTCATTTGGTTAACTGATTTTCCATGAATATTAGTGTAAGCATTTGAAAACCCTTCTACATAGATGAATAAAATACTTGCATGCCTACATAATGGCTAAAAATACTATCTATAAATATGATAATGTTTTCAACAGGTGGCACGACCGAGAGGTGGACGGAGTGTTTCTCGGTAGGTCGGGCTGGGTGCAGGTGCAGGGCCCCCAAAGGCCGGTGCGGTTGGCAGACGCCCACAGCCCTCGCTCTGAGCCGCTGCCCCCTAGGCCGGGCTACCTACCGCTCCCGCGGCCGGCCGATGGCTCCACACCACCCGCAACACCTATCATCTCCCCGCCACCGGCCTTCCAGGTGAGTACGCTATTAATGGATATTGTACGATGGTCAGAAGTATCTTAAATTAACAAGAGTATTTGATATATTAAATATTTCCATAAACCATAATTACAACGTATTCTACTAGCCAATTGTACACCCTGAGATCGATGTTAAAATATATAAGAAAATCCTTCGACCAGTAGTGATGTATGGCAGTAATGTGTGGACCATCACAAAGACTAAGAAGAGGTACTTGAATAAATGGGAAATTAAAATTCTTAAAGAAAAATATAAGGCCCAACGTATAAAACGGATACAAAATAAAGACCAACAAAGAACTCAGGTATCGCTCGAGCAAAGAAAGACTCTTGAGAAAGCCAATGGAAGGACGCCCGGATGGTAAAGAGGGAAAAGCAGACATAGACTACGGTGGTTGGAAAATGTGGAGGCTGACCTTCAGCTTCTAGGAGTGAGATGAGAGAGAAGAGCTGCAGAGGATCGGTCTTTTGCATAAAATTTTGATTTTATGTAGCAAAAACAAAAAATATTTGCTCATACATTAATATTCTAAGACAATCCCGGAAATACAGTGGTAGAAGTGAGGCAGAATTAGACAGTAAAGGGTACAACAAAATTTACAATTCCCTGAAATTATTTTAAGCTAACAAATATACTCCTCATAAATCCTTTAACAACACAGGAGTGTTAAGGTGTTCAACAAGACTGAAGACATTATTTTTTATAATTCTTTTTTTTGTGTGTTGCATATGTTGGATCAATGTAAATTATAAATTTTCTATTTTGCTTATTCTAACAACTTAGATTATCAAATGATAGATTTTTTTTTCTTTTAGGATGTAAAGCGGTCACCAAGAAGATCAGCGCTAAGCCGTGCCGATGCCATCGAGTCTCCTCCACCTTCACCACCTAAAACACGAACCATCAGGCAGCGGCCGGCCCATGCTAAATCCGTCGAAGAGTCTAGAAGATTGTTCCGGGAGTCGGTGACGTCCAGTAGCTCAGCAGGATCCTTCGGAGGACTCCGCCCCATCGAACCCCCCACCATGCCGACCCGACCCATGCCTAGGCTCTCAGAGACCGACAGCTCTCTTGGCTACGACGATTCGGACTACTCCACCCTCACCCTCATCAACTCCCCACTGCTACCCCAGCCTCTTCAGCTTCCTCTAGAACGACTGTCACCGTCCAGGGCCCGCCAAAGATTGCGCAGGTTAGGCACTCTCCTCTCAGTAACAATAACACCTTTTCAACTGCACTGTATCTAAAGAGTCCTTTTCAGTTGGAAGACAGTCGACGCGAGTCCGCAATCCTTCATCTTCCCCGAACAGACGCTGACTCGCCCATGTTGTGTCCATCACAATCTGGCGTTGCGACCTCCTACGCCTCGATACCCCGAGGTTACCGGTCGGAGGTGATGGCCAAACTCATCTTCATACTTTCTTGTTTACACATCCTAAATATCATCCTCTGCACTCTGTTTGTTGTAGGAATTACTTTTCATTCCAATAATTATCAAAATCATTGGCGAGGCGTCGAATTACAATCCCAAATGCAAACTCTGATCTTTAGAATTCGAATATTTGAACAATTGCATTACTTAAAAATTCAAAATTATAATAACTTATTTTTAAAAAGTGACAAAATTTTATTATTGTAATTGGACAATAAGTTATTTATTTAATCAACTGCAAAGTTTCTTTTCTGCATCCGGTGATTGAGATAAAGAAATAAAACTTAAAAAATAATTATTTTAATGAGATATTACCTAATAATTGAGTTAAATTAATATATTTCAATAATATACTGTTAATTAAATAAATAAATTAAATAAATTGCCAAGCAATTTCTATAAGGTTACTACTGAAACATTATATTTGTATAAATAGAGAGGGAGGGTGATAGTCCCTCAACAATGGTATTCAACTTAGCCCTTGAGGTGATAAGGAAAACAAATGAAAATGGAGGGGTGCAAGTCGGAATTAAGCACAAAATTCTAATAAAATAGAGGTTTTTTGGAGCAAAATAGAGGACATAGAGAAATTCGCTCAGACTCTGAATAATAAAATAAGAGAAGTAGAGCAAATTGGCCAACAGTTAAACTAAGTACATGATTGTAAGCTGAAAACTTCAACTAAATGACAAATAGTCTTTCCCGAAAGTAGAGAGATTTAAATACCTTGACTCTACAATAATCACAATAAATGACCAATAGCCTGATCAGTGTATTAAGAGTGTAAACAGAGCCTAATACTCTCTTTAAGAATACTGCTATTCCGCAATAGCAAGTTCAAGGAACTTTAAGGTAAGGGTATATAACTTTGTTATAAAGCCGGTTCTTATATATGATTGCTGGGCTCTAACGGGAAGTCTACAAAGCAGGATTGAGCGATTTGAATGAAAAGACTTCCATAAGAAAACTGGAGTGATCAGGGTTAATAAAGATAAAAGAACTACTTGCAACAAAGTGAATAAGTACAGCCCAAGATAGGCAGAGGTGGAACAGACTGTTTAAGGCGACCAAAGATCAACAAGATCTGTAGAGCAAGTGGAAAAAAATAAAGAAATATATGTGTGTATATATATAATTATTATTTTCATGAAAAGTGATTCTGACTATACTATAGTATTTAAATTATGAAATTCTCAAATTATATCGAAATTCTATAAACAATTATAGATATGCCTTTTTCTTTATAATATTAATTTATTTTGAACCTTGCAAATAGATAAATTCTAATTTTTAGAATAAGCAGTTTTAGAGAAGATATATTTAATGGACTTTCTAATTTAATTGAAATTTGGTATAAGACAGATTAATAGATGACATAGAAAATAGTTGTAAAATTATCATCCCAAAATATAACTGAGAAGAATTTATCACTTCTTATTCCTTTTAATCTATGTGAAATAGATTAATTCCTATAAAATACTATATGAGAGACAAAAAATGTTTGTAAAATACATCAATATTATATTTAAGTCAATATATTTTAACTAACGCTTAAAAGATAATTGTGCAGAACACATCCATTTCCTAAAAATAAAAATATTATACTTGAAATACCATAGCTCAATAATCTTCAAAAATATATTAAATAAAAGTAATAAAAACAAAACAATACAAACAATAATATATACTCTAGAACATTTACTCTCAGGAATGAATTTGAAATACAACTATCTGTTGAATATAAAAAAAAACAATTCAAATCACTTAAACTAGTATTGAACAACCTAATTGCAATACAAGGAATGAAATAATTAAACGAGCCTCGCCTTTGATTCTTATTTTGCTGTCTTTACTTCATCTGCATCCTAGATTTTTTGTATTATAAGTATGGATGTTCTGCTAATCAGCTATTATTTAGTGTTATTCGAATGGAGCTCGTGTTGAAAACATATTTCATCCTCTACATTTTCTATTGTTCGCACAGTTTAAATTATGCTATTGCATTCAAAATCTACACCTTTCCTATAGGATATACTGTAGAGTTGGTTTCATATTACTTTTGTGTGTATTTTTCAGCACTTTTTTCAGGGTTTCTCATTTTGGATTGTGCCACATTGATATAAACAATGTCTTAATTAAAAATATGAGTTTACTTATTTTTGTTATGTTTGATATAGTATATTGCCTGTTTTTACACAGCTAATGAATGCCTGAACAACATTATTTTTATAAATTAAGATATTCAACTTCATATATATAATGCAATAACATTACGAATAAAGAGACGGTTTTAAAATTAACACAGATATTCCACTAATCCCTGTTGAACAGATCCGCTACCTAGGACTCCACTTGGACAAACGTCTTACTTGGAATCCACATATAAGACTAAAACGACAAGAAACTGTCCGTCATTACAGATTACTTCAACATTTACTAGACAAACGTTCAAAGCTCCCAATTAATTACAAAAGACTCATTTACATGACAGTGATTAGACCTATTTGGACGTACGGAATTGAGCTTTGGGGCTCTACTAAACCATCCAATTCATCTCGTATCCAATCTTTGCAATCCAAAATCCTTCGAAAAATCCTCAATGCTCCTTACTATATGACCAATAAACTTATCCATAAAGATCTTAATGTTCCATATGTTTCTGATTTAGCCCAAACCAAATGCCTATCCTTCCATAGTAAGCTCCATAACCACTCCAATCCACTAGTCTCCCAACTTGCTTCATCCTCCATCCCTGATAATCCTCCGAGGCGTCTGAAAAGAAGATGGCCTAGAGACCTTTTAGTGTAGATTTTATTGAAGTGCTACTTGTGAGTAGTTCTTCACAAGTTATTTACATGCCTCTGTATTCATTATGAACACATTTACTTGATGTATATTATTTTGTACAGTTGTAAATATCAATAAATGAAAAAAAAAAAAAATTAACACAAGTAGTTTTCAGCACAGTCTACATATTAATGTTCATTTCATCATGTTAAATTCAATCAAACTATGAAAAAAGGTTGTAAAGATGTGATCAATCATTATAATAAATCACCATCAGAAATTATAAAAATAGTGAAAAATATTTAAATAACATAAAATGTACGAAAATAACAATTTTTTTTTTTCTAGATGAATTTTTGGGAGTTCAGAAGTTATTGCAGATTTCATGTTTTCGTTTAATCACCACTCAAGCTAATAAACCATTTAAACTTGATGGATTATTTCTTTGTTAAAGAAAGGGCTGAATTAAATAGTGCAAATCAACCATTTCTGACCGCCTCAATTAGAAAAAAAAAATATTGAAACTTGATTATTTGATGCATTAACTGATCAATAATGTCCCATGTATGACCTCACAAAAATTATTTGACCTTGGTTATGAGACAGATTCATCCACCCTACTTTCCAGCCCTCTCACCAACTGACTACCGTTTTTTTGTAGACACCTGGACCACTTTTTAAGAGAAAAAAATTCATATTCCAGACAACCCAATATAATCAAATTCTTATTAAGTTACATCATTGTAACCCACTCCTTTAGATGCCCTAATATTATTTTTCAAAATTTACAAGAAGAAGAACACCTTTTAATTACAATCAGGACAGTGTATCGTCTGACCAAAATACATTATATCTTTTTATAATTTAAAACCATAAACCTGCTTTAAGTTCCAGACAACCCAATTATTTCCATTATACACTTGATAATAAACATACACATCCTGATTCAATCTAACATACATTATTACAATAAATTAGCCTACTAAGAACAGAAAACTATATTCTAGAACTTCTCCCATTCAACTACAGTATTAATGCAATTCGTCTAAATCAATTGTGAAATCATCTCTGGAAAAAACAAATGAAGTAAAAATATTTACTCAGCAAAAAACTGCAAGTTCTTAAACCTCATTCTACTGTGGATTTTAAAATTATTGTGTTTTTAATATTTAAAAATAACAATGTGGTTAAAGAAATTGGTTACCACAGAAAATACATAATCGAATCAGCTACGATTGTTAACACCTCAGGTCAGTGCGAGCAAAATACTACTTATTTATAAAATTATTCAAGTCGGTAGTTTTTAAATTAAATCTTATGAAGCTATGAAATAGAAACACATTGTACAAAAACTAAATATGAACTATTGATGCCTTTACCATTATTATAGTGGACAATCATGAAAAAAAAAGTATTATGTTTGTTAAAAGTAGCATTCTATTCAAGATATATGCCACTATATAGGGGGAAAATTGAAGCCAAAGGGTAATAATGAGATTAGATAATACCTAGTTTGTAGTGAACCATACATCTAGGAAGACCTAGACTAAGAGAGCAGTACTCTTTGACCAGATATGCTCGGACTGTACCATGATTTAGAAATGGAGAGATGTGATACTTGAACTTTAATAAAGTTCAATATAATTTTTATAACTTTACTAAAATTGAACTTTAAAAGAGCAGAAGATAAAATTGGACAATCCAGTTAATAAAGACTATGATCCTGTTTATAATGATCAAAAATCACTGTCCATTTTGATAATGGACAGTGCTTTGGTTTTACAGTATATAAGCTAGAGAATAGTTCAATAATAGTAAACCTCATTAACAAGACTGTAGTAAAATTCTTTAACTCTTACCTCATATATTTTTATTAACTCAGGACTTTTGAAGCTATTTGTAAAATAGCTAAACAAAAATAAAAGAGCTACAAATATGCTAAAAATGCACTCATAAGTTACAAAATTAATTTTTGAAATAAATTAGTTGGAAGAATTTTTGTTATTTCTCACAAACTACCATACTAATAGTCTCGTGAATTACTGCAAAAAAAAAGTGTGCCGACTGCATTCAATCATTCAGTATGAAAATGAACTTAAAAAATTAATTCTTTTTCATGTGTACTAATATTTAATACATTCGTGTTGTCATAAAAGATTAGATAAGGTATTTTATTATCTAGAGATTTAAATGAATGCTGTATATTGCAGAAAGTACCAGCTTGAAGTTAAGGATACATATAAACAAAAATATATATAAGAAAAGAGATTCAACCATTTTTAATCTGTAAATAAATCTACATTGCCACCTACTTAACAGATTAACACATTTTTAATAATCAATAAATGCTAGCATTCAAAATTAACTTGATGATCTCTACTAAATTCATTTTACTTAATCAAAATAAAAAATACCATTTAAAAATATTGTGAAATATCTTAATTTCTAGTCTCCAATTCGTTTTTTTTTAATATACAATCGAAAAAAGAAATTTAACGTAATAGCATATCTTCGATAAGAAACTGATTTATATTCTACTTACAAGTTTCTCCAACAAAAAATATACTCCGAATCTTATAACAGAATAGACAGTTTTTGAAAGCTACTCAAATGATATAATTCTATAAGAATTTATCTTTTAGATCAATCAATTCCATTATTCTATAAATTAGATATTTTTTCAATGATCTTCTTTCTCAATGCTTATTCAAACTAAAGTGACCATTAGTAACTATTAATCCAAAATGTTATAATCGGTTATGGGTAAAAATCATATCCAGTAATTATTATTAGATTTTACCAGAAGCATTGGTGAAAGTTTCAATTGCTTCAACTAGAAAGTTTATTCTTAAATGTAATAGTTTTTTATATAACCTCCTAAATATAAACAATACCTCCAATGTCAGATAAACCATACTCAAATTCCATACTTAAATAAAATTACGAAATAAATAACCTGGTGGACGACCATTTTGGGACTTCCTCAAATAAAAAGCTATGTATGCTGGTGCAGTTGGCATTGTTTCAACGCTGACCTTTATTATAGTTACTTTAAAAGTGAAAAGGACAACAATGGCGGAGTATAAAAAAAGTTATTCCGAAAAGATCTCTAAATAGTATCCTGAAGTATCTTGTGAAAAGGATTAAACGGAAAGAGAGAGTATCCTTTTGAAAATAAAAACAATGTAATCAATTTTCAAAATCAAAAGGACAAAAACTAATTTGTCGGGTAGGATGTCCTTTGGCCGTCAAAATTCGTCAGATCCTGGGAGTTCTGGCATATCAGTATCCTTCAGTGGATTTTTGGCAATATAATTATATAAGTTATATTATATAATTGAGTTATTTAATTAAATAATTATAATAATTTATATAAAGCGTCAAAAGTCGTAAGATCCAGGCAGATCTGAAGCCAGTATCCTTCAGGGGCTTTTATAAGCATTTTATATTTTTCCATTTTACAAACGAAGATATTATTATACTTATTTATAGGGGAAATGGTTATGCTTAAGTGTCGTGCCAAAAGCATTAAACGGGAAGAGAGATTGTCCTTTTAAAAATTAAAACAATTTAACAAATTTTAAAGAAGGACGAAAATTAATTTATCGGTAAGGTCCTTCGGCCGTTAGAAATCATCTGATCCTAATAAATCTGAAACCAGTATCCTTCAGTGGCTTATCTTCGTTTATAAAATGGAAATTGATTGAAATGTATCATATATTTGTTCTTAATAGTCATGAATAATATTTTTTATATAAGTATATTCCTACGATAATTCTACATATATAACTTATTGAGAACAGGTCTCCGGGCTCAGAGAAAAACGGACAGCCTGGCTCGGGAAGTAGTTCATCAAGTTCTTCACCTCCAGGTCATTGGCGGAGGGTCCCTCAGTCTAACCCTCCTCCACCGGGTAGTAGGATCTTCCAGGATAGCTTTGGAACACGGGTCTATGGGGATGCTACGGGGCGCTACGAAGACAGGAACTACGCTGACCCCCGGGTATATGCTGAGAGCAGAAGTGCCTACGCTGACGCCAATAGGAGCTACGCCGATAGCAGATTACAACATGGAGACAGCAGGACCTCAAAGTATGACGACAAAGCAAGCCGGGTGCGAAGGAGCAGGAGTCTCCAACTTCCGGAACGGAGGTCTCCAAACCCACCGGCTCCATCCCCCCAGCCTGAGCCTCCTAGGGTCACCGCCGGCGGAAAGAGGCCCCCTCTTTACACTAGTAAGTTTATTTTAACGATCAGCTGTTTCATTTTATTTTATAATAATTTAATAAAAAAATACTAATTTATGTTACTAAATCATATAATTATATACAAAGCTATTAAAAGTATAGTTGACTGTTATGATGAATGGAGAAGAAGATGATCAGGGATGCAGTCAAAGAGAAACACCACGTCTAAGTAGAAATACTATAATACGATGAGTCATCTGGTCATCGTTCGTCACCCTCATCAGTGTGGTTCGGTGGCCATGAAGAAGACCTGCAAGGCAGGTCGAAACGTTGCCATTTATTAAAGTATTTCTACTTAGACGTGATGTTCCTCTTTGACTGCTCTCCCTGATCCCTGATCCCTGATCCCTGATCATCTTCTTCTCCATTCATCATAACAGTCAACTATACTTTTATTAGCTTTGTATATAATTATATGATTAAGTAACATAAATTAATATTTTGTTATTAAATTATTATAAAATAAAATTCTTCTTCATATAAACAAAGGTGTGCATGTGTATAACTATTCATGCATATATGTACTTATCCTTAAAAGAGTAGTAGCATATATATTTAATCAATAATTATACACTTAATAGAAAGATGTATAAGGTGATAGTAACACTAATAAAAGTTATTTTAAAATCCCACTATTATAAGTTATTTTAAGATTTCACAGTGATCAGATATCTGGAATGTACATGCTCATAAAAGTGAATATTAACTTATTATAATAACTAAACATTATTTCATTATAACTTCACTAGAATAACTTAGTAAGTTTGCCAAGAAAAAATATCAAAGCCCCTCCACACTGACGTTTGAATGTGATGTTTGAAAAAAGAATTAATACTATGTTCAAATTCAAAAGGTTTAATTTCATATTTACCACCAATAAATTATATCTATTTAACAAATAAAGTTACATTATTCATATAACTGAAGGCAGTGATTGCTTTTTTGAAAATTTTTTGATACATGCAAAGCACTAATTAAAAATTTATTTTTGAATGAAAATAAAGTAATTTCATTTTAAGAAATGTAGATAAATAGCCTTTAGTTAATAAAATAATTTAAAAATAAGGATATTTAAAAATTGTATATACATTTGGAAAATTGTATTATTTTTAATTCGTTCTCACCGCTTCAATCACACATCTAACCGTAACCGTTCGAACAATTCTACAAGCCCTATTCCTCAAGAAATTGTTAAATATAGGAATATCAATCTGTTTAAAACATATTAAAATGATATGATATCTCTATAATAAAAATAAATAAAACAATAATTTGGACTGATACTTAAATATATTATGGAATGAATTGATATTACTTAAATCTCTAATTTTCGCTAACTTATTTCCATGGATTAAATATGGCTGACTTCTTTTAGACTAGTATTGTCAAAAGGACTAAGTTAAAAAAAAAAAAAAATCAATGAATGTCTTCAAGTTGACAAGATTGTAAAATTTGAAACTACCCACGAATTAATATATCAGAAATACGAATTAGCAATCAGTTTAAAATCATTACATTATTAGCATAAATATTTAAACGAAGTTCGGCTCACCTTGTAACGGCTTTACAAATCTCGTTTTAACTAAATAAAACGAAATATTATTCAGTTAATAACATAACTAATCACACTAGCACTATTTTAATTATTTTAACACACATAAACTAAACGCACTTTAAACAAACTTAAAAAACTGATTAGACGAATTCACTTCCCACACAAACTAGACCGCGGTTCGCGGCTAACTGGATTGTTTGAGTAATTTATTACATTTACTTTTTTTCGGAAATACGGAAATTGAAACGTTACATTCTGAATGTTGCTAAGGTTTATTTTAAAATATAATTATACCCCTTGAAATAAGAGCCAGTGCTTGCCCCATGATTTAATAAAATTTATATAATTAAAAATTTACTGTTTTCAGTTATCAGTAGCTTAACCAAATATCTAATCCACTTTGCTATCCATCTTTCCACATTTAAATATTATTTATATTTTTGAAAGATGAAATAAATAAAAATATATACAAGAAAATATATTAATTTATAATTGCAGACATATACTAATAATTTTGTAAAACATTATATTAATTCTGATCAATTTATGCTTTAAAATATTTAGACAATAATGAAATAAAGTATTAAAAGTAAAAAAAGACATTCTATAGCTACAGTAATATATGTTAGGTTTTTGGCTCTAGCATCAAAGCAGGTTTCCCTCCTTTTAGAGCAGTCAAAACAATTAAATCCAATAAAATTATTAATCAAAGTTTCCAAAACAGAATGTTCATCCTTGAGTATTGATTTACATTATCTTGAGTATTTTTTTTATGATACAATACTTTTTTAGTTCATGCTTTAAGTTGAAATGTTATTAATAACTCATATTACTGGGAGTATTTAATGTTGCATTGATATCCTTCTAACCTTTTTTATTTCTTCATGATTTTTTCATTCATATATTATGACCTGTCTGAAAATATTAGAATCACATTCTGGTTTTGAGGAGGAATACAAATATCATACATAGTAAGGAAATATACTCATATGTAGGATTTATAATGGCCATTGTTAACTTAAAATTATCCTGACTTAAGTACCTAACAATTAGATATGTTTGATTATTTGGTTGTTTTAATGTGATTTAGAGCGTAAGACCTCTTGGTTATCAATGGTTTAATTAATCATATATATTTTTAATTTAGTACATTTTAAAAACACTTAAAATATACATACTTATGAATTAGAATTTTTAATTGAGACATAAATTAACTTAAAACTGACTATATATATATTAATGGAGCTTAAGATTAGAATAGTTGTTGTTTGAAACAACCGTTTTTATTTGTATTTCTTAAATTGCAATATAAATGGTTTTTATATCAGTTTATATTATTTGATTAATTTACCAAAACATTTGAAATAAGTTTGTGCGGAAATTCAAGTTTTAGAATATAATATGATTGTATATTTGGAAACCTTAGGATATTATCTGAAGTTATTTCTTGGGAAAATTTAAAAATAGGTCAGTTGTATGAGTAAGTTTTGTGCTATAATGTTACCTGGTTCTGTGGCTTATGAATCAAAGATACTAAGTTAAGTTTAATTCATTTGACTGATGATAGATCTATTACCAAACAAAGATTCTGTTGATTTGAATCCATTAATATTTTCTGTTGTAGAGGAACATTTTTCCCTTGTTTCTGTTTCATTATATATTAATTAAAATATACAAACTTTTTAGTATTTTGCCCAAAGCAGATATCCCAACTTTTGAAACATTTTAGCCTGAGTTGAGTCAACATCCGAAAGATTTAACTTTATACTGCATTTTGCAGGGAGTGCTCAGTCTGAAGAATTGAGACGGGATGTGGCTGAAGAAGCAAGAGCAGTGACAGAGTACTTACAGTCAGCAAGAAGTAGAGAAGCTGCAAGATCATTGATCAGGTAACATAAAATATTAATAATCTATAAATATCTTTATTATTTTTTTATAATCTACTGTCCTGTTAAAGTAATTGCATTACTATAAATTCTGCTTCCTAAGTCTTCCTAAATATATGTTTTTTAGTACTATATCTAGTGAACAAAGGTTTATAGCCCTTTAGATAAATGCTTTCAGAACTTCATTCATTAAAAATCTTGATTCCTTTTTCCATTCTATTTGTAGAAAAAGTAGTGGAAACTATTATCCTCACAACAGTACAAAATTACTTGACAATGTTTTTTTTAAATCCTGTGTTTAATGCATTTATAATCTTCATTCATTATAAGTATTAATCTGATCTTTAAGTTAATATATCTGCACCTCTATTTTGGAAACTATATTTACAGGAATAAATCACTAAAGGAATTACAATTCTATTTAAATATCGTCAACCATTTTAGCAAACATTTTGTTTTCATTAACTGGAAAATACACACAATCGGTGAAAGTTAAATATTCATGTTGATTTAAATAAAAAAATTTATTTATCTTTCTTTATCAATATTAATTCAAAAAATTTGTTTTGTTTTGTAGAGCTACTTATTTTTCATATGTAGTGTTAGTGTATCTTATAAACAATAATATATTTTAAATAGCATTACTATTCATATCTTTTACTTCCTCTTTAATTAAATGCAATATTTTCCATTTTAAAAACTTAATTCAAAGTTTATTATTTCCAATATCTTAAACTCTCATTTACTTTGTACAAACTTGATAATTATTTACTTCTGGATATATACAACACCAATGCCATTAAAGAAAATATTTTTATCCACTAATTGAAGGGTTTGGTGGAGGAAGAAATTTTGTAACAAAACACAATTTTGATTAATTTATGTTTTAAAGATGTTTTTTTTCATTTTCCTTTAACAGAAAAATGTAACATAGCCCACTTCGAAAATATCGTTTAAAAAAAAGGTTCAATTAATATGGTTTAAAAAAAAAAAATCATTTAGAAAAAGTCTCCAAAAACAAATTATTTAAAAAAAAAGAAAAATCAATAAATGATCAATTTTAGATATTTTTTGTAACACACTTTCTAAACAATCGGCCACAGTTGGATCATACCATTTCAAACATCAATATTCGATACAAATCAGTTGCTCATCCAACTAAATTTAATCTCTCTCATACCAGACTAAAACAACAAGAAACTACCCTTGTTTACTTCTTCAACATTTACTAGACAAACGTGCAAACAATCTGATTAATAAGAAGAGACTCATTTACATGAAAGTATTTTTATTTGAAAATACGGAGTTCATTGAAAAATTCTTAATAAACTTTTTTTGTGATAAACTTATCCATAAGGAAAAAAAATTTCCTTCATATCTCTTATTCTATTTGTTTTGAAATATTCAGATTTAGCTACCTAATACTTCTGCACATAAATTCTTCATCCAATGAACTAATGGGGTGTATAAAAAAAATGACCGTTTCTTAAACAAATATTTGTATTATTATTTCTTTGATATAAAATACAATTAATACTCAAAGTATAGTTCATTGTTATCTACCGTCATTACCCATCTGCTAGCCAATTGCTCAATGCCACGCTGATACCATTCCTTGGGATGGCTGTCCAAGAACTCTTGGACAGCATTTTCAACTTCCGCAAAATTATCAAATTTTTTCCCTTGAAGAAAATAGGCCATGGATCGATACAAGTAGTAATTCGAAGGTGGGAGGTCTGGACTATATGGTGGATGAGGCAGGAGTTCAAACCTATGAAGTTCTGTAAACTTTTCTTGGTTCGATGGGAAATGTGTGGACGAGCAGGTCTTTTTCACCTTCCCGATGGAGAGAATTTGGCGACTAACAGTATCTTTTGAGACACCACACTCCCTGACAAGTACTTGTGGACGGATTTGACCCAACAGCTTCCTTCAGAACCTCATCAATATCCATTAATGGCCACCGGGAGCCCTTCTTCCTTTCCAGCGTCGTAGCTCCACTTCTAAATTTTTCAAACCAATGCCGCACAGTGCGCTCTTCAAGGACACCTTCCCTTTCATATTTATTAATTTCACGAGTTGCTTCAGCGGCTGTGAAATTTTTTTCCACTAATGTCTTAAAATTACGAGAATTTCGTAGGACACTGTCATGTTTCTTCTTTGAAATAAATAACTGAACTGAGGCTTTTTTTTGAAGAAGTCCAGTGTTAGTAAACATGCTTTGAGAATGCCCTAAAGGGATTATTAAGTATTGGTAAATAATAAATAGCATTAAGATATTTACAGACTTTTGAACTCTGGAATTTGATAAAACAGTCATTTTTTTTATACGCCCTATTAGATTGTATTTTTTAAACAATGTGACTTAAACCCCTTCATCCACCAAATCCTTCAATTGTGAAATTTAGATCAATTATGCTTATCCAACTTTGAAAATGTTTAAAAAGTGTTTATAACAGATTATATTAGTTTCACTTTTTGAAGTAGAGCTCAAAATCTTTCTTGTAGGTTCTTATAGATAGAATCCACTACACTCTCCATTATCAGTGACCTTCCTCAAACAAGGATAACTTACCTCACTTTTTATTGACTTTTTTTTAATTTTTTCTTTATCAACAGTAGAATAAGTTAAACTATCAAGTTCATAATTAAATTTAGAGCAAAACAATTTTCTGTGATAAAGTAATATGCATGAACTAAACTTTTTATTGACTCAATGCTACTTTTAGAATTTTTATTGTAAACAGCTGTTGCCATACCTCTCTATTCCATGAATGATCAGGAGTTTAATGTGCTGATAGCAGTATATGTTGAGAAAAATAACATTTATATTTACTTTATTTCAGAGCATTCATAGAAAGAGTAATCCTTAATATTAACAACTGTATGTGTAGATCAAGGCTAGGTGGTACATCTGAGTTTGGCCATACACCTCCACAGCCACGTGCTGAGGACTACTCTGTGATGCTGGTACGTAGGCGAGGAGGGCTGTCGCGGCTGGCCACTGCACCCTCTGGACCTCAGCCATGCAATCCATCATCTTGTGACTTTTGGCCACACTGCGCTCACAGAGATGGTGATTATGTTTCTCGGGTAACAACACCTCCACATCCACCACCGCCAACCATGCGGCTCTCCCACAGCTATCCCAACCAGGTTGGTTTTGTTTTGGCTGGTAACTAAACATGGTTTTAAGCAGGACTAAATTGTATTTCTTGTAGGCCAAGAGGGAAGCAATGAGTTACGGGTATGCTACTAGATCTTCCCCGGCATCTTTAGAAAGGGTTGATACCTCACCACGACCAAGGCGTGGGGCAAGTCTTAACCTACCAGAACCTAGGTAAGACTAATAATTTTAATGTTAATAAGATTAATCATGTAAAACTATAAACAAAGTATATTATTTTTATAATTAAGTTTGATAATATTGATTGATGAATACTTAATTCAAATAATAAACCTTTTTTAATCTAAAAGAATGATAGTTTTAATTCAATATTCTACTAATGATAGTAAATTCAACAATTGTATTTATTCTTTTTGGTATCAAGGGTTAAATTCATAAATAATTTATCTTTTTTCATACTCACCTATCTCAAAGTTGTTTCTTTTGTCTTTTTTGACATATCACAGATTTGGCATGCCACATAATAGTGCGATATTTGCAGTACCTTGTAAATACTGTTAATTTACATTCAGGTAATTGAAATAGGCTTATGAAGTTGCCCTGCTGAATGAAAAATTAATAAAAAGAATAGTAGATTAAGATGTAAACATCTGAAGAATAGATTAAGATATAGAAGGCTATATCTCATTGAACTGCTAATATCTTGCTGAAGATCTCATTGGACTTCAATTTGTTTTGTTCATTAACTGATAATGTGAGACAACTGTTACATTTGTTCTTTTTATAATTAATAAGGAAAAAGGTTTTATATAAATCCTTTTTTATAATAAATTACAATTAGCCCCTTAGAAATCGTGATTACTTGTATTAGATGGCATCCATTAACAACACCTATGTATAGTATGGATGAAAATTCTATAACTATGTAACAAGTATACAATAGTTTAACATAAATCATGTCTACATTGCTACTACCTTTGGATGGGTGGATGTCGACTAATAGTCTTCATGTTTGGCCTTATCTAAGGTGGGTTACACCATTCAGTCATTGGTTTTTATAAATAGGAAAACATTAAAATTGTATGAAGTTATTCATGATAAGTGCAAAACAGTGCCAAATTAAACTATTTATAAATTAAAAGCATTTAGCGCAAATAATGGACTATGGTGGAAAGATAGCACTCAATGTATTAAAATTTAATCAGAAGAGTGAAGTTTTATATTTAGCTATAGCAACCGAGATATTAAATTTAATGGTTTAAGTATGTAGATTTTAAAATCAAAGGAATATTTTCTTAGGAATATCACTGATTCTTATATACTACATGCATGTTTGTAAATTTTTAAAAAATTAATTTTTTTTTTTGTAAATAATTATAGAGATTTTAATTCAAAAGCTTGTTATGTTTCATTTATTAGATTTTTAAACTTCTGTTTCTGATTGTCAAAATCATTACGACTCTTCTCTATTTTTTTTAATATGATCATTTTTTCATATACATATATTTATCTATAATCAAAAATAATTTTTAGAACCATCTGTCTATAGAGGTGGGAATTGTAAATGATGTAAACTAGATATTATAAAAAATAGTCGTTCATGTTGTTATCAAAGAGTATAGGGTCCGTGATTTAAAGTTCATTATTAGATTCTGTGTTTTTTCCAATTTGAAATTTAATGTCCAATGATGAAGGAAAAATGTGTCTTTTGGATTCTTATTTAGTAAACTTTTTTGGGAACTTTACATTATTTATAAACTACCTAATTATTAACTGTAAAGATGGAATAACCTTTGAATCTTCTAAGATAAGTGACTAAACTAAGAGAATTATTGATATATGCTATAATAAAACATATTTACTAAAGGTGAGGTGTCAATCCATGTAAAAAAAACTTTTGACTTGTGTTTTTGTAAACTCTTATCATTTATCATTTCAAAAGATAAAGGTTTTCTACTATCCTAAATATTTATTGCAATACTTTTTTAGATAATTTTTCTAACCCTTAAATAATTATATAACTGTTTTTTTTTTAAATATTGCTCATTCTACAAGAAATTATAGTCATAATTTTTATATTGACTGACAAATAGATATTAGCTGGATCTTAGCAAATTACGTAACAATTTTCGGACCAACAGTATTTGAACATTCTATGCAAATTTTACAATGCATTGAAACTTTAAAAATGTGCTCGTGTCCAAGTGTTCTGCTGTCATAGGTTACCTAGAATCACAACTTCTTCACTTAGGGGAATTCATCCTCATCCTCAGTCGTATGGAAAAACGATGAGCCTCAAGGTAATCCCGTCCCGTCAGCCTGACGTAAACACATCTCCAAGAAACATCAGGTATGAAGAACGGAAGTTCTTTAAGCTCAGCCCCCTAGTTGTCTCTCTCTGGTTGACTGTAGGCAATCCATTGTAAAACCTATTGTTGAATTCCTTTGATGTAATTCCTTGTTGTGATAGAAAATTACTAATTTAAAAATCAAGAAATGGGGCAGTTTGCAGATAATCTTGGAATTTCTATAGTGATGACTTCTGAAGGTTTGATATAACACCAAAATAATTTCAGTGCAATAAAACTGAAAATCCTAAAGAAGAAAACAGCATTTAGTTTATTCTTCATTAGTTTGGGCAAGTTTTCACACTGATTGGTATGTATGTCATAGCAACTGCTTCTTCCATTGCTCTTTATGATCACTGGTCTTCATGCTAAGTCATTAAGAAGGCAATGGTTAAATTAATCATAACCAATATAGTTTTTTTTTTCTCTATCTATACAATTTTTATACCATAAGAACTCCAGAGAAAAATATTTGAGAACACAATCCTTGAATTCATTTAGGGTTAAAGAAGTTGGAATAACCCTCTATGAGGAAACAAGAGGTTAATCACAAGAACTTTACATAAAATAGGAAGTAGTCAAAGCTAAAGCAGTTCTGAAATTAAGAAACATGGTCCTGAATTATTCTTTCTTGGACAATTATCAAACATGATAATGTAGGAGCAAGATAATAAGAAAACAGGCATTTGTGCAACAAGAAATAAAAAAATTAGACCTGGAGAAAACCAATGACGGTGTACTCCACTTTACTCAGTTTATGAATTTTGTGCTCGGATTACTGAGAGCATTACATAAAAAATAAGTTACAGAAACTAATAACTTTATACACATCAAGTCATTTCCTTTTTTTCCCTTTAAAATGTCCCCTTTGATACTATACTTTTTATGCTTTATTTTTTAAAAAAATGTCATTTCTTTAGACCAAATTGCCATACAAAACATTTTTTACTATTGATTCAAACTGAGCATGACCCATCTTCTATAAATTAACAACCTTGACTACTAGCATTATTTTTGATGCTTAGTTTACATAAGTGACCCTTGATTTCTATTGTTTTGTTCTTAGTTCTACCTTTTATAAATATTGAAACTTTTTTTTTTTTAATATTGAATACTATTGTTAGTGAATCAACTTTTTCTTAATATTTTTCTTAATTTAACATATTGAGAAGTGTTTTTGTCTTAAAATTGTTCATTACTACTGATTTATCTCTTAATTTTATAATACGCCATTAAAAATAAACATGGCGCATTAGTTTGTTTGCCTGTAACAGATCTCATGGAATGACTCAGTGCACTACTCATAGCAGTATTGTCCAAAGATCTCCTTTTTTTTTTTTTTTTTGTTACAGAACTTCTGTACCAAAGATAAGGTTATATTGACATGAATTGAATGACAGACAATCTCTTTCTGCTCACCTTAATATCTTGCTTTTTAAAATTGACTATATTTCCTATAATTAATTTCAATAGACTATCATGGATCATGGACTATCATTACCCTTTCCTGCAAGACTTTATTTGCTACTTAATTATATTTATATATTTTAATCCAATTATATAAGTTTTTTGCTACATATTAATGATTTTTTCATTTGTAATGTTAGTTTCCCTTGTCTTCAATTTATTTGATTTTAAATAAGAACACACGAATACCTGAATGTAGTATAAAATATATGTATCTATGTTAGGTTCGTAGCTTCTGTTAACTGTTTACCTGATTTAATAGCTTTATTATAGTATCGAATAGTACTGTTACTTATTTTTGTTATTACTTGTGCACATCTTAAATTAGCTATTTTGGTCCTACTGTCTATGACAATGGTAACCTTCTAAATCCAATTCCTTCAGTGGCTTTCCGTTGAACTATACAGATTATCCTTAAAATCTCATACATACAATTATCCCTGTTTGCCCATCAGATTAGTATTATTTAGATGAAACGTGTTATAATTAACTATACTAATCTTTGGTAGTATTACAAGTGAATGAATGATTGATTGATTTATATACATTGTATTATGTAATCATTGAGTAAATTACTTATAAGTAAATATTGTTCAACTACTTTGATTCTGTAATAAAATAAAAAATTATCGAAAGTCAGTTCAAGGGTAAGTTTTAGAAGAAGATATATTCTCTAAAAGTGGTTTTATTAATTGTATTTATTAATTACTTAAAATATATATTATTGGTTTATGCATCTTAGTCACAGTAAGCTTTCACATTTCATAATATTTATCAAAATTAATTCACGATTGGCTTGCCTAGGTTCCGAAGGAGCCCTGACCGCCATGAAGAGCTTCTATATAGAAGAGATGCTTTAGGTGCACCCTCAGCCCCTAAAGTAGACTCTGAGGATTGGCGTGCGGGGGTCCGATGGGAGCGACCTGGTAGTGCCCCTGTCGCTCATGCACAACAACCTAACAGAATTACTGAGTCCTCTCAGCGATCGCTCTCACTACCAAAGTGTTTCCAGTCAGGCCGTGAACAACCAAGACCACCTCGTGCCACCTACCAGTAAGTCATTTATTCATTTTCATCTTAGTAGGTCAGCATCAAATTAAATAATTTGAAAGGTTTATACATTTTATGGTTTCCTTTATTTGTCCTTTTTTTACACTAGGGCAACTGATTATAGGTAATAATGATTGTTTTCACAGCAAATTTTATTTGTGTTAAAATAACATAAAGAGCTTCTGTATAGTGGCCGCACTAAATAGATGAAAATGACATGGTATACAAATGAGCCATTTATTTTGAGCAAGTCCATTTTTGGTCATTACGATATATTTAAAAGATTGTATTTTAATAAATTTAAAAATATTAGTAAGTATTAATAGATATATTTTTAATATTTTGTGGTACTAGATAATATAAATTTAGAATCCAATAGTTTTACAGTGCTGATCAAAAAAGTAAGTTTCATTTTATCCAAATGGGAATTTTTCCAGTTGCATCAGCCTTCTTTTTTTTTTTTATTAATTAAATCAAAATACCATTCAATTTTTTTTATAAATATTTATTTATTTAATAAAATGTAAAAAACAAAAAACAAAGAATATTCTGGTAGGAAATATAACATGGAAAAAAAAATCAGTTTTATTAGTAATTTCAATGAAATTATACATTTTCAGTTTATACATAGGTATAATTAAATGATTTTCTTTCAGGACTTATAATTTTCAGAATTTTAAAATATCCATGATGGACTTCAATTGAAAATATTCCATTTAAGATGGATTCGCAACACTTTCAAAATAAACATATTTTCAATACTGTAAAAAGTTAAAACTTTAATCTCCTAAATACTAGATTTAAATTTTGCATGATTAATGTTTCCTAACTGAGCTCTATTTCATTAAATTTATTGTTTATTTTATTTTTAAGTTGATAAACATTACTATTACTTACAATATTTATAAACTTTTCATACGTAGTTGTAATTACTTAACAAAACATTTTTGTTTAGAATATCAATACAAATATAATTTGGGTTGTTATGTTAGTATTTTTCAAAGTATTGACAAAAGATATATAAATATTTGTTTAAGCACACAATGCTTATATAAAGTATAGTTTCATTCCTATAAACTTTGCTTAAACTTTAAAATAATGTTCAACTAAATTTATTTTAAAAATTGTTATGTACGGTGCTGCCATCAGTAATGTAAATAATATACCAAACTACAGTTGATTCATTATCGCACCGATAGATAGCGGGGTTGAAGCCAACATGACCTTTGTTTTGCCAGTAGAAGTCAAAATTTTCCTAACCCGATTTAATTTTCCTTACTTTACTTTAAAATTTCTTGCTCAACAAGTCATTTTCTTTATACTTGTAATCATTGATATGAATTAGCACTTTTATTTATTTTTGATCTTTCACCACTTTTTTTCGGCTAATTTGCATTTATAAGAAATATTTGTTATTTAAAGCGATGAAATTGTTATAAAATTTACAATAATGATTTATGTATTTGTAAAGACATTTCTTTCATAACTTTAATGTAATTCTATGATGAAGAAGTTACTCATAATATCTAAAAATTCGGAACTTAGGCTCAGTGGGTTTTGATATGCAAGATCAACCCTTATTATCGTTGAATGAACAAGCCAGCTCTAGAAATTATGTTGTATTTAATTGTTTAATTCACTTTATTTTGCAATAAAGTGAATAATTAATAAAATGAGTAAATTTTAAGGGTATGATTAAGTTTCGCAAGTATATGCAAGTAGTTCCAAATATTTATTAAATATGAAAATGTCAGCATTAGACTCCTAATTGTAGAGAAAACAAAATAAAGGTCCATTGGTGCGTGATAAATAAGGCTCTGGTATTTACCTACTTCTCCCCGTTAAAGAAGAAACGGTTTTTTGCTAGTTGTACCAACAATTGTCTGCATATTTCCACTTAAATCCATAAAATCCTAAACTTTAAGACTAGATTAAGATCCTCCCATAGATGTTTTGGTTTACCTCTGAAACCCTTCGTTTTCACGTGATTATATCATCATTCAGCGTTATAACGTACCTAACTTTAAAGGACTAGTAAGTATAAATTAATTAAAATGTTTATATTGAGATTATGGACTGAAATTTTATAATTGAAAAATAACTAGCTTTTTAATTCCTAACTTTTTTTTTATTTCCTGTTGAACCTCATCTTGTCTGAAAAATGTTTGAAATCAAATATTCAGCTCAAAACATTCGATTTTTTTTTCACATGTTTTCAATTTAGTAATCATAATTTAATTAAATAAGGAAATTAAAATGTTACTTTTTTTTTTAATTGTCGGCAGAAACACTACAAAAAAAATGTGAGAAGAATTCTGTGTCCTATGTTCTAATCCAGTTTTGAAATGTCAGGTGTTATTTTTCCCTTAGGGGCAGTATAAAAGTGAAACAGTTATTTTCGCGTCCGGAAAAAAAACACAAAAAAAAAACTGTTATTTCTAGGCTACTAAAAACACCTTTTAGCACACATTTCAAATGCTTGTTTGACTTTTACAGCATTTTATGCATTAGTTTCTTGTTTCATTGTGTGGCGAAATCGAATTAGATTGTTTAAATGGGCGAAGAGAGACCAAAATAATTAAGTTATGTATAATTATTTTTGGCTCAACCAATAATGCGCATCTAAAAATGAAAAAAAAAAAAATTTATTCCAGCTTGTTTAAGAATACATAAAAAAAGTGTCATTATTGAAATAGTTTTGAAAATTCATAAATAATGGTTTCCTGGATTTTAAAATTATTTTATTACGTCAAACAGTTGGCGAATAAGTCACTATCATGGGATTTGTATAAATACATTGGTAAAGGCAATAGACCGAGTAACAAAAATAAAGATTTAAAAGCTTAAATGTAATGTATGAATAAATATTAGGAAAAAAAAAATTAATTAATCTTTGTTTACATATTTATAGATATTTATGACTCTATACAAGTATATACATCGAGTAAATGCGTGAAAATATGATTACGGTCACAACACAATAATTTATAAAGAAACTAGAAGAGGAAATAAACCACCACTTACGAGTATATACTGCAGCTTATTTCTGAATGTATATAGTAAAACACTTATATAATATATTATATACAACATATATATATTTGTAGGTCCCTAAGTCATCTTTTATTTCCAGAAGCTTGTGTGACGTATGAAGCTTGTGGTGAAAGGATGTGGCTAGCTGGTTCGGGCTATTTCAGTAACTTTTGGGCGTTTAGATCATTATGAATTAGTTTATTATTGATATAATTTGGAAAATTTACAATTTCACGAAGGATTTTGAATTATAAGGATCCACTCATTAACTGCAAGCTTTGAAAGTTTGTCTAGTAATTGTTGGGCCCAATTCACACAGAACGGACGTGGCGCTTTTGTCTCTTCGGACATAAAAATACAAAAATAAAAACATTAATAAAATCACTGATTTATTTTTATTTTTTTATTGGAGTTGACATAAATATATACCAATAAAATTCAATAGGGATGAAACATCACTGATTTAATGGAGGTGAAACTTTTTTTTTTTTTTTTTTTTTTTTTTTTTACGGGGTGCGAGGGTGAATCGGACATAATATTGCCAAAAACAACTTTGATACAATGTAACATTATACACAAAAATTTGATATTGGAGTTACATACATTCACACCAATTAATGGATAGGTGAAACATAAACATAATAAGGTAACTGAGAAATCTAATCTTAGGCTGCTCCAAGGCTGTCATCTTCTTCCTCAGCTCCTCCGCTGTCAGGCGGCCTCCCAGGAATATGTCCTCTTCTACTGAGATTGAAATGGGATGAGCCAATCGCAGTCTTCCACCCGTATACAAAAGCTTTGTAGTGCGGGTAGTTTTCTTCTGTGATCAGCTGAGGGAAATCATTCTCCGAGAGAACATATAGTCCGGTTTCCCTCAGTAGTTTGACCCTTAGAGCTTCAAAGGCTGTGCAATTCATAATGATGTGCTCAGCAGTTTCTAGAATTCCACATCTAGAACATAAGGGATCTATGTCTACACCAAGGCTATGGAGTTTAGCCCGGAAACCCCCATGTCCTGTGAGAAATTGCGATATCCAGTAATCCGGGATTACCCATGTTGCATATAAACGTGCCTGAACGCTGGGAAAGTATTTTCTCAAGGTAGCACCTTTCGAAGTTGCCACCCACCGCCGATTCCACGTATCTATAGAATGATCTCGGATAATCTTTTTCCATTTTCTGGGTTCTTCTGTGATTCTCGCTCGTATGTTCTCCGGAAGACCAGCTGAGTTCCCTCTCTTGAACTTATCCTTCAACACTTCTTCTCGTAAGAAGAGGTCGATAGGTATTCCTCCAGCTAAAACTTGTGCCGCCTCGTGAGACACACTCCTGTAAGACTTGGTTACCCTGAGCAGAGCCGTTCGCTGGATGGTTGCCAATCTGCTCTTTTGCCGCTGTGAAAGGTTCTGGTACCAGGCGGGTGTTGCGTATCTTAGGATACCCAAAATCACTCCATTATATATCGTCATCGTAGCCGGGTATCTAAGGCCCCAAAATGCACCCCCGACGCGGCTAAGACCGTTTAAGGCTAGTGCCACCCTATTTCTTAAGTATTCCAAATGAGGGGTCACATTAAATCCTCTTCCGATTCTTATTCCCAGATAGGTGACTTCCTCACTGGGACGGATTCTGATGCCTTCTATACATATGTTAATAGGATGTGCCCTATCCGTTTTTCCTCTAAGTAGAATAGCCTGTGTCTTTGAAACTGCCATTCTCAGCTTCTTACTTTTACACCATTGTCCTACCAGGGTGGCGCACCGTTGTGCCTCTTCTTTTATTCCAGACCTACTGTTGGAGGCCACTATAGCAGCTAAATCGTCGACGTAGGCCGTGGCAGAGAAATGCTGTTCCTCGAGCACACCCAGTATTTCATCAAAAACCAGCTTCCATAAAGCTGGGCCAAGAACTGATCCTTGTGGGCATCCCCTCTCTATAGAAGCTTCTTTCTCATAAGAACTTCCTCGGACCTTTACAGTCCTGTTCTGAAGGTAGCTGCTTATGAGAGTATATAAGTTACTGGGGGCTTCGTATTTCTGTAGTTGTTGGAGTACACGTGGCCACCAAACGCTGTCAAAGGCAGAGGATATATCAAAGAGCAACAACATAAGATACCGTTCATTCCTCTGTTCGACATCGGCGCGGAATTCTGAGTATAGCATCTGTAGTTCCCTTACCTTTTGTAGAGCCAAATTGCCGTGGATGGCTTGCCTTTCTAAGTATCGGCTGTAGTCTTATCATAATAAGATTCTCCAGTACCTTACTCATCACGGGAAGAAGACATATAGGTCTATACGACTTAGGAAGCTGCTTATCCTTGTTCCCTCCCCTGTAGAGTAGTCTCAAATCTGCCACCTTCCAGCTTCTCGGAAAATACCCCCTATCTAGGCAGTCATTGAAAATTCCTAATAATATATCTTCCATATAGGGGATACTATTTTTCAAGATCGCAGCGTCTATAGAATCGAGCCCCGGGGCACGACCGGTTTTCTGCCTATCAACAGCAATACGAAGATCGTAAATATCCCATGGAGGGCAGAAGTCTGTTCCAGGTGGGTAAGTAGTTGTGCGTCTAACTAATTCTTCCTCTTCATTATCTTCCGACGGATCATCTTTAGGATATGTAGCCTCAATAAAAATGGTCGCTGCTTCTTCGAGGGTAGTCGCCTGAACATCTACATGCTTGAGGGCTGCTAATGTTTGCAAAGGAGTTAGTTTTCCTAGAGCAACTCTGTATGGAATTCCCCATGGATTCTTCTTTGATTCTTCGACAATGAATTCATCCCAGGACCTCCGCTTTTGTAAACGCACTTCGTTTCGATATTCTTTAGCTTTGGCCTTGTACTGATTACGAAGTGCAATACGCCTCTCTTCATATCTGCATCGCTGGTACAACCTTCGTGCCTTGTAGACTTCCCTCTTCATTGTTGTTAAGGCCGGTGTCTACCATGGAACTAGTCGAGCTCTGGCCTTTCGCCGTTGGAGAGAATTTTCAGCTGCGTCAAGAATTGTATTAGTTATTTTAGAGACTCTATAGTCCAGATCGTCAGCACATTCCGTTTCCACCGATTCCCATTCTTCGTCGGCAATTTCTCCCTCCAGCATGCATTTGAAGACGCTCCAGTCATTCCTTCGAGTTACGTAACCCTTGTCAATATCGTGAAAATCTGGCATATCCTGCACTGGACTGAATTCCAGGACTTTGTGGTCAGAACTAGTTTCAGATCTGAGGTTCCAGTCAACAATGTGTCGTACTAATGTCGTTGATGCCAATGTCACATCAATCGAACTTTCACCCATTGGCCCTGAGAAAGTGGGAGTGGAAGAGATGTTGTTGACTACTACTAACTGGCTCCTTGCTATAAAATCACCAAGCTTACCCCCGTCGGTCTGTTCGATTGGAACCCCAAACCGTGTTCCAAGCGTTAGTATCCGAGCATAAGATCACATTTCTGCAACTAGATGTGATCGTTTCCATGACAGAAATACTTTCCTCTATATTACTTCCGTTAGGCAGGTAAGCCGAGATCATCGTAAAAGATAAACTGCCCCACTTTACGTAGCATGCGACACAATCAGCCGTAGAATATTGTCTAAGATACATCACGTCAAGATTTGGATTGTTGACCACTATAGCAGCCCTAGGCCTCCTCTCTCCACTGCTCAGAGCTATAACTCTTGACGTGAGACCAAACCCCGTGACCAAGTTCCTATGGCTGGTCGGTTCCTGAATTACCATCATGTCGTAGCGTCGAGAAAGAGCTCGCAACTCGTCTGCCACTACTCTTCGGCGACCCATGTTGAGCTGAAGGATGGTAATTCTATTCATAATAGGTACGTTTCGCTATTTCCTTGCACCATGTTAAGTGCACAGGGCACTCCCGACTGCCAGCCTTGTGCTTTGTTTTACTATGATCTGCATTCACCCGTTTACAATTAATGCAGGTTGGGTCGGCCAATACTTTCTTCTTTGGACATTCTTTCATTAGATGGCCACTTCCTGCGCACCAAATGCAAACCACTGAGTTTGCAGTGCAAGTGGCCTTGGTGTGTTCATAGCCCTGGCACTTGGTGCAGCGAGGGGCATCCAGGTAATCCTTAAAAGTCATGGACCACCATCCTCCATCTAGACTTCCTATTTCCAACAGCTGAAAACGGATCATTGGGTGCACTTCCAATACCCAGTTCTTAGTTAAGCCGTTCCTGGCGACTGAAGCAAATAGTGGGCGAAGATCTTCAATAACAAGGAGAGTTGGAACCGATTTTTCAGGTATTCTTTGCCACAGAAACCTAACTAGGTCTGCTGAGTTCCATGCGTGAGGCACACCCCTCACTTCAAGTTTAGGTTTTTTCCTCAGTGCTAGCTTAGCATGTAGCCCATTTTGGCGCAGCTCCTGCCATCCAATGACTTTAGTTGCATGGGATTCTTCTTCTAACCGAACTAGAATCGAGCCCGCCTTGGTCGCTCTAACTATAGAAGCGTTTACACCTATATTTGTGGGCGACGCACAGTGGTCCAGGACGCGAAAAAACTCTGATTTCTCGAGTTTCAAAATACAACTATTAAGTATTATATTTGAAAACAAGAATAGTAAACGCAATTAATTCGATGAGTTAAATAGTCGAGATCTGATTATTCGTTTACACAAGGACGTTGAAAGTATACATATGCAATGAAACAATGGCTGTAAAATTTGACTCGTGATTTTTAAATATTAATAGAATTCCTTTAAAATTCGTTTACAAATCCATATTAGATTCATGTTATAATTCATATTAGTATGAATTCATATTATATTTCATATACTCTGTACATCTGCTTTCCTGGAAGTATTCGTATTTTCGAAATTCAACTTATAATAATTATGCTATACTTTTTTACCAAAGTTTAACTTGTTTGCGCCGCTGTGCGCCGTCTTCTAGCAATGATAAATCAATTCAGTAGGCATCACTGTACACAATGAAACCGTTTTCAAGTGCGGCATTCTGCGGCTCTGACCTACAAATCATTAAGATTGGGAATAAACGTGGTCCATTAACCTACGCATTATATTGCCATGTTTACAAGCAAAACTTCAATATCCCTTACACTAGACATTATCAGTCTGACCTCGACGACAAGCAAGGAGATGAAAGCCATCCAGTTCCTCAGACGTCCACGTGAACGTTTGGCACTTCTACCATCGCTGCTGTACTTTCCTCAATGCTCACTTGAATGTGTGGAAATATTCAAAATATTAAGATTAAAGTTGTAAGGTTGACTAATAGAAAAGCTTAAAAAATTGTGATGGTTAAAAAAGATAATATCCCGAAAGTCGGTGTAACTTTAAGCGTTGGCGGGAATTCCTCGGTAAAAACGGGATTTTTTTATGGTACGGGACGGGTAATTTTTAATTGGGGAAATGGCAGCACTGATTCAAAATTAGTTTTATTATCTTTCCCCTTACTTAAGGTTAAATGATAAAAATGGAAAAATTTAAATTGAGTTACCGTGATCTAGTGGATTTAATTTTACGCAACGATCGTGACATTGACAAGTGTATCCGGGAAGTGGCAACCCCAAACAATTATTTGTCGTCAGATCATTTGGCAGAAATTCATAGGTATTTCAACCAAACATTTTTACCACATTTCAGTAGAAGATGGGAAGGTTCGGCGCGGTCCAGAAGGACTTTTTTTAAAAAGAACGAGGAGTGGTTAAAAAACGAATATTTTATGAATAATATATATTCGCTGGATGCTGGTGATTCAGGCTCACTACAAGAAACCTCTGTTGGCGGCCGTCCCGCAATACCTTTCGGGCATTGTGGTGATAGAGCCAAACAAATGAAAATAAAGCATCTACGAGAAACATTTTCAGAAGAATTAATTTTGGCAGCGGCTAAGGCGATAGGGAGACCAAATGAAGGATTCCCATCTTTCAGTCCGGAGAAAGCCTTGGCTTTGATGGTCGACGCTTCACTATCAAAACACCAGTATGCCATACTAAAAAAATCAAGTAAAGAAATAGGGTGTGACATATTTCCTTCATATAATCGTGTATTAGAAGTAAAAAAGAAAAGTGTTATCCTAACAGCATAGAAACTACGGACAGTTCGGCGATGGTAAGCTTGCAATTGTTACTAGACCATACTGCGAAACGAATTTTGCAATCAAAAACTGAAAATGAATTAGAAACCATTAGTGATGAACTTACACTAACATCCAAATGGGGCTGTGATGGATCCTCGGGGCATAGTGAATACAAGCAAAGCTTTGTTGACCAGGAAGTAACTGATTCAAATATTTTTTTAACATCGATAGTACCTCTTCTTTTGACAAAAACTAATAACCCTACTTTCATTCACTGGAAGAATCCACGACCTGGATCTACAAGATTTTGCAGACCCCTGAAATTCGAATTTGTCAAAGAAACACCTGATACCATTAGAAAAGAAATTCAAAGAGTGAATGATAAAATTTTAGTGCTGACTGTATCAAATATTATTTTGAACAACCGATTTTTCATGTAAATCATAAACTGGTGTCAAGTATGATTGACGGAAAGGTAGCACAGGCAGTTACAGAGACGTCATCAATGTCGGTATGCCCTATATGCTGTGCAAAACCATCTGAAATGAACAATCTTGAAATTATACGAAGCAAATCTACTTCTGAAGAAGCAATTAAACTTGGACTTTCACCATTGCATGCTCGGATCAAGTTCATGGAATGTATATTGCACATCTCGTATAACCGTTCATTTGAAAAGTGGAGAGTAGACAAAAACACACAACAAGAAAAAGAAGCAGTAAAAAATAAAATAAAGGATAAATTTAAGAGATTGCTGGGTTTGAATGTGGACGTTGTTAAACAAGGTATGGGGACGACAAATGACGGGAATACGTCACGAAGATTCTTCCGAAATCCAGATATTACAGCAGAAATCACTGGCGTAAATAAAGATTTAATTAATCAGTTTGGGGTCATATTGGATGTAATAAACAGTGGTGCTGCAATAGATCCTGACAAATTTGGAGAATACTGCGATGATACTGCCCAACTTTATGTCAAGTTGTATAATTGGTATTACATGCCAAATACAGTTCATAAAATTCTGTGCCACGGAAAAACCATTATTGCTTCAGCGGTTTTGCCTATTGGAATGCTGACGGAGGAGGCTCAGGAAGCGCGCAATAAAGATTATAGGCGATATCGTTTAGAACATTCTAGAAAATGCTTCAGAGTTGCTACCAACGAAGATGTTTACCATATGCTGTTAGTTTCCTCCGATCCGTACATAAATATATTTCGAACGGAACCTAAGACAAAATTTCTTCTTGAGTTTAGTGATAGTATCAAAAGGTTATTATTGTAGAACAAATTCTATGAATAAATTAAAAACATTATAATACTTAATGTTGTTTATTTTATATTTTTTACGTGTTTTAACACAATTTTAAAAATGTATTTTAATCAAATAAACTGCTTATACTCTAGATTATTTTCACTTCAAAATCTTGGAAACTTATAACTCTACACTTTCAATTATAAAATAACCATTATATTCCATTTGCAAACGATAGATTGAATAAAATGGGTTACCAACAACCAATGTTTTAAAACACATGATATTCGAATATTTTAAGAATATCTCAAAAACTGTAAGTCCCATCGGCTCCTGACCAGATTCAATCGATTCAGGGATTAAATTTATTTTGTGAAGTCACTTTTCTTGCCCATGACCGATATGTAAAAATGTAACTTGAGTATCACATTTTACGAAAATCAGTTGAATTCTGTTCCCCCTTCACCTCCTCCTAAAAAAAGAAATCAATATAGAGGTTTCACCCTTATAAAATTATTGGTAAGTGGGTATGTAACTTGAGTTCCAATTTTTTCGAATATTTTTGAGAATATCTCAAAAACTGTAAGTCCTATCGGCTCCCGACCAGATTAAATCGATTCATGGGATGAATTTTACAAATTGCTACTCTGGACCATGTAGCAACAAGCCTGAAAACTTTAATAGCGAAAATATATGATTTTATCATTTGGGAGATATAGAGTTAGTTTTTCGCCAAATATTAGCTACTCTGGACCACTGTGGCGACGGGAGCCCTTTGGATGTGACCTTTCCATGATTTTGATTGTATCGACTACTGGGAGGTTTCCTCACCCACTTTTGGACAAGCCGAGACTGAATCTTCTTTCTTTTTGTCTTCACCGACCTTGATTGTTTCCAATTAAGTATGCTGATCTTGACGTCCAGTTACGGCTTTAATCATCTTTTTATCAAAAATCTCAATTTACGTAAGCTCTCCTGAATTTTCTTTATCATTCAAAATCCACCACAATTTTGTCCTCATTTTCCGTTCTTCAACATCAGACCCATTTAGTTGCACAAAACACAACAGCATGAAAATCCACAGCCTTTCCATGGGGGAAACATTAGCAATTTAATTTGTTTTTGGGGGGGGCGCGTTTTTCGAGAAAATTTGTTGAGTTTTTTATGTCCGATTCACCCCCTCCCCCTTCCCCCCCCCCAAAAAAAATTAAATCAGTGATTTTTCACCCCTATTAATTGTTGGTATATATGTATGTAACTCCAATATCAAATTTTATTAATGTTGTTTTTATGTCCGATTCACCCCTAACCCAAAAAAAGAAAGCTAACTAAAAATCAGAAAAGAAAAAAAAAACTCCGTGTGCCCCTTCTTGTACACCACGAGAGACGGCAAAGAGACGTGGCGAGGGCGTGGCGCGGACTTTTGTCTCTTCCACGCCTCTCCTATTAAACAAACGTTCCAATTCACACAGAACGAACGTGGCGCGGACTTTTTTTAATAAAGCAAACGAGGAAAAGACAAAAGCGCCACGTCCGTTCTGTGTGAATTGGGCCTTAGACTATTCGAAAACTAAGAGCTTTTTCTAGTTGTTTCAGTCTTATGTGGATTCAAAGTTAGGCGTTTGTGAGGAGTCTTATTGGATCTGTTTAATAGGTCTCAATGAAGTTATTAATCGATATGAACTGAAAATTTAATGGGTGTGACTTGATCTTCCTCAATGATCGTCTGAAGAAAGAGAAAGATGTATCATATTGGCTGTGAGATTGGTTTAAAGGATAGAAAATGAAGGCTTATTCCTTGGGGAGTTGGCGTAATAAGTAAATAAACTAAAAACCGCAAAAACTTTTCAACCTAATACGTTGGTTCCACTCTGAATACCTGCGGATTTAATATCACTTTCATTTTTAACAACCCACTCTCTCTAACTCTGAATTAAAAAAACAAAACAAACAAATTTCTCTTATTCTACCTTAGAAGTTAAAAAATTATAATACGCTATCATTCCCCGTCACGGCTACTCATAAGTAAAGAACTTAGATAATTTTAACTAATAATTGAAGTTTTATTGATTTATCAATAAAATTTCAAGTTTTATCTCCCGATGTTATGAGATTTTATTGTTACGGTTTCCAGTTCAGAAAAACCATACATACAATTAACCGTGAGAGAAACAATGATTCCAACAATCCTTTACAATCCTTGTAAGTCTAACCTTGCAATTTGTTAATTCTAATAGCAACAGAAACTTTATCTGAAAATTTTAATAATTTTGTTCTTCAGTCGCGGTTCCAAGGAGAATTATAGCCTCATTGATATTTCCACGCGTAGCTCTAATTTTTAATCTAGCCCCATTGCAGTGATTAGGTTGTCGAAGAGTACTTAAAGCATAATTGGAAATCCAGTTTTTAATATGAATGAATAAGTTGGTAATCCAGATGGACTGAATATTTAATATACTGTTAGCGATATATCGGTCAATTTTTAAACTTCACTGGATTCCACATTTAGCACAAAATATGTATTTATAGCTTTATGAATATTTCATTGAAAATAAGTAAATTTTATAATTCATTTCAAACTCCAGATAAAACCGTATGTCAGGCATCGTGGGACCACGTCAGGACCACGTAATAAATTTTTTATTACGTGGCCTGACGTATAGCAACTACTTCGTGCCCATTGCGTTTCCCGACAGTTTGTATTGAATCTCCAACCATGACTTTATTCCGTGATTTTGACATGCTGGAAGAAGAAGAAATGGCTGCTTTGTGTATTGCATCCATTTACTCGTCTAGGGAATGGATCCATTCTATCAACAAGGGGCGAGAACAATTCGGGGAGGCCCAAAATTTAATGCCTCAAATTATAGAAGATGAAGAGCGGTTTAAGTGCTATTACAGAATGACAAGAACTATAACCTAATTTAGATCATAAAAATCAGTTATAATCATGTCTGTTTATATTTGATATTGATCGATACTTTTTCCTATCAATAGGTACATACACGCTTTCCGTACGGAAAGAGCCTCAAACAGGAAAGCGGAAACTTGTGGAGCCAAAATGCGTGTCGACTTGATGTGTAAACTTCATCTCTATACCCGTTTAATTTGATATTCAAGTTACATACCGATAATTCTATAAGGGTAAAACATTTTTTTTTTCCCGAGGTTGGCGACAGGGGGGAGGAGGAATGGAATTCAACTGATTTTCGAAAAATTTGATATTCAAGTTACATACCTATATACCAATAATTTTATAAGGGTAAAGGATCACTAAATATATTTCTTAATTTAGGGGTGCAGGGATTACCGATTATCTGATATTCAAGCTACATACCTACGTACAAACAAATTTATAAGGGCGAAACATCACACTATTCCACAGGGGAAGCCACCTGACTCTTCTGACGCCTTCCCACATCTGACGAAAATCTAAAACTTTTGATATTCTTCCCACGCGTCAGATGGCGTGTGGCGTCAGATTGCCTCATCCCACGTCACGTCAGCTCAATATGAACGTAACCGCCCAAAACCCTGTGTTAGATTTTATATCCCACGCATTACGACGTGGGCACACGTCACGTCAGAGTAGTCTGTATTCACCTTAACATTGTAACCTCTCATGCAGAATGGTGGTCGAATTTTAAACATCACTGGAGTCCACATATTTATCGCACTTTTAATAAAAATTAATTTTATAACCTTTTATGCTGAAGGAGATGTTATAATATTAAATATTTCTTTGGCATAACTCCTATTTATTTTCCATTTGTAACAACATGTTTTGGTGACAATGCTCCAACATCAGGCTTCTCTTAATCTGTGATTCTTTTCCCATTGTCTGTTCTCACATGTTACAAGCCATATTACTGAGCAATGTTCACGAAAGTCGAGGGCACCTATACTCTACCCGAATAGTTCAACTTATCAAAAATATCAGGACCATTTTAATAAAAATAAGTTATCTCCATTTTTTTATTTCATTACCACCTACAAAAACGTCTTTTTTTAAAACATTAATCGTAATTAAAATTCGGACAAGCATCACAACCACTTTTTTTTTTTCTTTACAAGCATAAGAAGCGTAAGATTTAGAACCTAGGATATTTCGGATTTTTAAGTCCGCTACATTTATAGCTGATTTCAGCTAGTAATGAAGTATTTTCATATGAATCCTGTATTTACTGACCTATGCAATATCATTAAAAATCCATACTATTAACTACAGTGATATTATTTATAGTTAAAATTAAGTATGGTGCGCAAGCGTTGTTCTAAGGAAATAATACTTAGGTGAGTATTATTGGGATTTAATTTTCGTATGGAAAATATTTAATTTTAGTTAGAATTAACTTTCCTCTTACTTATGCTTACTATTTCATTTTACTTATTCGTGCTTATAAGCTTCTACAGGACGGTGAAATAACATACTCAGCTTTTGGCTAATGTTGTGACTACGATTTTTCGCTTAATCAGCGAAGATAACAAAGGCAATGAAGCAGTTTTCTCGCCAAGATTTTATCTCTGACTCAACAGGAGAAAACACTTGTCACTTGTAAAAACGTAATGCGTATCCCCGTGAGAATAATAAACTTGGTCTCTCAAGAGACAAAACTGGCTATTATTTCTGAATAGCTAAACAAACTAAAAATAACAAGCGGAATTCTAAAAATTACGTTTTAAATTTTCTAGAATGAATAATTAAGAGAAGAGAAAAAAAATATTAGTATAGAGAATAAAAACTCGGGCTGACGAATTTAATTAGCTTTTAACTAGAACTGATTGGCCCACTCTGTAAATATTTACGTTACTGAATATAATATTGTTACATTGATAATATATACAATTTAATGTAATATTAATCTGTATTAATAAATAAATAAATACTATATAAATAAAGTACGACGATTATTTCAATTTTTGTTTTGCATTATTCAAACATAATTGATCTTAAAACATCTAACTTGATTATATGGAATGATAAGGTGAATATTTAATATGATTTTGATAAAATTGATTTCTATAAATAAAGTATCAGTATCGATAATTATGACTTGAACCTTGAACCGATTTCTAAATATCGTTCTATGCTGTTGACATTTTTGGTTCCAGTCATTAGGACATTCATGAGGTCTAATATCATTTTATTATCTTCAAAAGACTGTTTTGGGACACCTATTTTTTAATTATTAAATATATGTAAATCCTCTTCTTAATTATAAAAAATAAAAATAATATGTTATTTCACCTTTAAGAAGAAAACAATTTCTTTTACTAGATTTTAAAACAGCTCCCTTCAAAGATCCCAGCATTGCAATAATGCCTTACTACGGATCGTTTAAATATTCGCTTTTTTAGAATGAAGAAGTAGGTCTAAGACTTCAAACTAGCAAAGTTGGAGTAACAACAAGCTGATAATATTTTCTTTTATTATTTCATTGAGTAATTGTACGTTGTCTCACTCAAGGGCAATGAGTAATATGGCTGAATAGGAAGTCATTCATACACTATGCACAATGAATATAAATAAAAAATAAAGTGACAAGAAAATTAAACCTCTAATAAAATAAAATGTAGTAAATGATCCTATAAAATAAATTGTAGAAACAAATTAACTAAAATTTGAGAAAGAAAAAGAAAAAATATTTTAAATACAATCATAATAAAGACACAGTAAAAATATAGTCAAGTGTTTTTTTGTTCCCATTACAAGGATTTCATCGAAGCCTCGTAAACTTTTTTAAGAAGCATAAAGATGTGAAAATGCCAAACTTAGTATTAGACAGGCGCACAGTGGGTTTGCCGGACATTCTTTAATATCTCCGTTTCTACTGGTCCTAGAGTATTGCTTCTGGTGTCATTTTAAAGCATATCGAATACTCTATTGAACTACATGATTATCGATTTAATCAATTTTGCCAATTGCAGTATAACGGGTTGGATGGCTTTTAAATGTGTACAAAAATATTATGTATCTCTTGCTAAATAGAGAATTGTGGTTTGTAATGATTTGTGACAAACATAATATCAACATATGTTTTGTAAATTTTTATTTTTTAATAAATTGAACTTCACAAACGCAAAAAACAAAACAAAAAAAAAACTAAAACTATAAACAAAAATATATCTAAAAGTAAAAATTAAAAAAATTCGATGTATTTAATTTAATATTGAGAATTTTTGGCTGGAAGAATATATATTTCATAAATTTCAAGTGTTTTTTATTTTTCAATTAGGTATAAGTTCTTTTATTTCTGAAGAGGTTGTTTTTAAACAATGCGTTGTTTAACACTTTACAATTCGTTGTTAAGTGTTGGTCTTATATGTGATAACAAATGGTTTGAATTAATAATATTTATGGTTAGCCTCCTTAGAATCTTCTGACAGCATACAAATTAGTATAATAGCATGTTTGACTATTTCCCGGCCATGTATTAACAGTTTGTGAACTGGTACTGGTATGTAATACCACCCACATAAATCCACAAATATCTCAGCCGTTTCTCTTGTAAACTTTTCGATATCAGGCGTAGAGACCAAAACATTTTTCTTGTCTATATTGAGATTTTCCTATTTGATTGATCAATATATTCTGGATAGTTCTGTATAAAATCAAAAACATAAAGATAATTTTCAGAAGGACGAAATTAAACACTTCATTAGAAAATGTTTGAAATCTTGGGTTCTTCTCCGGTTTTTTCTTACTGACAAATGCTTGAATGATTTTGATCTAGTAGGAATACCTGGAGGGGATGAAGATGGAATTTCTTGAAAACACCTCTGGAAAAATTAGATCCCTTCCAAGCCATCCGTGATTTTTCTCAAAAATGGTTCTAAAGATCTAATTGTAGCATTCCATTCAAGTTGAATATAATTGCAGCATTCCTTAATTTCTCTCGCAAACCGTTTTTCGCACTATTGTAATCTCAAAACCAAGTCAGTCCATTTTTTCAAAGCCGTGTCGAAATCCTTAAAAATGATATTCTTGGATCTAAAAAATTGAAATAAATCTTCATTTGTTTTAATTTCAATAGTGTCGAAGTGCGAGACATCAGACTCATTCCTAGTTCACTTTTAAATAAAATAATCAAATAATAAACATAAGCAACGACTAATGGAATTAAAATGTCAATAAAGGCGCTTTGGTATTAAAATACTAAAAATAAAAAATCTAATGAATAGGCAAGTTAATGCAAGATCTGACGACGCCATAAATAAGACAATATACTCCTAAATGCGTTCCAAATGGCATTTTTTTCAGCACATATCAGCGATTTGCGAAATAAATTAAATAGTATTTTTTTCTGCTACATGCAAAAAAAAATAAATTAGGAAAATTTTTAAAAACATTTTGTGCCAGTTTTTGATTTATTATAATACCCTCAATGTGTGCAGGAAGTAACAATAATTTATAAAATGAAACAACAGTTCAGGATCAATTTAATAAGCCAAGAGTTTTTTTGACATAGCAATTATAGCAAGGCTTTATGTGAAACCCAATGCAATAATATGGGTAAAAACCAATCTGTTCAATTGAAAAGGGTTTATTTGTTACTAACAATATAAAAAAAATCCCAAATTAAAAGTTTTTTTTTTCTAATGTCCAACATTACCGTAGTATCGCCTGACTGTGAGGAGTGGCAAGCAATAAGGGGCTATAAAAAGAATAAAATGATTTACTAAATTTATAATTCATTGTTAATTTTATATTCATTTTATCAAGATATTTTTACAACCCAAAACATTATTTATTAATTTTATTAATAATTATTACATTGTTTAACATTTCTTTCTATTAAAGGTTCCTATAAATAAAAATTGATGAAAGTTTGATGGCCATAAGGTTTTAGGTCTAAATAATAAATTACTAACTAGATTTAGAAACCAATCGAATTTGATAAAGAACTTTTCTTTAAGAAATTTTCTATATAGAGAATGATTTTCTAAGGGATTCCAATACTGGAATTTAAATAAATCTTTCTGAGAGTGTTGTTTGCGAAGTTGATCTCTGACCTAATACCAACTTTGGTATATTTTGCTTCGGCCGCTGGTCTCAAATATTATAGAAGGCACTAAAAACCCTTTGAGACTCTACATTGTGGGATAAAGTGCTATAGCAATAAAAGACGGTATGAGGGGCACCAACGTTGAAATGTCAATGGTTTCTACGCGAATTGAATCCCAATACATAGACTGCAGATGTGCCACAATAAACTGAAATCACATCCATTGAGAAGGAGGTTATGCTTTATGGTTTCTTATACAACAGAGTTCTACACTGCTAAGTTTCAGAGTTCATATAATAATGATTCACTGATCTTAAAGATCGTTTACATTATTTGCATTGCTCAATACTTCGCTCCTTAAGAACTCAAAAAAACAGTGTCAAATAGATCTATAGATTAATTTATACGATTCTCAAAAATGTTGGGGAGAGTGTGTAGATCTGATTCACTTAAAACAGCTACCACAAAGAGGAATTAAACGCTACGTAGGATTAGCTAAATCAATTCAACGATCACGCCATATAAATTTAAAAATTTTAACCTCACTGTCGTTTGTTTTAATATTTATTATTCATTGGTATTTACAAATATATACACTTTGTGCAATAAATAAATGAGCGGTAAAATATTTACAATGAAATGGCAGTAAATTGTAAAGGGCTACTTATTAGTAGAACTTCAATGACTGTTCTACACTACAGAGTGTCTAGGCCATCTATCCAGACGCCTCGGAGGGTTATCGCGAATTGAGTGGTTCGAGTGGGTATGTAGCTTGTCATGGTAGAATAGGTATCTTGTTTGGTGTAAATCTGCAACATGGATAGGTTTGTGACAAAATAAAGAACATTGAGGATTGTACGAAGGAATTTTGATTCAAAGGATAAGAAAATAATTGGAATGTCTAGTGGAAATCCAAGTAAATGAGATGACAATGCTCCTAATAATATGTCAATGAACCCGTGGTAGCACTTCATTATGGTCTATATTTGAGAGTCACGAGGCCATCTTCTTTTCAAATACCTCGGAGTGCTATCTGGAATATTAGATAGTTGAGACACTAGAGGATTTGATAAATATTTTGTTTAAGCTAAGTCAGAAATGTAAATAAAGATCTTACTGGATATGTTTGTTTGTGAAAAAGTAAGAAGCATTGAGATTTTTTTCTAAGTTCTAAATTTTTCTAAGGATTTTGGATTGTAAGGATTGGATACGAGGAATCCCAAAGCTCAAATCTCTATATCCAAATGGGTCTAATTACTACCAACTAAATAAGTCTTTTTTAATTAATTGGGAACTTTGAACGGTTGTCTAGTAACTGTTGAAGTAGTTATTCCTCACTAACGTTAATTTCAAAATGCAAGTTTTATTTTTTTGAAAGCAGCGAAACGCTGAATGTGTCAGAAGTCCCTTTTAATGTGCCTCCTTATAATATATGATGGATATTTAACATTTGAAACTAATTTTCATATAAAAAAAAAATCCAATAGAAGTGGCATATAATTCATCAACCCTAACATTTATTTTAATTTCATTATGCTAGTAATTTTTTAAATACAGGCTGTATTCATGTATTATGCAGCTATACTGTCACAAAACTGGTGCTAAAGTGTCTAGTAATCGATTAACGTCCTATCCATAGCAATTTTTCTTAACATGTGTTTTGTAAATCTTTGTTTACATGAGTATAGGTTCTGTTAAGGTTTATTTATGGTTAAACTTTATATTAGAAACAAAACTAGTCATTTGTAGTGTGTTTGTGATGAAGAATTAATTAATTTATTATAGGCACTTTACGTTGGAGTGCCAATAATTAGCTGAATATCTTACTCCAAGATATATTCTTTAAACAGTTCGCAGTGGTACGCTTATGTTAGCTCAAGAAATGAACAAACGTATACATATCTTTCTTAATGAATACTCCGTTTATTGAGTCAAACGCTTGTGTTACTGTTATCAATGTCAAGGACATATACAAACAGTAAATTGTTATATTTTCAAACCTTTCATAAATTAATCTTTTATCAGTTTAAATAAAAACCATCATTTGATAAAATTTTCTTTGCAAATATTCAGGTGATTGTAAAATGATGGAGATTCTTATAGTAAAATTAAACGTGGAAGATCTTGAAGACATTTTGATATCAAGTGTCCTGTGTGAAATCAAAGGGACCTGCTTTGTTCATCATGAATTGCCTCCAATAACTTTATGAATTTCAAGCAGAGTTTTAAATCTGCAAAGCTTCACATCCATCTTCATGACATAGATTTTGTAATACCTGGAAATGTCATTTTTTTTTCTCATCTAAAAACATGAAAATTTTGTCTGCAGTAAAGTATTCTATCCTTTATGAGTAAAGAGTCTTAAGAAAAAGACTACCCTCTGGAAATCTCGGCAACTTTATTGAACGTGGATCTTAAAAAGAAAAAACCAACAATTGAATGGGTCCGCCGAAAAACGTTTTAAGCGACAAACATAAAATTTTGAGTAATCAGTGAAAGAAAATCATAATCTAAAGTTTTTGTTAGTTTTGTAGGCTAGATTTTATATTCAAATATTAATTTGTTACATTTACAGGTATAATAACATAATGTAGTACTATATCTTACTAAGAAGTACTATTATACATTTTAAAACTTTCGCCACTTCGGAAATTTTGACGCAAATTTTCGGCGGAGCCATTCAATTAACGATCTTAAAATTTCTTACTGCTACCTATGACTTCAGGTACTCTCCATAGCAACAGAAAAAAAAAAGTAGAGAACAAATTTTTTCCAAAAAAGGAACATATGATTACAAACATGTCTGTTACTCACGAAACGAAAATGGCCTAACCTAAAAAAATGCTGGGGGTATGAGCAGATGGGAAAGGCAGCGGCCCACAAATGGAAGACCTAGGTTCGTGGTAGTTTGGATGACATTAAGGACACCCGTAAGGAGGTCGCCTAGAATTATTCTACCACAGACTGCAAGAGCATTGTTGAACCAGGTAAATTAATCTATGTCTTGTTTTTGTTGTAACGATAAGAGGCGATACTACGTAGATAGGTTGTTAGTGAGTTTGCCATGGGATGTGAGAGATGTCACACCCCACCTCCCCTCCCCCTACTACCTACTACAAACTTAAAACTCAAATTGGTAAAAACATTACTCAAGAAGTTACTAAAATTTAAAAACAATCGTATTTGATTCTAATTTAAAAATCTGAAATCTCCCCCCAAAATTGGAAAATCCGGTTAAAACGTTGCAAAATTTTCGGTTTTCTCAATCCTCCCTCTTCATGGCTACGGCAACACTTTGCTAGCGGGATTTTATTTATAAGATATGCTGAAATATACCTATAGTCCATATGACAATTCAATTATTTTATATAATACACTTAGTTCAATTTTCAATGTTTTTCTTGTCCTATTTTAACTTTATCCAGATATTTTTTACACAGTCATGTTCAACAATTTGAAATTCATGTTTTATTATTTTTTTCTGAAAAAATTACATATATCGATTTATAAACAGATATCGAATGAATATGGATGTTTACTTTCAGTTCTCCTATTTTTATGTATTTTTAGGGTACGCTCAAAAAAACATCATATGTAAATGCTCGTGACTAAATCACAATATTGTAGCAATTGGTTATTTAATTATTATAAGGTTTAGCAGCAATATTGTGTCTACCTCAAGACCTAGGATTATATTTGTTTTTGTTAGATTATATGTATTTTTTTTATGTAAAAAAGAAAATAGTTTTACTTCACAAGATTATAATGTGGCTCTTTTTTTTGTATTGCTTGTAAAAAAATTGCCTAAACAAATTTATTTTTAATTTTTAAAATTAAAATGGTCTCATTTAGTCAATTTTCACTAAGCTATATGTCTAAGAACAGAAACACTACAATTCCTATTTGAATTGATAGGCAGATAGTCCAGTCAATAAGTGCTGAAATGAGGGACGTAGAGTGCATGGAATATGCGATAATTTTTGAGTTCATAGCTTCGTTAGGAATAGTTAGAAGGTAAACATACTAAAAGTCCCCACCACTGGGGGGGGGGGGGTGAGCTAACGGTGGGGGGAGAGCTAACGGTGGGGGGGGGGGAGAAGTTCAATGTTTTTGTTTTTTCGGTAAATCTCGAAAACGGTTGACTCTAGAAAAATATATTTCAATTAAACATAAAAGCTAATTAAATTTCCTATAAAATTGACAATATATAAATTTGTCGTACTTCGTTTACGAGATATTCATTATTGAAAATCGATGATTTTCGGAAAAAAACAAATGTCACCTCACTTTTTGTCAAACTTTTGTTTCTAGTACCTTCCACAATCGTTTCTCAGAAAAAATGTCAGAATCAAAATTGTAGAGTATTAAATTTACTTTAATTTCATATATACATTTCTGGTATTTGAAGGAATTGTTTAACAAAAAGTGAGGTAAACATTTTGATTATATCTAAAATTATCGATTTTTAATAATGTATATCTCGAAAACTGTTGGAATTTCGACGAATATGTATATGATTAATTTTTTAGGAAATTTAATTAGCTTTTATGTTTAATTGAAATATATTTTTCTAGAGTCCACCGTTTTCGAGATATTATCGAAAAACAAAATTGGGACGTTCTCCCCTCCCCCCACCCTTAGCTCACCCCCAGGGGCGGGGACTTTTAATATGTTTACCTTCTAACTACTCCTAACAAAGCTGTGAAGTCAAAAATTATCGCATATTTCATGCACTCTACACCCCTCATTTCAGCACTCTTTAACTGGGGTCGCACTTCTCTGAGAAAACACGTTTGTTGGTACTCATTCCGAAACTAATTGTTCGATCCAAAATTTCTATTTTTTATTTGAATGCTCCTTAAATTTACTATCAGTTCCTATATATGAAATTTTGATTATGTCACGTTATACACTCAAATCAGCCCACTGAATTTGTCGATATCGTCATACTTTGCCAAAACATACATATTTAGCGGCCGGGTTTGGGTGTATTACGTGACATAATCAAAACTTCATATATAGGGCCTGATAGTAAATTTCATCAGATTTTAGTTTTAAAAAATAAATTTCAGATCTGACAAATAGTTTCGTAGTTATGGTGAAAACTATGCCAAAAGAACTTGTATTTCAAAATAGTAAGCGGTTTTTAACGTGCTGGTATGGGTATTTAATGGGACTTGATCAAAATTTCATATATAGGGATCAAATAAAAATAAATAATTTTTTTAATAATTATTATAGCCAGTCGTGCCGATTCCACCACAACAGTTTTCCCCCGGGTAGAAGCAAAATTTCTCCCGTTTTCCCCCAACCATTTCAAACTTCCCGTCCATTTCCCCCAAATGAAAAATGAGTAATGCTACTTTTAAAATTTAATAATGAGACATTAAGTTCATGAATACCTTTTTGTATTAATTAGATATTAAGATATTCTTCGTATATTTAATATAATTAGATATTGTTATAAAATAAAAATGAATACTTATTATGGCCAACTTATACGATACTAGGTCGAATCAATTTTTTAAAATTAAAATCGATTAAAAAATTCAATTCGAATTTCCCCCACGAGGGAAAATATCTCTTTAATCTGCAGCACTGCTGATGACGCTTAACCTCCGATAATTGCTCGAATTTCCCCTCCGAATTATGCCCAAAAGTGCAAAGGCTTCTAAAATGTCCCCCGTGGGAAAATTACTAATCGGTACCCCTGCTTAGGAGTGGACAGAGAAATACCTAAATACTCAAACATTGTGTTTGCTTTTATATCAAGCAATACGAACAGTATTCAATCCATTCCGAGAAATGCAAGATGTAGCTAAATTTATTTATTTTAAAATTAGAAAGGTATTCGTAATTACCATATAATTTTTCGAAACGAGTAATATTTGAGGAGTATTTTCCTTAAATATTTTCTCAGATCCCTATTTGTTGAGCAGGTCTCGCGGTCTGGCAGTGGTGACTCAACCCCAATCCAGTGGTCCCATGTGGTCAGGAGCTCAAGGTACCTCTACAACCCTCCATGATCCCAAAATAAATGTTTTGTAAAAATCAAAGAGTATTTTTATTTTTTAATAAGGTATTGATAAAAGTTTCGTACATTACCACAATCGATCTACTATATAACTTACAATCTAAGAAAATTTGAAAAATTGATTATTGTTGATAACTTGAGGTGCGCAAGATGGTAAGGAAGGATCAACGCAATTAGGAAAGATGAATTATTTGCCATTTTATTTCGTTAAGGTTAGTTTCGAATGTTAAACATTCCTCATCAATTCTGAAAACATAAAAAAAAATTAATAAACAATAAAAAAATAAAAAATAAAAGGAATAGAATGGGAAGCAAGTTGAGAGACTAGTGGATTAGAATGGTTATGCAGCTTACTATGAAAGGAGAGGTATCTGGTTTGAGCTAAATCAGTAACATATGGAACATTAAGATCTTTATGGATAAGTTTATCTGTGGCAAAGTAAGACACTTTGAGGATTTTTCGAAAGGTTTTGGATTGGATACGAGTTGAATTAGATAGTTTGGTGGAGCCCAAATAGGCCCAAATCAACTCCATGCGTCCAAATAGGTCTGATGTGATTAATTGTAGGTTTGAACGTCTGTCAAGTAAATGTTGAAGAAGTCGAAAACGACGAGCAGTTTCCTGTCGTTTTAGTCTTGTATGTGGATTCCAAGTTAAACGTTTGTCTAGTTAATATATATAATGATATATATATAATTAAAAAAAATTAAGACAACAAATCCAACATTTTGATATTCACTAACCTAAGGAGGCAAAATGATAAGTCTAAAAGATATTTGGGCTTAGTGTAGATTTGATAATAAAGAAACGAAAGACGGAATTGTGAAATCAGGTAAATACATTTTGTTCCTTACACTTATTAGTCAGGTAAATGGGCAGTGGCTTAGATTTTTCCTACGCCTAGATTTTTTTTTTTTTTTTTGTTCTTACTGTAAAAAAATCTAAAATGAGACTATCGAAAATATTTATCTGGAAATTTAAACAAAAAAATAGACAAATTTTGACCGATTTTATTAGTACTAATGATTTACAAATGTGGATTTTTAGACTATTTTTTACGTGATGTATCAGTTTCACTCGCAAATCATTGTTGGGTTTACGTTTATTTTCATTTAAATGGTTTTAAACCAACTAACTCAAGCTTTACGTAACATAGTAATAAAACAGACATAGATTATTATTATTTTTTTTAATATTACTATTTGGTATTTAAAATTAATAACCAATACTAATATCTAAACTAAATTACTTGGCATATTATATTAATAGTTATGATCTTTTAATTGGCCATTACAGGCACCTGATAATCTCCCTTTAAATCAACAAGGATTCGATTGAAATATGATGTTTGTGCACTGCGATGTAGCGATATCTTTATGCGGGGCTACAATTAGTGAGATCAGTATTATAATGATTTATACAGGGTGTCCCAGACATAGTGTAAAAAAAAAAAATTGGGTAATATCAGAGGGGGGGAGTGATCCAAATTCATGCTAATTGCCTAATGTAACATAAACTTACTTTTTTTATTCTTTCTTTTTAATATAAAAAATAACAATTTAGGATTATTTGAAAAAATTAAATACACCAACAGAAAAATGACATTTCATAATGTTCCCTGCTACTCAATACGTAAAGTACGTTTATGTAATATTAGGTAATCAGCAAGAATTTGGACCCCCCCCCCCCCGTGAACTCCCAATAAATAAGATTTTTTGGGGGGGAGGGAGGGCTTGCCACCTTCACAACTCTTTACCCCTCATGAATATGGACAAGAGATGAAATAACTAATAATTTTATCAAATTAAGTATTTATTTTCTAATAGGTACGTGAAGCAATCAAGTATTTATTCTCTAGCGTGTTTTTCATCAGAAAGGTGTTTTTTTACTCAAAAGGTGAAGTACAATTGTATCATGGGTTACACCACTAAAAAGCTAACTAAATTCCGCAGTTATGTGAAAATTTGAAGGCTTCTAGGGTGCTCCAGTGGGGAGTGAGGAATTTTCAAAAAATATTAAAAATTTTAGTTTTAATAAATGTTTTGTGTTTTGCGCGTTAAAAGGCTCCCTAAAAGTGGATTTAAAATAACTAGACCTATTTCATCTTTTAGAAAATTTAATGCTGATTAAGAAAATATCGTTTTAGTGTCTACGCTTAAAGAAAGTAGAGAGAACTGCCATTTTTCAGAAAAAAGTAAGATTTAAAAATTAAAAACAAAAAAAAATTCTATCTCCTCAACAGATTGAGATAGGAAATTCGTTTCTGCGCCATTCTACCCCGTTTAGCATGCAGTATTACCCATTTTTTTCTTTTACACTATGTCTGGGACACCCTGTATATTTATGAGTAACCTTCAATCTTTTTATTTCGAATAATATTTAAAAATAAAAATCTGGTGTACCACGCGTAGATTGATATTTATTAGTGTAACAAACTTAGCTGTGGGCCCTGGAACAGCTTTTGTGTAGTAGAACTAGTGGTTAACTAGTGGAAATTGCTTTCATTTCAAACACCTCAACTCTTGTTAGTAACACTACAGAAAATCATTCCAGAAATTTATTATTCAACACTTTCTATTTTATCTTAGATTTTTAATTATTAATAAGCACATACTTTAAGGTAATAAATAGTGATGTGTCGGTACCAAAATTTTTCGATTCTTGATTAAATTATTTTTCGGTTTAAAATAGAGACCATTCTACGGACATGTCAACAGTCTAATGCCTGGATAAAGCTAAAAAGGAGTTGGTTGAAAGATCTATCCAAATAAAATTAATTATCTACGATCACGTTAGAAGTAATATCGCGGAGTGCTGACGTCCCTCATGCCTGACTTACCAGTTATATTTCATATGGTATAATCTACTGCTTTTGATAATGAAACTGTCGCTCCAAACAGCGCCAACAGAGTTATTACATGTAAAAAATGTCCCTAAAATAATGTAGGCGAAACGTGTCTTTTTTCATTCAAATCAATATAGATCCTATACAGCAGGTCCTAGCGGTAAATGATATATAAGGAAAACATTTTCCAATAATTTTCTTTTAAGGAACTGTTGGCATATTTTCGATCCGAGCAAGACCAACTGAGCGTGTCTAAATTTTACGTTTTTGAGCGTGAAAAAAAGTTACCTTAAAAAAATGTAAGCTCTCAAACGAAAGACATATCAATCTCAAAAAATTACAACAATCAATGCAAAACCAGTAACATAAGATATAACATTCTTGACGGGTTTCATTTTTTACTTAAATACTGTAAAATATTTACTGATATTTACTGATTTTTTTTTTATTGTCTATTAGGGCACTTAAACTTATATGAACATGTTATGGGATGGACAACAATCATTATTCCAGGATTATTTTTAGAATAACAAAAAAGTAAAAATGCTGCTTTAGGCAGTTTGAACTTTTAATCCCATTTCTTCTTTTAGGCATGGATATGTCTTTGGGCTGGGGGTCCATAATTTTCTTGTGTAACGTTTTTCACAGTCGAAAATTTAATATTTTGACACGCTCTGGCTCTGTTGTAGTTGCTCTTATTGATATTTCAACGACAGTTCCTTATCCGAAATTTAATGGAGAATATGTTTTGTTATATAACATTTGTCGCTAGTACCTACCGCTTAGGAACTATATTGGTCTGAATGAAAAATCGTCTACATTTTGAAGTGTAAGAGCTTTTTTTGAAAAGCTCTAGCTCTGTATTGGTGTTGGTGAAAAACTTTGTCGCCAGTTTCCTAAAGCAGAAATATAAAAACAGTATTTTATAGATAGAAATATCCATGTTCTATTGTTTTTTCCAGTCTGGGAGAAATTGAGTAATTTATTTTTTCCATAGCGAATCGTCAACGATTGAACGTAGGAATGTTTGATTTTTGAAGAGAATTGTTTTGAATTCTGTACCAAAAATTGTTGATTTTTTCGCTGTGTTATAATCAATATAATAATTATATATTAGGTATTACAAAACTTATGTAATATAGAATAACAATATACCCGTTAGCGTTATTGATCGGTTCCTAGGAGTGTATTTAAAATCAACGATTCCGATTTTTTTCTCAAGAATTAATTAACTCTAGAATCACATCAATATATCCCTAATATTAAACATTTAACTGTTATAATATTATTTCAACAAAGTTATAGATTTGTATAAGTCTTCAATGCGAATTATAGTAAATCCTGGATAGCCAATCCTCATAAACTATTAGAAGTAAAACTGAACATTTTAAATGTCCATCGTCATCCCAACAGAATCTGAAACACCTCTGAAATGATAAAGCTACACATCTCGCTGTGCGCCCGGAACAAGATTACCAGCCGGGGGTTTGGAGATTGCTGATTAGATATGCGTAGGATCCTTGTTCAGTGGCGTGTAGGCGATCTTAATAACTTTGCCAGATAGGCAGCCAGTCCTTGTTTATAGAACTTTGTAATATCCAGCTCAATAATATTAAAAAAAGTTTGTTGTTAGGTTTGTAGAAAAATGTTTTCCTTTGCAAATAATTTATAGAAGAAATTTTCCACGAAATCTACCCAAAAAGGCCATCATCGATACTATACTTCTTCCCTATGACCCTATATGTATATTTTTGTATTTTCCTTCCAGCAGTAATCCAGATGGAAGGGATTTTATTTATTCCTGTACACACCATACTTTATCGTATATAATGTATCGTAATTCATTATTTTCGTCTTGATTATTATTTTGTATTAAAAGTTAGACACAAAGAATAAAAAAAAAAAAAAAAAAAAAAAAAAAAAAAAAAAAAAAAAAAAAAAAAAAAAAAAAAAAAAAAAAAAAAAAAAAAAGAACAAAACTAAGCAACAAAGTTATTTATAACAACATAAATACCACAATAATATCTATACAATTATACAAAAGGACAAGCCATTTTTCGTTTGCAATCACTAAAGACCGCATTTCGTGCAGTATAAACCATTGAAACGTGCAATAAAAACTTCAAAACTTTCAAAAACGTTGCAATAAAAAAGAGAGGCTACAAAGATAATGTGTATAAAATCGAAACGTGCAAAAAAGTTTACTAATTAAATAAAAAACGCTCTTAGGAACAACAATTAAATGCAGTTTAAAAAAGCATAAACACTAAGGCAAAATATAATACATAATTCTATTAATTACCATCAAGTAGATACATAACATTATGTTTTAAAAGAATATATTTGAAATCTTTTGAACTATAAAAGACGAAAACAATAGGAACATTCTCTAGGACGAAAATCAATTACTTAGACGATATAAACAATTCAATAAGACAAAAACAAAATAAAAAAATCAATTTTGTTCAATTAAATTTACTACAATGTACATTTATAAATTGTTTTTCTATTAAATTATTCCTCCTGTCATCGAGGATATGTCTTAAAAGAGAAAAACTTCTTTCTACATCAAGGAACTTAAAATGTTTGGTGCCACATCTACATCTAAACGTTTGCCGTTTAAAACGTCGAATTTTTTAAAATTTTTAAGAACTTTTAAAAATTTTAAAGCCAAGATTTTTTTTTCCAAATTCGGTTTATTTTATTCCACTTGTTTTGTAAAACGTATAGTGTTTGTTTATATTGAAATTGATTAATTTTAATGTTTTATCCGCTTTGTTGACGGGTTTTTTTTTTCTAAATAACAGACAAATTTAGAAATAAAACCTTAAAACGTGCAATTTCATGCAGGAAAACCTTATAACGTGCAATTTCGTGCATTAACGTCAAAACGTGCAATTTCGTGCAATATAAGACTAGTATCGAAATAACGTGGTTTTCATGATTCGAATTTCTATCCAAGTTTTAATGAATTTGAAATTAGCAAATAAAATATGCAATTGCACGAAAATCCGGTCTTTAGTAATCACTAACCGCGAAAACTACCGAACCAATCTTTACCAAATTTAAACTACGTCATCTTCATAGTTCAAGGATGGTAGAACAATAATAAAATTTACACATTTTCTATCAAATTGTTGCTAAAGGCGATAAATATGTGGTGCGCAATAAAGTTTGGAAATTGACCGATAGGTGGCGGAGTGCCATTTAAGAGAGGCTACAAAGATAATGTGTATAAAATTGATTGATACAAATTGATAATAAAATTTGCCTAGTTCAAATCAATTGTTATAAAAAATATATAAATGTATAGTGTGACGTGTGGATCTCAGGGATGTTTAATAATTGAACGATATGTGGTTAACGCCATTCTGCAACAGAGTTTGCGATTGTAAAACTATTAAACTTATCTGTACCAAATTTTAACTTCCTTATCTTCATAGTTCTAGGAAGGTTTAAAATGGTATAGTTTACTATAATAATAATTTAAATGTACAGAGTTAAATGGCAGAGGTTTGCCACACTGTCATTAACTTTTATAGTTATAAATTAAAATACAACCAGATGAAATCGATAAAATTATTTCTTCCGCACTAAAAATTATTGCCTTATCGAAATATCGATTTCTTATTTTTTGATATTGTGTGTAAAAAATGGGCGGCCTAATCTTTTTGCTGGAGGTTTTTAAAGAAATTTGAAATTTATTCTGATGTTTCAGGTGTATTAAATAAATCGTACCATTGGTTGTGTGAAAGAGCAGTAATTTTACCTACAAATACTATAGCAGAGAAAATAAATAACATCATAATTGAAAATGCAAATTATGACAGCCGAGAATATCTCTATTGACAGGGTTGTAAGCACTGATAATGCAGTCCATTATCCGCCAGAGTTTCTTTCTAAAAAGTCTCTGTTCATCTGAATTACCAACTTGATAATATTATTATTAATAATTGAAATATGTTTTAACATAAATTTCAACCACCTAACCATTGCAATAATACCGGGTTAAAAATTAGATATCTAGAAATATTGTGAGAAAATAATTCTCGACTGCATGATACAGTAACAGTACAAGATTTATATCGTTAAAAAATAAAACTTCAATTAACAGTTAAACCTATCTAAGGTCTTTACATATAAGAGCGGGCGTAGCCGCTAATGGGGGTGCTAGTTTGACATAAACCAATATATGATCTGTAAAAGTTATGGAGATAACTAAGGTATTTCATATTAATATGTACTTTCTTCAATAGAATTTTTAAAAATATTTTCAGGTCTTCAAACATCATCATCAAATATTGTCCATCCACCGGCCAATGTCCTGGTTTCTGTACTGTTTTGTCTGTAGTATAGTTCTGTAGTCAGTGAGTAGCCTGCATTCATATATGATGAGGTGGTGTATATTTTCTTCTTGTGTGAAATCACACGGACATAAGGATGAATCTCTTATTTGAAATCAATAAAAATAACAGTTCACTGCCGCATGCCCTGTGATTCCTTGTGTAGTGTAGTCTGATTCTATGGTAAGTCTGGAATGAAGTAATGAAGATACCTTCCCTTATATATCGTGTTCCAACTTGTCCGCCACTGGTCTACAGATTGCTTGTGCAACATGTGCTTAAGGTGTTTCTTGGAGATGAGAGAATATGAAAAAGGAAGGGAAGGATCCTTGGAAGTCCCTTTTGCAACATTGTCTACCAATTTTCTTCGCATGTCTGAATGTCTTTTTATCCGATTTAATGAAATTAAATTGCTACCGTCAGTTTTTAATTATTTCAGAATGTTTCGTATATGTTCTATGATGGGATTGTGACAATGTCTGTCTGTTATAATGTGTGTCAGTTAGTATTCTAATAGTTTTATCTTTTGTCATAAAATTTTGTAAGTGTTCTAATGATTTAAGGATGGCGAATTTTTTTCAAATCATAAATATCAGAAGAAAAAGATTACAACGTTTCTTATTTTTTAAATATTAATTTATTTCTTTAAAAATGTCTAGGAATTTAATTTAGAATATTCTATTTAATCAAATGAAAGTTTGAATTTGAAATATTTCTTACAACATGTCGAACAATAATTAATCAATGAATAAAGCGGAACCACCACTTGTACTTAAAAAAGTTTATAGGTTTGAGATGAGGTGATCTAATTTTGTAATTATAAATTATTTAACTGACTTTATTTCACGGATGACTGCGACTATGACCTTAAGAGATAGAATAAATGGTAATTTCATATAATATCTAATAAAAATATTTTTCTTTACTTCAAGAGCTAAATGTTTCAAAAATAAAAATGTCTTCCTATGTCTAAGTTATTTATTAAGTTATAAGTTGAGCAATAACTTTGAAATTGGGGTAGAAGTTGAAATTTATATTCTTTCATTTATATTTCTTCAAAAAACTTTCTTCGTTATTTTTTTAACGTTTATGATTACTAGTTAAAGGAAAAAAATACTGACTCGTTAAAGCTATCATTGCCCTTTAAAGTATTTAAGTGTTTGCAACATTCTTTATGGATCTTTCATGATTTTAATCATACTTTCTAAAAAAAACAGCCTGACGTAGCCTACTGTAAGAAAACAGTCATAATTTTTATTTGAGGTTTGCAGTTACAAAATAAGTTGTGGTTAAAAGTTATATTTTATTTTATTTATAGTCTATTTATTGAAAATAATGATTCATAATAAAATACAGATGTAAAATTAGCTAAACTACTCATTGATCGCACACCAATGCATGACCATGAGGCTTTCTGCCAACATATTTAGATCTCTCAAAGATGAAGTATGGATTTTATTATGGTTTTTTATAGTCTGAACATTTGCCGGATAAGTGTTGGAATAGTTGAAATCGAAACTTACCTCTTTTCAGCACCTTTTTGGAAGATTCCAAAATGTGACTCTCTTCCCAATGAAATCCAAGATAATGTATGAGTTCGATAGTACTCGATAGTTGGTTATGGTTGTTATGGTTATGGTTAAAAATTAATATTTATTTAAATGAGAAAATAAATGGCGTTTGGTCAGTAGAAACAAAATAATGAGCGAATAAATGTAATTACAAGTAATTTATTATTACAATGGGTATGGTGTAGAAAAATAATTACAATCACATTGTTATCCCCCATGGAATGGTAAATAATCTCTCATTATTAGACCTACCAACTTTCCAACTAATTCTTTTATGTTTATTTTTTATTCTAATTGATAAAGTTTCATTATATCTATATCTATACTACTATATAAAAGGACAAGCCATTTTTCGTTTGTGATCACTAACCAAGAAACCTACCGAACCAAATTTTAACCACATCACGTTTATAGTTCCAAGAATGTTTAACAATAATAAAATCTAATAATTTTTCATTAATTTGTTATTAAAAAAAAAGAAGCAATAATATGGGGATAAAATTGAAGTTTGAAAAATAACCGATAGGTTGCGAGCGCCATTCTACATGAGAGGTTACAAAGGTACGGTGTTATATAGAGCTTGAAATTGATAAGAAAATCGAACTATATTTAATTAAATTATTAAAAAAGATTTAAATATGAGGTGCGATATATGAATCCCAGTGAAATTTGATGTGTGTTTTGCACTATTCTGCAATGTTGTTTATAATAATAGAATTATTGAACCTATGTGTAACAAATTTTAAATTCTCTATTTTCATAGTTTTCGGGAGGTTTAGCAATAATCAAATTTACGATGATAAAAATTTAAATGTTGAGTGGCAGAAACATTTAAATGAATATTGAAACCCAACCAGATGAAATCAATAAAAAATTATTACCAAATCAAAATGTCTATTTTCCTTTCTGACATTTTTCGTAAAAATATGATTTATAGGTCATTAGTTGTAAGCAAAATAATTCAGTCTGCAAGAGTTTCTTAATAGTCGCTGTCCATCTAGATTACCATCTCTTAAATTAAAAGTAACCAGGTTAAAAGTTTCTCCTATGAGTGAAAATATCATTGAAAAAATAATGCTTAATTGCATTCTTCAATACAAGATTTTTATCAATAACAAATAAAATTTCAATTATTAGTTAAATTTATATAAGTTATTTACTTATGAGAGAGGGTGAAACCGCGATGGAGATGCTAGTTTTTTATACAATGATTTAGGATTGTTTGATAATTTAATCATCTGACTATGTAATTACCATATTTTTACTGCTTTAGCATAATCTTTCTATCGATAGTATAATTTTTAGATATAGCCTTTGTAACTGTATTATTTAATAAACCTTATTATTAATGTTATCATTTTACATTTTGTTATATTATAGCTCTTATTATTTATTTTTTATACTATCATAGGTATATTTGAAATAAAATGAATTACATTTTATTATTTTTTTTTTTTTTATTAATTGATGATTCATTAAGTTTATTATTTTTTATTTATCCAGTCATGGGATATCCTTAATCCTTTTCTAAATTAACTTTTTTTTCTCTCAATATATGTTGATGTTAAAATTGATCTACTTTTTTAGAGTTTATGTTGAGTTTAATTAATGGCATTTAGAGTAAGCCTCCTCAATATTTAATTTTTTTCATCATCTGCCCGTTTTATTTCAATGGATTTTTTTTCTTTGTGATGCAAATGAATATGAACGTGAACCCATCATTTGGAATTAATTCGAGGGCCCTAGAACGAGTGAAATCAATTATCCTCTCCAGTTAGACCGGTTATTAATTAATTTACCCAATTAACCGGCACTCGTTGAAGACTAGGCTACCACTCTATCGTTAGGGGGATTTTTTTTTTTTTTTTTTTTTTTTTTAAAAACACCTTAGTCGTAACGTATTAATCGCCGGCAAATATAGAAATTTTATTTTTTAAAGAATCCTGTCCGCAAAACCGTGTATTCATTCACCCACTCTTCCATGATGACACGTAATAGCTATTTGCATATTATAGTATTAATATAAGAAATAATACCTTGAAGAGGTAACGCCAATTTACCTCGTAGCAAACCAGGTATTATTTCTTATATTAATACTAACATATGCAAATAGTTATTACGTGTCATCTTGGAAGAGTGGGTGAATAAATACACGGTTTTGCATAAAGGAATTTTTTTTTTTTTAATTTTTTATTCCAAGACTAAAACGACAAGAAACTTCTCTTCGTTGCAGTATCTTTAACATTTACTAAACAAACGTTCAAAGCTCTTAATTAATTACAAAATATTTACATAACTGTGATTAGACCTATTTGGACGTACGGAGTTGGACCTATTACAATCCAAAATCCTTCAAAAAATCCTCAATCCTCCTTACTTTGTCACCTAGAAACTTATACATAAAGATCTTAATGTTCTATATGTTGCTGATTTAGCCCACACCAGATACCTATCCTTTCATAGTAAGCTCCATAATCACTCAAATCCGTTAGTTTCTCAACTCCATTCCTGATAATCCTCTGAGGCCTCTGAAACGAAGATGGCCTAGAGACCTTCTAGTGTAGAATTTTTAATAAAGTGCTACTAATGAGTAGTTCTTGTCAAGTTTTAACATTTTATTATTATCGTTTTCAATACATTTACTTATTCTGTACAGTTGTAAATTTCAATAAATGTACATTAAAAAATATTTAAAAAATTTTATTGCTGTTTTCTTCTTTGTTTTTTTTTTATCTTACCCTAGTATTCCTTCATCTTCTCCCCATGTTACCTTTAACACGATTTTTTTCTTTAAAATTTTTGTGTGCAGATGATTTTTACTTTTAAAATTACTTACCCTTTTTTCCGACAAAAAAAGAAAAACGGTGATTATTTGTAGTGGTAATCTGACAACGGGAACTGACATTCCTTTTTCAATTTCATCGATTATAAATGCGAATGGAAGTTTCGACTATTTCTTAGTTATTTCCTTTAGAGAAAAAAAAAAAACGATTAATAAGAATCAACAGACTACAGTTCTGAGAAACAATGAATTGTAAACATTTCTGTTTCGCCAAGCTAAACACGTTTTGACAGCCCAACACGAATATCGTCCAACAGTTGAGCTCACTTATTTTCTCCCATCCTGCAAGGCTGCCAACTTGATGAGGTTCTTCTGAAAATTATACCACTGTTTACTATGTCCCCATCTAGCTAGTGACTTATTTGAGACTTAAATTGAGTAGAACTGTAGTTTCAGGAAAAGGTGAAATGAATCATAATCTATGCTAAGTTGGAAAACATTACATATCTGAATCAAGAAATCTACTTTCTCATTAGAAAGAAAAAAATGGAGTATTCCCATTTGAAAAAAAGTTTATTTCAAATGATCGTGATGGACATATATAGCAAAATGTCAATGCCAGAATCTTTAACCATGGAAAAAATGGAGTAGGCAATTTGAATTATTTCCAGTTTTAATTTTGTGAGGAAAAAATATAATGGGCTAGAACTGCAACTCCACGCTGGCAAACACAGAAGTTGAAGGAAGTTGCAGAAGAGATAAAAAGTGGCTTTTACATAGTTGCTTGAACACTATATAATCTTTAATAGGAATGACTTAACTAGTTAGGTAATTTATATCCCTACTGGTCATACCGGGTTGAACTTTGCATTAATTGGATTTATTTTTACTAAAGAACATGTTTACCAGTTCTCTTCTCTATTAAACCTCGACTCAACTAAGAAAAGGTCACCTTTGATCTGTAATAAATAATATTTAAAGGTCACCTTAGGATATTGATTTAATTATAATTATGGATAAGGGTTGATCTATGAAAATAGTTTAAATTTCAGAGACAATAATAATTTATAGAGAATACTTAAAAACAGCTCAGACAGTATAAGTAGAAACAATTTTATAGGTCGCTGAAATATTGTAATTTATTATTAAATGTAATTATTGTAAGTAATGATTAAACGTTTAACTAAAGTGTTAAATCTTTTCAAGGCACAGTGTGCTACAGTACATCATAATGCGATATATTGTTTGAAAGGGCTCCATCATTCAAAAACATTAAATGAGGTTAAAAAAAAAAAACTTATAAAAAAAATGAATTTAAATGATTTTAAATATGTATGCCTGACCTGAAAATGGTTAATAAAGTTATTACTGTATACATTGGAGAGCATACCAAGTAAGAGAGACGTTGATTTTCATTTTTTTTTTCACTTTAATTCTTAAAGTTACACAACTTAAATGTCTAAAGAACAAAAAACAATTGTGTGAAATAGAAATATAAGAAACTGGCATGTCATGAGTTATGATAAGAACACTATTTGAGATAAGTGTCGCCAACCATGTGATGGCCAAGCATATGCTTCTCTTTCGCCAAATCACTGTTTCGGGAGACAGTGGAGGCTGAACGTGAGCGTAAAAACCGCAAACATTCCAAACAAACTTTCCGCATGCTTGGCGGTTTTCCTGGGTCTTGTTTTCATATTAATTAATGATATTTCCTCTTGCAGGGTGTTTAAACCGTGCTTAAGGTCTCGTTCAATGGCTGCTAGAAACACAAAGTCATTAGCGAACACTGAGAGTCTTGTGGGTTGTAGTGTCTATGTCTTAACTCCCGATCTGTGGAGGTCTACGAAGCACACATACAGCTCTGATGTGGACTATATTTCTCGTCCTAGTGAGTAATTGGTTAGGTGGAATTTAGACCAAAATGAATTAAATGACTAAAAATGATCGTGGAGGTTTTTGTAGTCACTCATTTTGGTCAAAATTCGACTTAACCGCTTATTCACTTTGATGACAGATATACATACTAAAAAACCTGTTGTTTTGTTCAGTTACGATTGGAAAGGTTATTTAGTAAAACAACTTTATGAAATCAAAGCATTTTATTTCGAAAACTTTATTCTCATTGTCTATTTATTTTTTCCAAGCTTCTACAACGTTTTATTTCTAGAAACATTCAGGGTTTTGTGAAAGTATAAAATCAGAAAATGCGTTTTTGACCTTAGAATAATTTAAAACTTTCCTGGTAAGGAGTTCAAATTTATGAACAGATAGAAATCTGTTGGACAGTTCTAGCGAATGTGTGGAAGAACTTCGTAACACATCTAGTTTCTTCACTTTCTATCGTCAAACATGAGGTTTGAATCAAGGTTTTTATGCATTATGTCAATATGACTGCAGGTACGATGTGGATGTGTTAGTTTCACATTTGGGTAAACAGGATTAAAGAATTATTCAAGTCATTGACCATCACACAGAAACCAATATTTTTTTTTAATGTAAACTTGGTTTTGGTGTACGTCATGTGGTATGTCCTTACTACTACCTTCCACGAAAACCGTGGTTATGTTTCTTGCAGCTCTGGCTACCAAGTGTCAAATTTTAAACTCTTAAAAAGAATTACTCAAAAATTTCGTATTTTTATGGTCATATTAATAAATAATATTTAAAAAAAAAAAAAGAGAGGATTAATAACGCCTCATTAATTTCTATAAACCACAGAAGTCCACTGATCTCACTTTAAATTTCTGAAATAATGTAAAAGAACGATACCAATGAATCTATGAGTAGACTTATCGATTATTTTGCCATAATATTCTAGGGATGGAATTATGATGGCCAAGGTTTCACAGTATTTATGATGTTAAATAGATTTTGGTTCGTCTAAACATATTTTATCTTTATTGTTCTCAAGCAGATATTTCTTATGATAATTTACAATGATTAATTTCATTTTATAGGTTTACATCAGAATAAACCAAATTAAATATTTTCGAGCTAGTTAAGTCAACTCGTATTACAATTTTCTAAACCGCAACACCTTTCTCCTTTTGGGTTCCATATTATGTTGTGTAACGAAGTGTGAAGTGCCCTGATACATCAACGAACGTGTGGGAATCGTGCCGCATGTAAGATTTGTGCGGCTTCCTTGTCATCTGTCAAGACTTGTCACCTGTTGAAAATAGATACTGGGCTTTCCAGTTATCATAGTATACCGAAACTGAATCATACAAAATCTGGAACGGACATAGTTTTAAGTTGTTGTCATGAGGAAGCTGATATATTTTTAACAGTTGATGTTACGATTGGTTGTGAAATTCGTGTAAATCTCATTTTAAATTAAGAATTAAAATTAAAAGTGAATTTTAATAGCAGAATTTAATAGAGTACAAACTTAGTTTGTTTATGTTTTCTGTAAAGAAATCGATTGATAATAGTCTCGGTTAGCAGTCACAAGTAATAATTACCGAATAATTGTCAAAGGATAAATACACATACAAGCGGATTATCACTGGAAAAATAACTTCAGACGTTTGCTTTAAATCGTACATAATGTTAAAGCTAAACTTTTTGATATTCAGATATACTCTGAAAAAAAATATATGTTCCTTATTACTTATAGTTATTTTATAACTGTTATTTTTAATCTCTAAGGACTTCATGAATCTGAAAAAATAACTGATTACATAGTAGCGCTACATAGGTACAGGAAATCAAATGGGTGAAACGTAATGACTAATTTCGCCTATTATAGTCATTTTCCTATGATATTTTCTTCTCCTAGTTCTAAGAATTCTTATTCATCAATATAGTTAACACTTACCAAAGATGTATTATCAGGCATCTTTTTATCACTGGAATGCTTTAGTCAGAACCTAAATTGTTTTTTTGCTCACTTTTTTTTCTGATGAATGGATGTATTGAAATCACCTTTATGCTTACGAATAATGTCTGTCAAAGTGCCGTCATATCTTATTATTAGAGAAAATTTTTTTAAATACCTGATCAAGACTGTTCAGTAAAGAATTATAACATTCTTTTGAAAAATCAAACATTGCCACTGAAAGCCGAGCGTCAAATTGTATATATTGGAAAATGAAGAAAAGGGATTAATGTTTCCAACTCTCAAAGCATAATCACTAAATAAATTTATACTGTCAGATAATAGTACCAATTTATTATAGTTTTTTTGTTATGCCTAAAGGACTTTTATAATCCCAAAATAAAGATTACTTTTTATTACATTAAATGCTAGTACTGTTTTTCGAAGCCTATACTATTAAAATTAACATCAAGAGAAATATAGGAGTGCATCAACCCTTCCACAGTGTTTAGTGAATAGCTTTAGTAACATTCGCAATTCTTTAAGTAATAAATAAAATCCAAAACCTTTGGATTATTTATCTCCAATAATAATATTATTTATTTTTTGTACATTATTTGAACTGCACTCAACGTACATTTTGTATTTTGTGGATAATAAATGATACTTGCTTATTTCTTGTGTTATTATTGATTTTTTAATAGGATTTTGTATGTTTTTTTAGCTCGTCACTGTATGTAATAGAAATTAATTTTTAAACGATGTGCCGGTATCAAGAAATGAGAATCGATTTTTTGGACCGATACCGTAAGGAATTCTGAAGTTAAAGGATAAACAATAATTCTGGTTAAAATAAGAGAAACCTACTACTATCGAGGTAGGGAGAAATTAATGGAAGTTGGATGTATTTGCAAGGAATGCTCTATTGAATGTTGAGAATCATCATATCCAGTTTTCTGATATTGTCTCTTCTCCCATGAGACTGATTGAATGTTTAGTATGTAGAGAAAGAGGCGGGATTTGATTATGGTATGAGTGAACCGTTCTCTATCATGGTAGGGAGGAATTTACAGAAACTGGATGAATATGCGAAGAATGTTGGGATTGGATCTTATATTATTCTAGGACTCACAGATAGGTTCGATTGTTATATTTTAATAAAAGGAGGGATAAATGTAAAATAGAGAACCAAGATATATCGCAACGGAAAAAGGAAACTGTTATTTTAACTTACTGTAATGGTGAGTGACATGGAACTGAGGAGAGATACCTAGAACCAAGTTTAGATAGCAGAACATGAGTTTCTGAAGTCTTCTACTCTGTTCTTAGACACTATTCTACATTCATCTCCCTTTATATTTTTGTAGATCTTCAAGCAATCTCCCTTTATATTTTTGTGGAAAAAAAACTATAGAGGTAGTTTGCTTGAAGATCTAATCTTTTTTTTTTAATTTAATTAACCTAAACTAAAATGCACGAAGTGGCTGTATTTTCCCTTAAATAAAAATAAAAAATTTGGTGCAAGAATCAGGTCGGTACGATTTTTTTAATTCGAGATATAAAATAAATTAGTTTAATGCTATTTCGTTTTTTTCTAGGTTTCTAGAGCCCCATTAGTTGGAATATTTTAGTGTCTAATATTTTTTGACCAGAAACCTCCAAAAAAAATTCCAAAACGAAACGTGAAAACTCAATATTCTCAATGAAAGAAAAATAAAAATAAACAAGAAATAAGATTAATTATGAAATAAATATTATTAAAATTATTCTATCATTATTAAAAGCTTTAGCTATACTATTATATAAAAGGACAAGCCATTTTTCGTTTGTGATCACTAACCACGAAAACTACTGAATCTGTACCAAATTTTAACCATCATCTTCATGGTTCAAGGAAGGTTTAACGATTATAAAATTTAAATATGTTTAACAAATTGTCATTAAAAAATCGATAAACATATGCGTAATGAAGTTAAAAAATCGACCGATTGGTGGCGATCGCCAATCAAGAGAGTTTACAATGGTACGGTGTCAAATAGAGTCAGAAATGAATAATATAATACTTATTATTAATTAAATAATTATTAAAAAAGCAATAAATATGTGGTGCGATATGCGGATCCCAGTGAAGTTTAAAAATCTATATTCTGCAACACAGTTTTCATCAGTAAAACTATTGTACCCTTTTGATCTTTACCAATTTTAACTACATTATCTTCATATTTGTAGGAGGTTTTACAGTCGTAAAGTTTACGGTAATAATAATTTAAACGCACAGTATTGAGTAGTAGAAACGAAATTTGCCTGTCATTTGCTTTTATGGTTAGAAATTAAAATCTTACTAGATAAAATCGATAAAATTATTTCTGCCTTACTAAAAATGATTGACTAATCGAAATATTGATCCCTTTCATCTTCATGTTTAGTGTAAAAATATGTTTCACGGGCCTAGCAGATAAAGTTTTTACATAATCTTCTGTTTTGTAGGTTGTTCTTTTACCTGATCAGTGCAATAGTACCAGGTTAAAATTTACAGCTACGCCTGAAAATATTGAGAAAATAATTATCAATTGCGTTTTACAATACAAGATTTTTATTGATGAAAAAATAAAACTTAAAAGTTATCTAAGTGCTTTACTTATGACACCGGGCGAATCCGCGATGGGAGATGCTAGATTTTAAATAAATCAGTAAAGTGTTTTTTAGAATGAGATATTTAGTATTTTATCATGACATTGAAACCTGTCAATTTGTGAGAGAAATCTGTCGGACGTGAAGCTCATTTGAATTTTCTTTCTAACATATTTTTCCTAAGTATTTACATTTTAAACTCGATTTCCCTTTCGTTCTTTTCATATTGCATTATTAGTATTAGAAGATATTTAAAAAAACCTTCTGTGGGATCGGTTCCGGAGAGAAAACTAATGCGTTTTTCTTTTTTTATTTATTCTGACGCCTGCAACTTTTTCCGGACTCGTCACTCTTACCCCTTTCGCCGGATGACAGCGAGGTAAGAGCGGTAAATCTCCAAAGAAGTGGGAAAAAAATTCGGTTAAGACGACGCCGGTTGAAGCGCCGCCAGCGGATGATCCGCGAAGCAGCGGTCTCCTTGGCTACGGCAGTATGGCAGGGTTTAGCCCAGTCGGTGGTTGGGTGTGATGTTTGCCAGTTCTTCCGTTTGTCCGTACCCAGAGTTCGTCTATCTGTCTCATGTGTAGCTGCAGGCATTCCTGGCACGCAGGCCTCCAGTCTTTGTGAGTACTGGAAAATGTAAAAATATTATTAAAAAAAAAAAAAAAAATTAAATTCATAAATTTAAAAATATATATAATGTAATGTAATTTATATATTTATAAATTGATATATAATAACAAATACTTTTACTATAGCTTCGTCGTAATATTCACCATTAACTGAATCCAATCTCAACTCTCCTATACATTTTTCCTCAACATGAATATTGCAAACCATTAAAATATTTATATGTGTATATATTAGATAATATATATATATTATATATATATATATATATATATATATATATATATATATATATATTTTTTTTTTTTTTTTTTTTTTTTTTTTTTTAAATATTCAGTAATTGAGGCATATACCTCACAACAGGAACACTTCTTTTCAATCAGGAACTAAAAACCAAAGATAAATTAATTTGATGTTCTGAAGATCCTAAAAGATAGCCAGATCTTTAACCTTATTTAAAATAAAATTCAGAATTAGAAAATGGTACCTCTGCTAATGTAGAACATGGCACCTAAAAATAAATAAAATATACACCTCTTTATATATATATATTTTTTATTATTAATCTCCATTTCATGTAAATAAAAAATAATAACAATAATAATAATAAAAGACGTTAAAAAACAAAGCACATTTTTGATGAAAGAATATTTTTTTCAGTTTATATTTTCTAAGCTTTATACTTTCTAATTTTATTATTTAACTAAATCAAGTATTTCTTAAATAATTTTTTTATTAAGAAATATCAATATAAAAATAAACAAATTTCATTTATTAAAAATATAAAAAAAATAAAAAGATAATTAACTATTGTTTCAATTATTGATAGCTACGACAATTCTGATTCCTTGTAATTTGATAAAACGTAAGAGCACAAAGCACCAAGATCCTAGCAAACACAATTTTCGCTGACGTCTCTAGCTTCTAGATAAGAACCCTGGTCGAACTCGGAGCAATCTAACCCAATTACTCAGAGATAATCGGAACACGCTTTTATAGAGAACGTGCTCTGGTTAGGTAGTGATTATATATATATATATATAGTATATACATACATACTTTTATGCTAATGAGATAGCTTCATGATTTAGGTGGGATATTTATAATATCACTTAGAAACGTAATTTTGCGAAAGCCTCTTTCAATAACTTATAAATTAGTTAAATAATTAACATATTCTTTTTAAATTATGAGGTTATCTTTAAGTAAATGTTAACAGTTCAGTAACGCTATGTGCAGTTACTAGGTGGGACTGGGGTCTTATCGATTGCTCGACCTGCCTGTCTGTCTGCTTCAACAGGCGGGCACTGTTACTGATGTGTCTAGTGTTGCGTGGTTGAAAACTGTACCTGATAGTTCACTTCAGAACTATCCAGAGCTCCTGTACAAATTTATATTACTCTATTATTACTTTAATGACCATGTTTACTAGATTTTTGCATAGAAAAGATAAAAACAGGACCGCGAGGAACTTGTGAAGTTATTTCCTCAACCCTTCTACGTCTTCTTCAGTTTTCATAATCCGAATAATTTTTCCAAAAAACAGATATTTTTTATGTGAATTTTGATATAATCTTTTGCCTAAATATCTCATTAAATATCATTTTACCGATAAAATAAAATAGTATACCTTATTTCTTTTTATTTTTTGGGGTATGCTTACCTGGAATCGGCTTGTTTTATGTGTGTGTGTTTACTGTAACGCTAAGTACATTTTGTTGTTGACTTAAGTTCTAAGTTTTAATAACATTGTTCGTCATTATCAGAGCTAAAAAGCAATGAGCTCTCTAAGGAGAATATATGGTAACAGGGCTAACGTTTCGGATTTACAGTTCATTGTCATCATTTAAATTTTTTAAAACTTTATTTTCATAAGTTTCATGTTTTTTTGAAAACCTAAATTTTTAACAAAGAAATGTAAATTATAACACACAGGCTAAGAAACTATTTAAAATTTTTACTTTTAAAAGTCGTAAAATTCATTCATTATGAGAAGAAAAAAATAATAATTAATTGTTTATATCAATTTATTGAAATTTACAACTGTACAAAATATATAAAAGAAGTAAATGTGTTGATAACTATTACAATAACATTTCAAAACTTGAAAAGAACTACTCATCAGTAGCATAATAAAAATTCTACACTAGAAGGTCTCTTGGCCATTTTCTTTTCAGACGCCTCGTAGGATTATCGGGAATGGTGTGGCAGCAAGTTGAGAAATTAGAGGATTTTAGTGGCTATGGAGCTTACTATGAAAGGATAGGTATGCTGATTTTGGCTAAATCAGCAACGTATGGAACATTAAGATTTTTATGGATAAGTTTATTGGTGACAAAGTAAGGAGGATTTTTTGAAGTATTTCGGATTGTAAAAATTTGATATGAGATGAATTGAATGGTTTAGTGGAGCCCCAAAGCTCAACTCAGTACGTCCAAATAGGTCAAATCGCAGTCATGTAAATAAGTCTTTTGTAATTAATTGGGAGCTATTATGATTGTCTAGTAAATGTTGAAGTAGTCTGTAATTAAAATTTAAATATAATAGTTACTTGTTAGTTAGTTTACGGTGTTTGTAAACAAATGATAATTATATAAATTAATTAAAATGTTGCGATAAAATAATTTGGAAAATTGTATATAATTCATCACATCCTTTTTAGGCACTAAGATGGGTTGACTTAGTATAGGTGTTTTCTGTGGGAGGACGGGCATCCATTTTGGACCGAGAATTCTAAAAAAAGATAACAAGACCTTACTCACTGACGTATGGATTCCAAATGCAACAAATTACATCCGCACTAATTATAAACGCTTTCGTTGTATGGACACATGAACGAATCTAAAAAATATATATATATATATGGTTACCACCGATTTATCTGTCGCACGGTGAAGGCTCAAAAGGAGTTGGATGGAAGATCTCCTTGCCTAATATCAGTATATAAAAATATAAAATATATAAAAAAAGTTTATTAACAATATACAAAGTCCCTTGCTGTATTTATATTATACATATTAAATAAAAAAAAAGTAAATAAAAGGTATTTGAAAAAGCAAGGTTGTATTTTGTGTTTAGATTGACCTGCAATTTGGAATATTTCCATTTTCCTAAAGAATGTTCAGGCAAGTTGGAAATTCAGATATGAATTTCTTCTATTTAATTTATAATTCTAATGGGATATATTTGAAACATAATTAATTTTAACGGTATTCAAAGAGGCTTTTATTAACTCCACCTGTATGTAACGGAATCTGTCATCGTAAATTTTATCTATTTCCAGCAATCTGATTAACTTAAAAATTTGCACACGTTTCAAGGACCAATGATAATATTATAACTGCATAACTTTATTCTAATGTTCTCACTTAGTCTAGTTAAATTACCCCTAAAATGGGGGTTTGCTCTGCAAAAGATGAAGTAGTAGGTTTTATGTTTTTATATAGCCCAGATGGGTCCTGAGAATAAAATATCAAAAATTAAAATTTTATAAGGGAAAATGTTTGGGGGGCAAAAAACCCCAAACTTTTTGAACTTTTTTTTCAGATTTTGGAAATATATAGAAAATTGTTATCGATCGAAAAATGTTTTATTTACGAAATTAAAGTTTATTAAATTTTGTGTCTAAAGGCATCCAAAGAATTTGATTTTGGCGTTTAGCTACAGTAGATTGCCAATCATCAAAGAATATTTCCAACTTTCACAAAAAGTTAAATTTGGTCATGTTGAAGTCTATAAAGCAGAAATGGCTAATCAAATCAAAAAATGCTACATACTAAAATTTGTAGATCATTACCCTTTGTGCAAGTTAGGATTTTTAAAGTAAAAATTTGCCCATTCCTACTCTGAGATATGTCAAAAAAACAAAATTTATGATTATTAGTAATAATTATTAGTTGATTTTGGATAAACTGTTTTAAAATTGCATACAAATCACCAATAGTACGGGGAAATTAGGTTCTAACTCTGAAAAAGTTAAAGGTCTGCCTGCTGCAAATTGTTCATTACATTTAGCTTTTTACTTAGGTCTCCTATAAAAGCGTGTTTTTTCTAGTTTTTAAAATTATTAAATTTTTTTCTACGTAAAAATTATTATATGAAATTTAAAAAAAATTAAAATTAAATCGGAACTTAACAATGAGGAATTTCGCCTCAACACAATCCACCGATTCTCCAAATTTTATATCAGACAGATATCGCCGATGACCTGATTAAAAGCCGAACCCGTGGCTCCGTAAATAGATGTTTGTAAACATTTTCTAGGCTTTGATTTGTTCTTCCTGTTCTCCAAATATGAGAGACTAAATCCAATGTTAATAGTTATTATTATAATTAAGTACATAAATATACTTATTTATTAATATTAACTTATATTTTATGTTATAGTTAGTTTTAAATACGTACATCGCGTTAAATATATTTATTTTTAATCAAATGAGAAAGGGTTGGATTATTTTTAATGAACATTATCCGGGATGGAAAGCAAAATACGGACGAAATTGAATTTGTACTTGATGTGTTGAATATTTATTTGATAAATTTGCATTTCATTATAGGTACATTAATAACAAATATATAGTCCTTAAATACATTTTCCGTTTCGAATACTATGTATAAATCAGTGTTTATAATGTATGAATATAAATAATTTCCACAGAAGCCTTACTTTACAGAATCTGTGGTGACCAGTGTGCACCAATATTCATCTTTCTCATTGCTGGTGTTTATGATAAAGGTTATGTGTTTTATCCCCTCTTTATTTCCCCCTTCAGACTTCCTATGAATTGATATATTCGTTGTATTTAATAGGCCTGTCCGAAAAAGGAAAATAAAGACATCAATAAAAGAAAAGAGGGTTTTGTTAATTTATCCCCATTGGAAATGTTTAGGATTGCCGGGGATTCCCAGGAGGTTTTTGTGCATCTCTTCCTCCTCATTGTTGGATGAGCTTGTTTGTATATTGGGATGTCATTGAAATATATTTTAAACCTTTTTTATTTGTATGCTTTCATTGACGTTTACCATAAGTATCGAGTAGTGTTAAGTATGCACCGTTGATCCTGTGTGATTTACTTTCAAGTCTCTGATTTTGTTATAAAATTTCTTGTTTTTAAATGAGTTATAGTAACAGTTTTTTAGGAGTTCCACTTTATTTCATTTAAAGTCTTAGTCCTTAGTGTATTTTTGAACGAAACCCTAACACTGAACAGCATGCTCGGAGGAATCAGTCATTAAAAATGTTTAAGCAATATTTTAAAATTAACGAACATATTTTATTTAATTTGCCAACGTTTCGGCCAAATCATTCATGGCCATCATCTGGGCAAAGAATAGTCGAATAAAGAAATAAAAATGAGAGAAAAGGGGGAAAATATATATATATATATGTTTAGTAAGGTTCTTGAGGTTCAGTCATAAAATAAAAAATCAACTATTTTGGCGACGTTTCGAGACTATATTGTTCTCATAATCATGCCAATGTTACTGGTGGATTTAAATAGACTAATAATGATTAGTCTATTCATATCCACCAGTAACATTGGCATGATTATGAGAACAATATAGTCTCGAAACGTCGCCAAAATAGTTGATTTTTTATTTTATGACTGAACCTCAAGAACCTTACTAAACATTTAATAGTAACAGTCAAGAAATTTATCCATATATACTGAAAAAATGTAGATAGATTATACATTGATAAAGAAAATAAATATGAAATGAAATAGGACAGAGTTAATAAACAATATAAAATTTTGTACGTAAAGAGTTGACAATATAAAGTGGTTAATATTAAAATACAGTTAAAGAATTGGTTAAAAAACATCAATGATTTGGCCAAGAAACGTTGACAAATAAAATAAAATATTTAAATATATATATATATATATATATATATAACAATTAAAAAAAAATTCTTGATTTATTTTAACTGTCTGTCAAATAATTTTTTAACTTAATTATACCTGACATAGTCGTAGTTCATCACGAAAACAAATAAACAATGAAGTTATTTATTTATATATATTTTTTCGTACTGTAGTTTGTTATTTGCATGGTTGGCTTTAAGGACAAACACTGTTGATGGTTATTATTTGGATGATATAATATGAGTGGTAGTGACAACTTATTATTAATATACATAAAAAATAACCTAATCTTTTGACAATTATCTTTTAACGATTTTGCGAATTTTTGGTAAGCGCTGAAGTTATGGCTTATTTTTTCAGAGATATTAATCTCATACTAAAACTATGACAGAAATATTAAATATTTTGCATAGTTGAATTTAATATTTCTTCGCATATTTTAACACTTTTAGAAACATCCCAATAGAAAGAGAATATATTTCATATTACAATATATTAAATTAAAAAAGTTATTGATTAATGAAAATGGCTAAATGATTAATAAGTAGGTAGATGGCTTGAGAAAATTCAGTGGTACGGAAATGATAAATGTATAAGCGGGATCACTGCCAACTTGCAATATTAAGGTGATGATGGATAGCTCATTATTTATTTCTAGAAGAAAATAGACTTGTCGATTTCACTATTATAATTAGTAGTATTTACGGTTTTTATGAAATATCCCGAGGACTATCAACTTTAGCAAAACCTATTTTATATATATAAAACATTAAACTACACATTTTATATTTAAAAGGCATTATTATTTTTTTCAAGAAATAAATCTGTAGATGGTTGGAATATGGATGTTGAGTTTTGGAAATGTTCCACCTGTGATTATTCAGATTTAATATATCTTAAATTTACTGTTAACATTTCATCCCGCCAATCTCCCAAACTATTGACTTGTATAAAATTAGTCTAACTCTCTTATTAGCAGTTTTATTTTGTGTGAATAGACCGATCTTCTAAAGTTCTTAGTTCCTGAGATATTTAATCAAAAACATCCAAAGAGTCGGATTAGCGAGGTTCTACTGTAATTAGAAAAATAATTAGTTTTCTACGATCGTTATTTCTTATTTTTCTTATTTTAACCATATCTTTAAAATCTAGTCATTACCTTAGAGTTGTGAGGTTATCAAATATCTAGTTCATTAGCTATAAATTATTCGAAACAAAAAAAATCATATAAAGTTTTTAAGTTGTCCTCCTGCGTAATTACATTCCAAATAACGTTTCCTAAATGTTTAACGGACAAAGTTGGTAATGAAACATTTTGTTAAAATTTTCTACGGAATTTAATTAAATTGCAAGTGAGGTTGGCTGAAGCCTATGAGTTTTCCGAGTTTGTAACTTGAGTTTCTGTTTGTTCTAACGAAGTTTTGAGTTTCACTAACAGGGCCGGCGAGCGTCATCTAGGCCGGGTATTGTTACATTCACTTGCCAATTCCACCTAAATAAAACTTTTTCATCTTCCTGACACCATATAATACAAAACAATTGATTCGCGCTCAAAAGAGAATATTCATGGGTTTAAATATTTACTCATGCAAATGAATAAAAACCAATCGTATACAACAATTTAAAAAAATATTTATATTGTAATTTAATTTTGATTAGATAGAAATTTCATTGTTTATTATAAGTGGCCTTCATGTATGAACCCAACGTCATGTAAATACATTACTTATTTATTGATATTTACACCTGGATACAATATATACATAAAGTAGATTTGTGGGAAAAATGTTTACAATAACTTCAATAAATGTTCTATATTAGAAGGTACCAAGACCACTTCTTTTCAGACGCCTCGGAGAATTATCGGGAATAGAATGAGCAGCAACTTGAAAGATAAGTGGATTTCAGTGGTTATGGAGTTTACTATAAATGTATGATTATCTGGTTTGGGCTAAATCAGCTACATACAGAACCTGTATGATTAGTTTATTTGTGACGCAGTAAGGAGCACTAAGGATTTTGGATTCTAAGGATTGGATAACAGAAGAATTGGAAGGTTTAGTTGAGCCCCAAAGCTGAACCTCTTAAGTCCATGGGCCTAATTACTGCCATGTAAATAAGTCTTTTGTAATTAATTGATAGCTTTGAACGCTTGTCAAGTGAATGTTGGAGCAGCCAAAAACGACGAGCTGTTTCTTGTGTTTAAATCTCGTATGTGGATTCCTTGTAAGATGTTTTTCCAGATGGAGTCCTAGGTTGTGGATCAACGAAAATCTCTGGAATATTATTAAAGGATAATGTAGTAATGGAAATCGTAGGTTTATGACCAAGGTGAAAGGTTATTTTGTGAGATTTTTTTGGATTTACATCATTCCTCGGATTTGTACAACATTCTAGGTGTATTTGGCATAAAATGAAGGGACCGTTATTTGCTGATAACACACTTGTGTATTTGGAGAGGATAGTGCTAGGATCTCTAAACTAAATAAATTTCAGTTGAGGTTTTAATAGTCATTGTTCCGTGAAATCTTACCAGATTTATATTAACAATTTAATTTTTTTTATTTATTTATTAAAAAAAATACTCTTTTACCGCAAATCTATTGCTTCAATATTGTACTATCCTAAGTCATTTCTCCTTAATCATGAAGGATTAGATTGGTGTAAAAAAATATATATATCTTTAAATTCTTTATTACACGTCATAAATCACCTACAATGGCAGGGTAACATTTAGTCCTAGATACTAAGTAAACATTCCTTACAAATACTTCTTTTTATGGCTTGTCGTAAAATTAGCTCATAAATTATTTTTAACGATCTACCGAATTCCTTTCCCGTGCTTAATGCCTATTGAAAAGAAACGGTGTATTTTTTTTTTTTTTTTTTTTTTTTTTTGCATGCTTTAAAATATCAAATGATTTACGTATAATACCACTCCTAAACCGTATTACCATTTCCTTTATGACTTTACTTGTGTATTAAGACTAATATTCATTGGTGATTTATTTTCCAATTTTATAGGAAGTTCTTATTGAAAAACTAGTTTTGAATGTTAAACATTCATTAGCAGCTCTAATAACTTCCGAAAAATTCAAAACGTCTGCCCTTCGGTATACAGATGATGTACATTAAATTTTACAAATGTAGGAAAAGAAATCAAACATGTTGATACTCGTCTATGGAGGCAAAATTAATTTTTCATTCAAACCAATGTAGCTCCTATAAAAGGTTGGTCCTGGTGACAAATTTAATATAAATATTTTCCATTAAATTTCTGATCAAAAATCGGCAAATTTTTGAACCGAACACCACAGTTAGAGCATGTCCAAAAAGTCCCAACACCTGAAAAGTTAGGCAAAATGAATTTTTCATTCTAAATAATATAGCTCCTGAACGGTTGGCCCTAGTGACAAATTTTACATAAAATAAAATATCCTTCACTGAATTTCTGATAGAAAACTGTGGGCACATTTTCAATCCGAGCAACACCAACAGGGCTAAAGCGTGTCAGAATGTTACATTTTTGAGTGTGAAAAAAAAGTTAGTCCAAAAAAGCAAAGACACCCAGCTAAAATACATATCCATATCAAAAAAATAAAATAAAATTATTTTCCTGTTGAATTTTATTAATTTATAAAAACTATTTTCTTATGATAATACTGCACGTCCACTGAAATAGATTTGGAGGTTTAATTTTCAACGACCCAACGAATGTTAAGAATTATAACAGGTATTAACATGTATATAAGGTAACATTTTAATTCTGAGGATTTTTTGTCCTTTTTATAGATATTGCATTGTTAAAAAAATACATTACGAATAATTTCGCTTTCAACAAAAATAAAATAATCTAAAATCCTATTCAAAAAAGTTCATATAATATTTTTATGTATTTATCTTAGTCTTTCTTCATAAATTGCATGTAATTGGCATGCAGCGTTATCGCTCTTCATGTGAACCTAATACTTTAGTTAAACCTATGATTTACTATGCCTCATTATCAATTTAAATTGCCTTTATGTTTCATTCTAGGCGAGCGGCTTGTAGAGGAATTAGAATCCTTTCACTGTGTTTGACCTAGTCATTCATGACTGCTCTCGAATCACTCTCTCAACACGTCTGCTGTTCTAAGAAACTTCCCTGTAGGGTCTAAGTAAACTCCTTGGTTAGGAACTGTGTGTGGAATTAGTCGGCGTAATGTTAAACTGGGAAACTCGATGGGTTATTCCTACATCTAAAAATAAAATTAAGAAATAAAAAACTTCCTGGCTATTATGCCTGATTCTCAATGAACCCCCCTTCCCCCAAAAAATGGAAGTTTTGAATGATCCTCCTTAGTGATGTGTCGGTACCAACATTTTTCGATTATAAAAAAAAAAATACTTTAATAAATATTATAATGAATCTAACAATCTCCACTGATTTTAAGATGGTTTATTAGATTTTAATGTATACATACATATACTGGATCTAAACATTATCCACGTATCATAGTTTAAGTAGGTATAAAGAATAACAAAGTAAACATTGTGAAAAAAAAAGTCAATTTCAAAATCAAAGATCATGAATATGTCCATTTATAATCCACTGCTTTTATACCTACTGCTTCTTATAAGGAAACATTTATTTATCGATCCGAGCTACACCAAATGTGCTAGAGAGTGTAAAAAAAAACTAACAAAAATTTAGGCAAAACTTGACTATTTTGTTCAAATTAATATAGCTCCTAAGTAGTGGGTCCTAGCGACAAATGTTATATAACAAAAAATATTCTCTATTGAATTCCTGACCAGAATCCTACTGTCAAATTTTCGAATAGAGCAACACCATCACAGCTAGAGCCTGTAAAAAATTTATATTTTCGAATGTGGAAAAAACGTTACAGCAAAAAAGTATATAATAGACTTACAGATGTATCAAAAACAAGTAATAACAAGGAAAATAATCATTATTTTTATCTAATAAAAATTTAAAAAAATAAAATAGTATAAATTTGTGTATACTCTATCAGTGCTAGACATTGTGAGTCTTATTTTATTTTTCCAATCACGGGTACATATCTTCAACAATTTGAGGTTTGGCTTGTTACTAATCAATGCTTGATTTTTAATGAGAATTGTTTTAAATTATTCGCCAGAGTTGATCTAGCTTAAGAAAATTTTCTCTGTATATTAGTTTTTGGGATTTAGGTGCGCATTAATTGCATAAATTTGCTATCAAAACTATTGTCAACACCAGCAGTAACGATTCTTTTTTCGAGAATCGGTGGAATCGAGAATCAACATTTGGAATGGGCACTTCTCTAATCTTTATAATTATAATAAAATAAATTGCGCTGCAAAAATAAAATCATTTTTCAATTTTTGTGTTATTTTTTGATGTGCAAATGATATAAAAACTGAAATAGAGAGTAGTGAGACTTCAAATCCAAATTGTCAAAACTTTCTTAGAGTAATATCCAACTTTAATAACAAGGCAGCTACTCCAGCAGGGTCTAGTTCTAGAGAGAAATGACAAAAGTTTTTCTAGTACGAGTTGCAGAACAGCAGATGAACGTTAACAACTTTTCAAGCACAAAGTGATGTATTATAACAATTAATTAATTGATCCAACAAATATTCATGATAGCCCAGTAAAATAAGGCTCCAAAAAATCCGTTTTCAAGAAAAAACTGCCAAACTTTTATTCTCAACAGATCTTTATGTTGAAGTTTGCAACCACGGCAGACGTCGGCTTTACATCCAAAATCGCAAAAAAACGCACACAAAATACTGGATATTAAATAAATTTCGAAGTAGTTTTTTTCATTGCGTTGGTAATAATTCCAGCTACAGTTAATATCCAAAGACTTTCTTCGAAAAAAGCTTCGTTTTCGTTTTACAGGTAAAAAGCCTAAAATAACCGGTATTTTGGGCGTTTTTTTGCGATTTTGGAACTGAAGCCGACGTCTGCCGTGGTAGCAAATTTCAGATTCGGATTCAGCACCCTAAAAAATATAAAGATCCGTTGAGAATAAAAGTTCGGCAGTTTTTTCTTCGGCAAACACTTATTTAGACCACGCGATCTGATAGAGTAAAGTACTTTTTTTTTCAACTTTTCTGTTTACAAGTACAAATAAAACGAGATTCTTATGTAAACAGCTTAAAATTATAGATTTTTATGAAAATATCACTGTAAAAAATGAAGTGCTACAAAAATTACGGAATAGAATTTAAATACACAAAATTGCATGTACTCTCTCACTATAGGCTGTCTGCTGATGAACTCTTAAGAGTTTTGTCGTGGATATGACGACATTATATCCTACATTTTAATCAGGGATCTTAATTAGTGTTTGTAATATGTTTGAGTGTGTATATTTATATATATACCATCCATTTACAATCCAAAGTCCTCTTCCTTGAAATGTCACCAATAAACTTATTCATAATGTTCAAAATTTCCTAATTTGTTGCAGAAATAGCCCAATTTTGATACCTATTCTTCCATAGGAAACCCCATCCCCACTCGAACCCACTAGTCTTCCAACGTGCTTCACACTTAATTCCCGACAATTTTTCGTGGTGTCTGAAAAAAAGGGACCTTTTAATGTATATTTTACTAAAGTGATATTAATGGTAGTTTCATTACAAGCTATTGAATTGTTATTGTAAGCACATTTTCTCATATTTACTTGCAGTAAATATCCGAAAATGTGATAGATTATTATCAGTAGTTAAAACCAATAAATAAATTCGTATCGATTTCTTAGTTCAAAGATGTGTTAAGTGCAATGTTTGCACAAAAAGTTTTGAATGTTTCATAAGGGTTTCTCTATATTTCTAATCTCTATTAGATGTTCAGATATTCACAAAAATCTAGTTTGAAGGGCTTTTATAAACTTAGATAGATTGAATAACTCGTGTTCATTTCATAGAATCAAATCTTAATACCTGTTTTGGAACTTCAAATTTGAATACTGCAAAAAAAAAAAATTTTCTGCAATTAAAACATCTGTGAGCTAAGGCAGCGATATATTGTATATATTCAACTCAAGATTAGATCCATTACCCTGAGGTTACACATTCTATGATTCTTGGACGATTCGAATGTGCCCAAAAGAAATTCAAGTTAATATTGTGGCATTCTTGGCCAGTCTGGGTGAAAACTTGGTTTTCATAACAACTCTGGATTACTTCTTGTTGATCTTCCATAACTTTTAAATGCGTTTTCAATAGCTACAATATTAAAAGTTCTTCGTTAAAATTTTTCCTTTTTTATCTGCTTTGTCGGGGGTTAGTAAAAAAATCATTTAAATACAGATTGGTTTTATCATCCACGAGGTTTAAATTTATTTGATCTGATTGTTTATCTATTCGTCAGATCAGTAATCTTCATGGTCATTTGGGAAATCGCTGAGATGATAACGGAGGGTTCTCAGTATCATTAATCATTCTATTGCGATAAACTGAAACACCCAACAACAATAATAGCGAATGTCATTGCTATTTTATGGTTTAGATTGTAGTGTTAGAATGTGAATTAAACAATGAAATGAACATAGTTCAACATTATCCTGAACGTAAGCTTCTTGTCACGATCAGCGTCGCTTTATAAATATTCTTCAATGTATTTAGATTAAATGGATTTGAAAAATAGACTACATAGTGGCAGTCAACGTCACTGAACTTCAAGGTCAGAGAATATTATGACGAGGTTTTAATAAATTATTGTAATAATTTTGTTTACTATAAAAATTTAAAAGGTAAATTATATTTAGTTAGAGTTTCTAAAAAAAAAAAAAAAATTAATTGTTATGTTGGAATATGAAATATTTGAGAGATAATTTCGAATTATTACAATATATAGATAATAAATAAAAAAATACATTTTACATTATATTAATTACCCATTCCCTCTAATTAAATTAGTATTATTATATTTTTTTTTTTTAATTTTGGAAGCTTTATATGAGCAAACATATCCATTAAATTATGAAATATATATATTTTACTCAATGATACAGTATTAATTCAGTTTTTCTAAACTGTTATTGTCCCTAATATAATAAGTTTCAAATTTTTCGAAATATAATTAATACCAACACAAAACCAGTAACACCTCGATGAAAATGAGGAAACTAAAAGTCGGATAATATGAGCCAACAGAGCCTTCTTCTCCATACAAAGCATTATCAACAGTAGACTCACCAGCCTCGCAACCAAGATAAGACTGTACAAGACTCTAGTGCGACCGGTAGCCTCGTATGCCTGCGAAACATGAACTATTAATAAATCAGTAGTGACAAAACTGGACTGTTTCGAAAGGAAAGTACTGAGGCGTATATTTGGTCCAATAAGGGATAACGGTATGTGGCGGCGAAGGAAGAACCGGGAGCTATACGATTTGTATGGTGACTTGCCATTGACGATATACATAAGAGTTCAACGGCTAAAATGGATGGGGCATGTATACCGGATATGTGAGAACAGAGCATGCCGAAAATTGTTCTGGGATAGACCGGATGGAGTGAGACCTCGTGGAAGACCGAAGAGAAGATGGTTCGATGGCGTCTCCGAGGGCTTAAAATTATCTAAAATACATCTAAGGCGAGCAGCTGATCGGGACGACTGGAGGAGGGCTGTGGAGCAGGCCAAGGACAGCTTCATGCGTTTGTCGCGCCAATAAAAAAAAACAATAAAAAAAAACAATAAAAAAAATACAAAACCAGTAAGAAAAATACTATAATAGATTACACAACCAGAAAATCCATTTTAGTGAATAAAACTAATGAATTTTTTAATAAAATACTTCAATTATGCTATCAAGAAATTTGCTTAAATTTTTTGGAAAAGTATATTTTAAATAAAATATTATTCTAATAGTTATCATAATTTATTTAGCTCAACAACCCGGGAGTCCTGGTTTCCTCCAACAGAAATCGCCATGTTTTTCTGTCCTGGGATGCCGCCATCCAATCCCTTATTCCGATGAACCTGCAATCCCGTGCCACACAGTCCGAACACCACACAGTCTCCCAACTCTTCGCCGGCCAGTTATCTGTTCTATTAGAATTTTTTTTTAGTACCGAACCATCCAACATCCGCACGAGGTGTCCTACCCATCTCAATCTCCCTGCCTTGATGGTAGCTACATCAGGCTCGTTATAGAGACTATAGACTTCTTCATTACTACGCCTTCTATATTGTCCATTTTCAAATGTGAGCCCGTATATTCTACGGAGGATTTTAATCTTCCTTGCCTCTCGGCTACACGGGTTTTGCAGGGATGGCTTGTAGCCATCACTGCTGGTTTTAACAGTTTAACATAACATTTCAATTTTCTTAAACATTTAACAGAACATTTCAATATTACATTTAACATTTAACATTTCAAGATTACACTACACGTTTAAAGTAACATTTAATATTTAAAATACATTAAACGCTTTACATAACTACATACTTGTGTTTAATACAATATACCTTATATCTAATACAACAACCTATATTTAATACAACATACTATATTAAACTTAACTACTAATACAAACTACTAATACAACTACTAATACAAACTACTATTACAACATACTATATTAAAATTAACTACATACTAACTATAACATACTATAATACAGAATAATAACTACATAATAACTATAACATACTATTTAAAATAAAAAATCCGGGAGTACCCAAGTTGCTTGAAGACGTGACCTAACAGTGGGGAAATATTTTCTAAGAGTAGCCCCTTTCGGGGTTGTTACCCACCGCCTGTTCCATTCTTCTATCGTGTACTCTCGGATTATCTCCAACCATTTCCTTGGATTTGCGTCGATCAGAGACCGGAGATTATTTGGTAGCCCCACCGAGCCTTCCCTTTTCATTTTAAATTTAAAACCATCTTCTTGCAGTACAAGATCAAGAGGTACCCCTCCTGCTAAGACCTGGACCCCCTCATGAGAGACTGATCGGTACGCCCTGGTGACTCGCAGCAGAGAATTACGCTGAATTGTTGCCAGCCTACTCATCTGTCTGCGTGAGAGATTTTGGTACCAGGCGGGAGATGCATACCGTAGGATACCAAGTATCACTCCTTTATATATCGCCATCGTAGCTGGGTATCTGAGGCCCCACAAGGCGCCCCCTAACCTACTGAGACAGTTCAATGATAAGGCTGTCCTATCGGCAAGGTATTCCAAATGAGGCGTTACATCAAAATTTCTTCTTATTTTCACACCCAGGTAGGTGACAGTCTCAGTTGGACGTATTCTTTCTCCTTCAATTCTAATAATAGGGTTAGGCCTACACTTATTTCCTTTCAGAAGAATGGCCTGTGTTTTTGCAGCCGCCATTTTCATCTTCTGTTTACTGCACCATCTACTAACTAGGCCAGCACATCTTTCAGCTTCTTGCTTCAATTGGACTATACTGTTAGCAGACACCACGACAGCCAGATCGTCGACATAGGCAATCGCGGGAACCGTTCTTCTTCGAGTATAGCCAACATATCATTGAAGACTAACTTCCAAAGGGCCGGACCAAGGACAGAGCCCTGAGGACAGCCCCTCTCGACTACATCTTCATACTCATAAAAGTTTCCGCGTATTTTAACACATCGGTCCTGGAGGTAGCTCATTACCAGCGCATACAAATTGCTAGGTGTATCGTATCTCTGGAGCTGGTAAAGTACGCTTGGCCACCACACACTATCAAAGGCAGAGGATATGTCAAAGAGGAGTAACATGACGTACCGATCTGCCCTCTCAGCTACGTCATGACGTACCCTCAACAAAGCATCAGCGGTTCCCCTGCCTTTAGTGGATCCGTATTGCCGTGGATGGCTTGCTCTTGTCAGAACTGGCTGCAAGCTCTTAAGCAGCAAGTTTTCCAACACTTTACTCATAACAGGGAGGAGGCAAATAGGTCTATATGACTTCGCTAGTCGCTTGTCTTTGCCTACTCCCTTATAGAGAAGTCTAATATCAGCAGCTTTCCATAGTTTCGGGAAGTATCCCTTATCTAAGCAATCATTGAAAACCGCTAATAGCCTATCTTCTATGTAGGGAATACTGTTCTTGAGTATAGCCGCGTCTATACAATCCAATCCTGGTGCTCCTCCCACTTTCTGACTGCCCACGCTATTCCGAAGATCCCATATGTCCCATGATGGGCACCAGTACCAGATGGATACGTAGTAGTACGTCTCATAAATGCTTCTTCATCATTGTCTTCGGATGGGTTGTCTTTTGGGTATGTCGCCTGGATGAATATCCTTGCCGATTCTTCTGGTGTTACTGCCTGTTCGTCTCCTTGCTTCAATGATGCAATCACCTGTAGTGGAGTAAGCTTGCCAAAGGCAGTCCTATAAGGAATACCCCAGGGATTCTTTGCCGACTCTTCCTCAATAAAATTGTCCCAAGACTTTCGCTTTTGTGAGCGCACCTGGTTTCGATATACTCGGGCCTTAGACCTGTACTCTTCACGGAAGACACTACGCCTCTCGTCGCAACTACATCTCTGATACAACCGCCGAGCCTTATACACCTCTCTCTTTAAGGTGGTTAATCCCGGTGTCCACCATGGGACTGTTCGAGCTCTCGCCTTCCGGTGCTGGAGAGAATCCTCTGCAGCATTGAGGATGACATTTGTGAGCCTGGACACTCTATAGTCCAGGTCTTCATATCTCCATTTTCTAATAAAAGTTTTTTTAATTGAACTTTGTCTTGGCTAAATCTCCATGTTGTGGCAATAATTAACTAAATTAAATACGGGAATCTGAAGAAAACTTCGAAACCCTCACTTTCATTGTGTACTGGACATATAATGAGGATTTTTTTTTTGAAGAAGTTATTTATGAGAAATTAATTTATTGTCTATTTTCTATGTTTATTATCAGAGGAGATGAGGAAGAAGGTCCTATTTATATTACATTTAATGCCATGATACTAGTGAAGGCATATACCTATCCGTACCTTGGTACGAATTGAAGTAGAGAAGGAAGGATAGATCCGGAAAGTCGACGGTGGATTCTATTCTATGTGTTCCAAAATAATAGGCTGGAAGGTATGGTGCGTTATACCTGTATAATGGAGAGAGTTAGGAAATCCTCGACAAACATCTGAGCAAACTGACTGCCACAGAAATGAAGTATCAATGAAAAATTATCGGCAAGACAAGAAGAGAGTTTTGGAGAACTAAAGTATTCGAGAGGAGCTTGGTGTAAGGTTCCTGAAGTACATTATTGTAGAACGAAAGTTTAAGTTGTATGGGTACGAGTGCCGCATGGGTAATGATCGGAAGGCTAGATGGTTCCTTGAAGCCAAAACAGAAGAAACACGACCTATATAGGAAGGCCTAGAGAGAATGAAAAGAGCTACTAGAGGCAGAATGCTAGAGAAGAGAAGGAGAGTGGATGACAGAGACCAATAGGTAAGATGGTCTAAGGTTGTTCCTCCACGCTGAATGATAATACGGAGTTAGCGAAAGGAGGATTCTATTTTCCTTATCTGAGCTTAACTGTCTCTCAAATTATCGACAAACAACGAAAAACCTCATCCACGCCTCAGAAGTACCTAAAGCTGCCTTATATAGAAATTGTCTTGTTTTCACTACATCATTGCCGAGTTATTGTCATTTGTTTTGGGCGGCTTAACGTCTTCATGCAATCCATCTAGAGAAGGAGGTAGGTTATCCAATGATTACTAACCTATTCTAGGGTAAGATCATTATTCTTTCCGTAGATCCGCCACAAAATAATTCCTTCTTTCAGAGGTTACGATACTAAAGTTTATGATACAATATGACATTCGGCATTCACTGTCAAACCAGGTTTTAATTAACTGAAAGATTCAATTCTTTATAATCTAGTACTTCTATTTTTTTTTCTTTTTTTTTTTAATTGAGGAAAGTAAACAAAAATAATGAGGTACTCGTGGCTGCCTTCCGATGGGAATACCTCTCCACTTCCAATTGTCTTTATCACGTCATTACAAATAAAGAGAAGTCCTGAATAGACCAGTTTTGACCTTCAAGGTCGCTGAATGAGGAATTTCCATCTCGTTAGAGGGATAAAAGGAGAGGAAAATCTTGACGAAGATTTTTCAAAACTTTTTATCGAATTTCAATCAGTGTTCACTGTAATTCTTTTAAAAAATCGCTTCATAAATCATAAAGGTTAATTTTATCCGTTTTGCAATTTTATCAATAACTATCTATTCAAGAACTGTAATCTTATTTGTTCCAGTTCCAAGTTAAATCTTTTCCTCAATGAATCAATCATGTCGAGTGTTTTCTTAGGATTCTTATGCCATTGCTTTCGTTTAAAAAAAGAAGAAAAAATAGTGTTTTAGCTTTGAATTTGTTATTTCATACGAATATTCATGAACAACGGCCATGCAATAAGATAGTCGTTAGTCATAAAAAAATAAATAAATATCAACAGGTTTAGTACTATTATAAGGTTATTCAAAATTCTGCTTTCTGGCCATCTTAGCATCTTAGTTTTCATTTCGATACATTTCTATGTTCTTATTTCGGATTCAACACTTGATTCTGTACATTACTATATATTTATTTACTTTGCGTGGCTTGAGAATTAACGAAATAGGGACCTAGAGGGTCAGAAAGAGCCAGTTGCCCACTTAGAGTCTGTGTCACGTAATACATATATAAAAGGATAACTCTATATGAAAATAAATATGTAATTACTAAAAGTAAATAATAACATTGTTTTATTATATTGTTGTAATGTACGGATTCCAGTCTTTATTTTATTTATGAAAATCTCCTTGTGTCCTAGTTTTATTTTATTAAATACTTGTCAGGCTCATATCAATTATGTATCAATCTAATTTAATAGATAATTAAATCATCTAAGTTCATATCACTATAATAATTTCCTACATTATGTTTTTTATATTTTACTGTCTATAATATAATAAGCTTCCAACGGTTTTTTTTTTTTTTTTTTTTTTTTTTTTTTTTTTTTTTTTTTTTTTTTTTTTTTTTTTTTTTTTTTTTTTTTTTTTTTTTTTTTAAATGAGAAATTCAACATTCCTCACAATAATTGTGAAGAATTCTGCTTTATACCATGCACCAATATCTTCACTCAATTTTGCGAAAAACCTTCCTCTTAGTATTTTTTTAATAATGTTTGATAAACTATAAATATACTGGGATTGTCAATAAATAAAAGAATGAGCTCATAATACACAAGGAACCACTATGAAACTAATAGTTATACCAGCATAACTTTTATACTTTGTTTTTTTTTTTATTCCAAAATACTTTTGAAGAATTTTTATTACAAATCACTGTCTAAAGATTACTTATATCATAAGAGAAATAAAAGCTTTGCAGTCGTTTCCAATTTTTTTTAAAAATGGGTCTTTCATTTATTAGAGACAGAAATTTTCTATTCCTCACTGAAATCAATAATAATAATTGTTATATCATAATTACTGAATCATAACTTACTTTTGTTTGGACTCCTAAGAATATTCAAAGTACGCTCGATTTTTTCTCTTACCCTGTATGCACACGGGGGTACTGAAAAGAAACTGATTAGTGACGCGAATTACCAACTGGTTTACTTTGAGTCACTCCCTGTGTAATACTTTATACGCCGCACACGGCGTTACTGGTTAGGGACATACAGTTTGTAACTAGTCGTCTGGATGATTCCCATGTCGGGTTGCCTACGATTTGAGTTTCCAGTTCCTTGTTGATGAGTGACCAAAAAACCAACCTGAAAAACGCCCTATTTTATACAATTTCCATCTTTCTGTTTATTCAAAGAAGCAGGAAATGGAGACGGCGTAGGTAGAAGTCGGAGACGTCATAAAATTGACAGGTGTGTTCTAGTACAATCGTATATTTTCTACATAAACAACTACATATACATTTTTTTAAGGGGATACCAATTTCACCATTACCAAATAACTTTCCTTACTCATTCTGTTGAATGCAAAGAATTTCGAGTCAGAAAGGTCGAGCTGTTTTGAACCAAAAAACAACCTAGTCTGAAAACTTCTTTCAAGGCATGGGTGTGCCCAAAACCTTCTGGCTATTCGTCTTCTCCTGAGATAATAATACAGCACCACAGTTTCGTCATCACCCGACTCCTCCGACATTGCGCGATCGATATCCATGACGACACTAAACGAACTTTTAGTAGCAAGGTTTCCGTTGCTGATGAGTAGCCTCTTGTGTGGAGTCAAGTCACCATTCAGTCTGTAACCGGTCAGAAACTCACGTTAGCAACTGGTTTAGTCCATTTCCAGTATCCCCGTGTGCATAGGGCCTTAATTGAAAAAGAAAATGAGTAAAATTAGAAATTCAATCAATGAACTTAAATACTATTACTTTTATCTATGTCAAAGAAACCAATTTTTTAAAGTTATTTTGTTATTTTTTTTTTTTTAAGGAAGTAAAGTTGTTATTTAATGCTCTTGTTAAATTTTGTATTTTGGTTGAATTGTTTTGTTAAATTCACTTAGATTCGTAAAAGTGCATCCGTCAGTTGCTCTGGGTAACTTTCGGCATATTCAAGTATAGAAATGTTGAAATTATATTTATATAATTTTTCTATTTTTATCAACAAAAATACTTAGTGAACGATCGATCACTATTCCTACACACCACAACATTTTTTTAAGATCTATCATTAATTAGTAGTAAATACTAAAGTATTTATTATTTGTACTATTACTAGCATCTCCCGTCGCGGCTTGGTAAGCATTGGTTATGTTGGTTTCGTGGTTAATGATCACAGACTAAAGATTACTTTTCGTTTTATATAATAGTATAAATTACTATTTATACCCACTTCAAACTTGTAACTCTTCGTGATTTAGAGCCGTACTTAAAGCAGCCCATACGAATCATTTTTTAAATGAAAATTCATTCAACTACTTTTCCGCCATTCCAATTCCATTTGCATGCCAACGACTTTTATTGCTGATTGTTTTTTCAAGTTTATTATCGTTTCCATGATACTTGTCATAAAATTTTCTATATGCAGACTTCAGTTGCTCGTAAACTTGGTGTATGCTAATCTGTGGGTATAATGCGGGAAGTAAAAAGTAATGGCGATTATATGCATGTATTTTGTAATTGAAATTTTTGTAGTTTTTTATTTTGAATATCCGATCTCTCCTTCATTAAGTTACAGGCTGATACTTTGTTTTCGTTGTTAGGGTTTTGTCAAATACCTGTCAGGATATCGAAGCGATGTAAATCGATGATATGTAAATCATAATGAAAGGAAAGCGAATCCATGCCATTAAATGTGTTTTAAACATTCTGCAGTCATGGTCAAAGAAAATGCATCACTTACTTATTTTTAATCCTTAGGTTAATAACATTGATCGTATTGAATCTTTTTATTTGTGTTTACATTATTGAGGTATGAGAAGTTTCAAATAATGTTTATCAGTTCAGTTTTAGTTTCTGTCAGGGTAAATTGTGAAATAATGTTGAAAAATCTTTCTCAGGACACTACGGAGTGAAAGAAAGGTACTGGAAGGAAAACAAAAACGGACTACTGATCAAACCGATTGATGGTGCTTTTGTCCTTAGAGAATCGCTTTAAAACTGCCTAGTAAATATCCAGAGATCTTGTGTATAGCAATCTGGTCAATGTAAGTAGAGAAAATGGAGATCTACGCTTATGAGAAAAGAGTTTATAGGCAAAAAAAAAAAAAAAAAAAAAAAAAAAAAAAAAAAAAAAAAAAAAAAAAAAAAAAAAAAACCCCAACCAAAAGTCCGTTTCTCAATCACAAAACGTCTGAATTGGGCGAAACAATACTAAAACTTTACAGCAGAAGTCTGGCAAAAAGTAATGTTTTCAGATAAAAGCAAATTTGTCACCTTTGGTAGTGATGGTGCTGGACTTCTTTCACACAAGTCTCATGATCTGGGGATATTTTTCTTACTTTGGAATGGGCCAACTGAATCTTATTGATGGGACTGTTAATAACGAAAAATATGTAAAAAAAAAAAAAAAAAAAAACTATTAAAGGGAACAATTAAAAATGTCTAAAAAACTACGAAAAGGTGGTTTATCAAAGTAAAAAAAGAAAAATAGATGGAAAGCTACGATATTTTTACACAATAAAATTTTCAAAAACTGTTGATTTATTTATTTTATTTTATTTTTTAATTAATTTCATTAAAATATTATGTAATTTCTTGTTGTTGTTTTCTTTTTGTTATTTCTATATTTTTTATTTTGTGAGTGTTTTATTCTGCCATTCTTTTTGATATATAATATTGATTATTTTTTTACAAAACCATTCTTAAAAACGTGTTGACGATGTTCATTTAAGAAAAACAAAATTTTTACCAAGTGATGCAATTTCTATGACCACTACAGTATGTTTTATAACTACAAGAATAAGCAAAACCAATATGTACACTAATCGTATTTACTTGCAGAAAAGGTACTCTTAAGTACCCCTTCCGCATGAAGCGAAGTATAACAGCAAGTCCTTTCCATTGAAAAGCTATTTTATTTAATTCACCAATGAATCTAGTGAATGAGATATTTTACAATTATTTGGCTTTATTCGGATAACTGATAACGCGGATAAAAAAAAATGAAATTACATTTTGTTTTTCGATATCTTCTTCCAGTTTAGCAAGCTACCTTATAAAGTTAAAAGTTATAAACATGGTTATAGCACTAATCATTTTATACTTTTTAATTAGTTTTTTAAAAATTAAAGTATATTATGATTAATTGCATGCTATATTCGACCTTCCTTGACCTTTCGAACGTTCTAGAATATTCCATTATCTACGGAATTTCGATTTCGTTCATAATTAATAAATTATCGCCGTCACGAAGGGGTTTGACATCTATACATCGATATTCTGCCCACGTACATATAACTCATTGACTGAATACACTTTTTAAAAGTGTTTTCAATGATCGTAGTACGGTACCCAATAACTCCTTTGGTCAATCAGAGGTCAATTGATGATTCAGGAAATACAACACTGACGCTTAGTTGTGCATTCATATTTCTATTATTATAACTTATTGAAAGAGATCAATCAATTTTTTAATTTTGTGAAGTTGTATTGATTGTTGTTGGAAAAATGGAATTCTATTTTTTAATTTAAAAGGTAAACATTATAGTATAGAAAGATCCAATCAGTAATTGAGGAATAGTTTTCTTCATCTATGTTTAGTTTTAAACAAATTTAAACCAGGACTATTGATACAAAATATATTATTATTTAAGTCCCAGTAGTCCTGTTTTAACTTTGTTTCTAATAGGAACAGAAAAACCGATCATTTGCGGGAAAACCCAAAAGTTTTTCAATTACTTGGCTACCCTCTTACTTTTTTATTACCATCAGTTCCAACAAGTTCTCTCCCTTCTTTGAGTGAGTACCTACATTGGATTTCTTGTCTTACATTTTTAAATTAATATAATAAATATAATTAAAGCAACAAATTGTTGACGTTTTTTTGAATGTTCTTAATTCTGAAAACGAATGATCGACCTTCAGAAGAATTATTCTAATAAACTTAATTCTGTAGAAGTGCCTTACAATCCAGCTATGTCAAATAGTTAACAATTCTCATAACTTATACAATATAATTTTCTTCTTTTTATAATTTTTAATATTCACAATTTTATTGGTCAGGTAATTCTATATAAGACTTATGGGCATAATCGAGTTTCGTTTCATATTCAAAGTATATTCGTTTCATATTCCACTTATATTTAACTCTTCTAATGAACATTTATTAAATAACTTGTTCACAAAAGTTGGGAGTTTGAAAGGAAATAAATTCCTGGAAACCACTGTGATAATCAATTTCAAAATATCATTTTGGAAAATAGTCTAAAGTTTTGAAGGAGGCATAAATTATCCGATAGTATTCAATAAAATAATTTTCTAAACCTCGGAGGCTTTACATCATTTATCACGAAAATAATTAACTAATAATCATTAATCATATCTGAAAACAAACCTTATAGTTTAAAGGTTCTTCTCTAATTAGTTATTTATAACTAGGATCCTCGTTATGGCTTCGCCCGCCCTCATAAATACAGAACTTGATGATTTTAATTAATACTTGAAGTTTTATTTGTTTATCAACAAAAATCTTTTATTGAAGTATACAGTCGGGCATTATTTCTTCAATGATATTTTTCCACATATCAGAAATTTTTAACCTGGTTAAAATTGCATTGATGATGTGTTTGAAGATTATTTAGAAGCATATTTGGGCATCCAATCTTTAATTTTAGTGATTTCATCGGTTGTATATTAATTTCTAACCATAAAAGTATATGATAGTGTGACAAACCTCGTTTCAGCCACTCAGTATTGTACATTTGAATTTTTATTATTGTAAATTATATAACTACTAAACCTTCTAAGAAGAACTATGCATATAATTAAGTTAATTTATGGTACTATTTATGGTGCTAACCACATATCGGACGATTTTTAAACTTCACTGTTATTCGCAGATTATCGCATTTTTAATGACAAATTAGTTGAAAATTAGAAGATTTTATAATTGCTAAACCTTCCTGGAAGAATAAAGATGATGTGGTCAAAATTTGGTACAGATTGGTTATGTTGGTTTCGTGGTTAATGATCACAGAGTTAAGATTACTTGTCGTTTTATATAATAGTATATATTTACTATACTACTGGATTCCGTTATACATCGATAATATCACCCTTCAAAATTAAAAAAAGTAAGAAAATATTTTAATATAAGTGCAGTATATCTATTTTAACGTACATTTTTGTTTTAAATTTAATTTTAATTTTTTTTTTTTGCCAGATTAATATGACATAATGTTAGGAAAAGATCATTTATGGTAACGCAGAATATTTTGATCAGTTGAGGTACGTTTAAGTGACCCTATACGGACTTACTGCAGTGTATTTAAAGTTAATAAATAAATAAATAAATAATATTAATAATTACTATAAGTTAAAAGATTAAGGGTGGGCGGAACCTTTTAAAAGAAGGCTTGGCTTTTGACGTGGCACCCAATTAGAGTATAGCCTCTGTACTATAAGGACCGACCCACTTCAGTCCTTTGTAGGCAAGGTAACTAGAACCTTCGAAGAAGTTGACTAGACAAAGGATTCAAAAGTTGATAAAAGAACTTCAAGTCTAGATGGAGGGGTATGCTCCTATTTAAGATGAACCAAAATGATCGATTTGTTAGTGATAAGGTCTGTATTAGCAAAGTTAAAATTTTTCATAACCTCCAAGCTGTGTAAGAACATAGAAATACTGTAGTTAGCCCGAGAGATCCAAATTCGTAACATATTTAAATGGACATGATCATAAATTTAATAAAGACATTGAGGTAATATTCCGCAAAATAAATAATTTCAAGTCAATAGAAATAATAAAATCGTGTAAAACCATTCTAAATTGTTTAAATGAGCAGATAAATATTCCCAACAGCCCTATTTTAAATTTTTTTTCCAGTAGGAACAAAAAACTGGCGCAACAGGAAAAATTTAAAGAATTGTCTATTTACCTGAGTGCTTTTCCCCCTTTTCTTTTTTATCACCTCCCAGTTCACGTATTGAACAAATTAGTTTCAAGAAGCTCTTCCGCCTTTGCTTCCTTAGGTGAGTACAACACGCATTTGATTTCTTGTCTTCCATTTTTAAATGAATATAGGGGAGGCTGTTGCACCTTGTAACAATTGACACTGCCCTTCTTATTGCTGCACTCTAGGAGATGTTTTGTGAGTTAAGTTAGTCATATTTGGTAGCGAATGCTTCCAAAGATCTTTGTTTTTAGTGACATCTTCGGTTTTTTTTAGCTGCCCCTGAACGTTTTTTCTTTTTTACTCTGGAGTACTATTGATACAAATTGGGAGGTGCCCAATCGATTCGGGATAAACATATAAAAGAATGTGGACTTACCATAACGGCGTGTCATCCTGTACCTTGAAACAGACCTGTAAGGAGTTGGAAATCTCTTGTACCTTGAAAAACTTATTTATTCACATTTCATTTTGCAGGATACCTAAAACGCCGAGTAGTAAGGAATCAAAATCTTCTAGTTTGTTGTCGTATATGTTTCTATTTTTTTTAATATGCCGTTCAAGTTTATGAAGTTTACTCTTTGTAACATAGCAAAACGCTAAAAGAAAAATACTAAACTTATAAAATAATACCAATACACTTTTGTTTTCTAGTGTTTATTTTTTTAAATCACCCCTGTTTCAAGGAACAGCAGTAGCTGTCGCAAGGTACAGGAGCATTGTTGTACCTTGAAACAAAAACCTTATTTCGTATTTCGCTACTCAGACTTAAAGAACACCAAAATTTGGGAATTAGATTTTCTACAACTACGAGTACATAACTCGTATTAGTCAGAATAACCTCGACGGGCCACGAAAAGAAAATCACAAAGTGTTTCAAGGTACAACAGTCTTCCTTATGTAATCCTATCTCAAAAGGCTAATGTTTTGATTTTTGGTATGTTTAAAGAAGTGAAATGCTTAACATTCAAACCTAGTTAACAAATTATAACTCCTTAAACCAAAAAAAAAAGTTACGGTTGAAATGATCTGGTATGATAAAAATTCTATAATTGTTAGATATACAGTTTAAATTTTCACTAGTCAACTAACATTTTTTTTATTTAAAAAAATGTATTTATATAAACGCCTCTGCTGACTGTACCACTGCTGCGAGACGCTGAGCAGCAACTCTAGAGTCATGTGACTCTCTTACAGCAGCAATGTTTTTTCTTCCCATTTTCCGCAACCATTGCCTCCCCAACAAAGGACAGACGCTGTAAAAAGTCGGTTGTATTTTCTTTTAAATTATCTCTTCATGCAAAAGCGGCAAAAGAACCTCTTTAATAAAGGACGCGTTCCCTTTCAACTTTTTTTAATACCTTTTTTCATTATTATCCTTCGGTGTTTCATATTTCTTTTTACGTTTACCTATGTCTCCTACTCCTTCCAGGGATTATTTCGTTTGAAATTAGATCTTTTTAGCGTCTGAAGGTAGATTTTTTTCAAAGGTAAATGATTGCATCACTGCTTCTGAACTGACGTAACAGAACTCCCGAGACCTTTGACCTTAGTAAATGGTTGTGGCTTATTATTCTTTCTAAATATTACGTATTGTTTTCAGCGATACTGATCAAGGAAGTGTTCTCAGCCTTATGTGGATATTTATAATATCTGAATGCTAATCCCATTTTTTTTCTATTTTCATTTGAAAGTTTTATATTGAAAATAAGTTGTTACTTTACATCCATAAGGAAGTAATAACCGTGCTACTTAGCTTCCTTGATGGACCTACCATGAGATAATTCAAACTAGGTATCTAAAAGAAATGACCCCGTGACGCATTGTTTGAGAAAGCCATTATGAGTGATAAAGGTTAGCTTTTTTGTTACGCTTATCTTAAATTATATGGACTGTGTCATACATTTATTTTTAATTTTTATTAATTGATAACAGAATTGTATTATTTTTTCTTTAATATTCACTTTATTGATATTTACAACTTTATACATATAAACAATAAGGAAATTAGTAAAACGACTTGTCAATAGCATGTAAAGAACCGCTCACTAGTAGCACTTCAAAAAAGGTTCTAGATTAAAAGGTGACTGCTACAACACTTACTAGACAAACGTTCAAAACTCCCGATTCACTACAAGAAACTTATCTATATGACGATTTTCAGACCTATTTGGACTTACGGTATATGGTTATGGGGATCCACCAAACCATCGAATTCTTCCCGCATCCAATCACTCCAATCCAAAATCCTTCGAAAAATCCTTAATGCTCCTTACTTTGTCACCAATGAATTAATCCACAATGACTTTCATATCCCACATGTCGCCGATATGGCACGAACCAGATACCTATCCTTCCATTATAAACTTACTCCCCATCCAAATCCACTTGTAGCAGAACTTGCTTCCCATTCCATTCCTGGCAATCCTCCGAGGCGTCTGAAAAGAAGATGGCCTCGTGATCTTCTTTTGTAATTATTTCGTTAGAGTACTACCAATGGGTAGTTCCTCTACAAGTTCTAATCATGCCATTATTTTGTACTGTATGCATGATATTTACTAAATGTGTTTTTATTAATACAGTTGTAAATTTCAATAAATAAAAGAATAAATAAATAAATAAGATTAAAAGGTCTCTTCTTTTTTGACACCTCGGGGGATTATAGGGAATTGAGTGTGAAGTTGAAATGAAAGGATAGGTATCCGGTTCGGGCAAAATCTAAAACGTATTGAGCATTAAGATCTTAATGGATAAGTTTGTTTGTAAAATAATAAGGAGCATTGAGGAGAAGATCTATGAAGGATTTTGGATTGTAAGTATTGGATACGAGAAGGATTTAGATATATGAAAAACAATAATTTATTTTAAAATATCATTATTTCTGGGCACTATAACATTTACGAGGCAATAGCTATAAGCTTTGAATTAATTACAAACAACTGATATATTTACATTACTAGAGTTGGACATATTTGGGCTGTAGAAATTATCCAATATTTATATCTATACCTAACTAAAATCCTTCATAAAATATCCGATATCCTTCATTTTGTCGCATAAAGGTTGGGACAGATTGTGTAAGTGTGTGTGGTGTGTGTGTGTGTGTGTGTGTGTGTGTGTGTGTGTGTGTGTGTGTGTGTGTGTGTGTGTGTGTGTGTGTGTGTGTGTGTGTGTGTGTGTGTGTGTGTGTGTTTGTGTGTGTGTGTGTAGGAAAGAGAGAGAGAGAGAGTCTCTCTCGGTAGAGAGAGAACTATACACCTACAGAGCCCAATGATGGAGTAGTGTTGCTAGGGTACTCTGGCAGCTGATTCAATCAAAGGCCTCTCGTAGTCGACCGATTGGGCTGATCCGTGACGAGCACTCAACCCTCACCTCTCCAGTGTCCAACGAGACCAATGCCCCGATTTCAGTTCATACACGCCCCGCTTGCACTGCATTACAATAATATTCACAACTGATCTATAACAAGCTCATAAAATTAAATTAATTTCTATGCTATGAAATGCAAATGTGCCTGTATTATGAAATAAATACAAAATGATTTATAATGAATGTAGATCTATAATGAACAAACAAGTAAAATATTTAGAACAAAATATGATGACTGGCAAATAATTCCTCCCAATTGACTTCTCCATTTTAAATTTCGTCCCCATATATCTTAACACTAATAATACATCTGAAACTTTTCAGGATTATTAAAAATATTAAATGAAATATAGCAATGTTTACGAAACTTTCAGTTAATTGTTGTTTGTAACATAATAAGGAGCTCTAAGGATTTCATGAAGGATTTTGGATTTTATGGATAGTATACAAGAAGAACTGGAAGGTTTAGTGGATCCCCAAATCTCAACTCCGTATCTCCGCTTTCCTCCCCTTGCATTCATTACGTCTTGCATTCGATGGGGTATAGGCCTGATGTTATTTTTAATAAATTCTTGAGGAATATGCCTGTCTATTCAAAACTGTAATTATATATTAATTTAAAATTACATAAGTTTAATCCTTTTTGTCTGTATTTAATTAATGTTTTTAATGATCCAAATATATTTAATGTGCCCTGGATAAAGCGTATGGGAACGTAATCAACTAAAAAAGAATAAATATTTTAGCCAAGAAAATTAAAAAATCAAGTGGTGAAAATTTTTCGCCTGTCATTATATAAAAAGGATTGGGTTATATTTTAAGTATATATCTCTGGTCACTGGTTATAACTAGTTAAGTCTATTTTCCCTCAAATTGCGTTAATTTGATCATTTTTGAACTCTTTGGATATTTACACTATTGGTAAAAGTTTGTAACTCTAGATCCCAATAGTTTTCTTTTAGTAAATAATTCTTTATAGGGTTTCCAACTTTTACCGCAGTCTTAGAGCCCAAGCGTTTACCACTGTTCAACTTTTTGAGAAGAAGTCGACTTAACTAGTTCTGACCAATGAACAAAGATATGTAGACCCACATTTATACTAGTATTATGATATATCGAAACATTAAGAAGAATTTCTCCTCTGTAATTAATTATTATTAATTAATGTTAGTGATGTGTTGGTTCCAACATTTTTCGATTTTCGGTACCGGAACCAATTCCAAAAAATCGATTCTTGATTATCGGTACCTAAATTAAAAAAAAAAAAATTGCTAAAATAAAAAATTATTCGTCTTAGAGCTAATAAAAATCAAACCAAACAATAATTATTCTAGAAATAACTTAGTAAACAACATATAGCATTTATAAGCTACAACATATATTATTTACATTAATCGTAATTCTGGCAATATATGGAATGGAAAAATAGAATTTATGCTAGGATAAAAAAAATCTTCTATGAATAATAAAATAATGCTTTTGTATCTTCAACCCATTGACATTTGCCTTTCAGAACCAATCCTTTAGTATTAAAGAGAACTATTTTAAATTCTGTACCAAGCGTTGTTAAAACATGAAAAATTTCATTCTTATAAATGACGAAAAAGTATCATTTTTTCGCGTTGAAATGTTGCACAATAATTATATAATTAAGTATCACGAGCCTATCGTCAGTCGGTTCCTAGGAATCGACATTGGCACAACGGTTGTTAATATCAATTACTTTCTCATCAATCTATAACGGTTTTTCAAATATTCTTAATGTTAATGATTGGGTTTGATAGTAATAGATGTTATATCTAATAATCTGAAAATAAGATACAAAAACTTGTACAGAAAAGATGCTGTAACTGCATACATATATGCATATGTGCAGTAAGTAAGTAAATGAATCCAAAGAAGAGCAGCAACGAAATCATAACAGCTCCAAATCTTCTTATTACTGAACCTACGATGGCGGGTCAAAAGACTTTTCAGAATATATGGCAGAAGTTCTTGGAAACAACATTCATTACATTGCTTTTTGACTTTACTACGTTCATTAAAAAATATATCCAAAGTGTTTTTTTCGAAATCCATTCCTCTCTTATTGTTTTTTAACGTGAAAGTGTGGTAGAAATAGGTATGGATGAAATGTCGGTAGATTTAGTGTGTGTAGTTCATTATACTTTAAATACATTTCTACGTTTCTCTTTATCAAACTATTGTTGATAAAAGTCATTTCCTCGCTTCCATAAAGTTCTGCACGAATAAAGAGCTGCCTTATCAAATCAGTTCCGTCTAATACCCAACAACGGCGCCTGGGAAGATTTTCTGCTCAGGTTACCCGTCTCGTCTTCATCAACCCCATTCTGCCACCTTCGAGGTCTTCCCACGGGTCTCATTTCCTCTCCTTTGGTCTAACTTTCTAGATGATGAGCTTTTCCCTGCTCGCCAATGACAATCTTTTCCAAATATACTAATTTAGAAGGCCTATTTTTTAATGTGAATTTTTAATAAACGCTGATTTACTTATAAGTTAATATAGTTATCGCGCAAATGCACGAAGCCCTTCTTCCTTTTGTAGAACTCAGTCTTCATTCATTATGTTTTCCGTAATCCCTTCGAGATTGCATCCTTCCAAAGCCAACTTGATCCCAGTTAAAGGATATTCGGAAGAATAAATCGTTTAGACCGAAGAAAAACGACTGTTCTCTGATTTCGGTTGAAGGTAATTTGTCAAGATTTCTTTTCTGATCAGAATGGATGTTAGGGATTTAGAAAACTGATTAATTTTATCTGGAACATAACTGTTCGGGCTATTTTTTTTCTTCTCAGATAAGGTTCACGTTAAATTATATTTCTCAAGAATCAGATTTTATTTACTAAAAGAGTATCATCAATCATAGGTTAATTTTTCTTAGGAAATTTATTGCCTTGACAATAGATTGGGAACTATAAAATAATTAAGGGCCTTTATTCACTTATATTAGTGGAAATTTTATTTATAGTTAGTATTTAATGTATATATATATATATATATATATATTTCTAAATTTTCATTATTCACCTTTAAGTCAATTTAGTAAAAAAATATATAAGAACTATTTTTAGGCAAATATCAATGCATATTTTTTTTATAGATAATAAATATTATGATAGTATTTAAATGATATTGAAATTTTATTTACTTTATCTGTCAATAATAAAAGACTCAATAAAAGACTTGTGGTAGATATCGGTATAATTTTTACATTCCGGAAACAGTTCCTCAGTATATGCTATTTCACTTTTGAATTCGATAAGTGTGTCTAAGAGATAAAAAAAAAAAAAAAAAAAAAAAAATTAAAAACCAATTCATTCTAATTTTCGGTAGATTAAAAAATAATAACTAAATAATAATAATAATTCCCATCTGTAAAAGAAAATAGATCTGATAATACTTTAAATGTACGATACAATAGCCAACTAAACCTTAAATAAAAGATTATTAACAATTGTATAACGATTCACATATTTAATGTTGCTATCTTTTATCGTACTTGTACATCCTCATTATTCGCTCGGATATACATGTTTTCTGGCATGTTTCTAGTGGCAGTGTTATACGGTGAAATATTTTTAAATGAACGCTGAATATAGTCTGGTACTTTGGGGTTATGTAATTTTGTATGGGATGAATTGGTTATAACGTACCTGAGTGATCTTCCGTTTTAATAGTTTTCACTCGAAAGTTTGTAACATTTTAATATGCGCTTTTAGAACTGCTTCGTGAACCGAATTTTTAGGGAGGGTCTATAAGAATTTCAGTTTATTTGAAGGGAGCTTGGCTAGAAGGGAGGATGTCCAGTAAATATTCTGAGTAAATAGAGAAATTAAATTACAAGGTCTGTATTTTTTCTCGTTGGGAACTCCAAAACCTGCCAAAATCCTTTTCTAGCCTCCATAAGCCCACCTTTAGTAATAGTAGATGGGATAAGCAAACAGGTGGCGATAAAACTTCAGTTTCGGTTTTGTTTTGGACATTCCCACTTCTAGCCTAACACTCTTCATTTAGTATTTGCCCAACCAACAAAGATAATTGTTTATACAGAAAATATCTTAGAATCATCGGTGGTCTTCTTTATGGCTAAGACGTCTTTATTTTACGTGTGGTACTATTCTATTGAATGGTGTTTGATAGATTTTGTTCCTCCAGCCTTTTAAGGAACATAAGTAGTCACTTAATTTCACATATTTAAATCAGATTAATATCTATTGCTTCTCAATAATATTTCGTGAATTTGAATATGTAAATCCTAAATTATAAAATCCCCGTGAAAGTTTCATTACCAGCTGTTAATTATAGCACATACCTCCTTTTTAACTTTCCGTGCTTTAGAATACCAATAATTACTAGCTATATTTACAGAACGAGTTCAACCGAGTCCTTATAAAAGAAAAACCAAAACGGAAAAAGTTGCACGCAAACAGATGACGCACGTAAAACCGCTGTCGATAGAGGGGAAAAAAACTGGTCTAGAAACTTTAACTCCGCCGCCCGCCAGCCTCATTGGCAACTCCCATCTGTTTTATAATTTGCCTCTCCGTAGTTCGTAAAAGAAGTCTGCGAAAATAGCCATGGATGGGTTATTGGCTAGTTTAGATGCGGAACGTGCGCTCTGTATAAAGGAAAGCTGGGATGTTCTCGCTGGGCGAGCTTCTCTTGCAACTTTTAAGTAGTCAGAACTTCTTTCCTGACCTGGTTAGCATCTTATGTAGCCATGTAAGAAATTGTGAGAAAATAGTTCGATTTTTAAACTAGGTCTTATATAAAGAAACAAGAACAAAAAAAATTATACGGTTGAATAAATGTTTCTAATTAATTCTTAGTCGTTGCATTCATAGTTTATAAAATTCCTGTACTTTTTATGTTTGTTGTTTGTTGGCGCTACAACTCGTGAAGAGTCGAGGCCTCCCTTAGTCCAAACATCCCTCCCTGTCTTGTGCAGCTGCTCTCCACTTCCTTATTCTTAACATTCTCACTGCCGGCGAGGTCTTCCCACTTTTCTGCGTTCAAATATATTATCACCTAGGAGCTTTTTTGGGATTTCATTATTGCTCATTCTAGTAACATGCCCTTCCCATCTTTATAGAGATCCATGAGTTAAGCGTTGTTTTTTTTCAATATCCATACCCTGTTGTCACACACAGGCCCAAAAGTCCTCAGAATCTTTCTTTCAAATCTCACTAGGGGCGATTCTAGGGCTTTTGTCATCGTCCAGCACTCTGATGAGTTTAGGAGAACGGGCCTGATCAAGTTTTTATATATTTGTATCTTTGTTGTTCTGGAGAGAGATATGCTTTTTAGAAGCTTCTGAAGTCCATAATCCGACGCTGAATCTCTGGTTGCTTATCATGGTGGAGTTCAGTTGTGTGTTCCAAGGTAAATAAATTCCTCTACACGATCGAAGCTGAAATCCTCAATTTCGTCCAGAGGTCTGAAAAGGTGATAATGAGTGGGTAAAAAGTTGGAAGAATATAGTGGGTGGGGCAATGTTTCCTATCCAGTGCCCATTAATTTATCTCTAGTCAACTTAGCAGTATTTGGCCTGTTATTTTCCCATTTGGTATTGGTATCTCTAGGCTTGTGACATATTTAACTGCTTACATACTCCGCACATGATTTTATTAATTTTCGAATTTCCTGTTCGTTGGCAACTTAAAGTCTTCCAGAATGAGCATCCTTTTCAAGCATTTCATCCCCTAGACGAAAATTGGAAAATCAAAATTGAGTTTTATGCTCAGAGAGTATTTTTTCACCAAATACGAAGCACATTTTTCGAACGGCCTCAGTTGTCTTCAAGCCAACTTTAAATTCGTATAATAAAATTGACCGAATAGAATTGAATTGATTGAATTTGGACTCACCATTTTAATATATTTCCTTAAACTTTTAAAAGGGACTGGACTAAAAGGTAATCCCTATTTCAAAGACAGTAAAAAATATTATTTACATTGGAAAAGGTGGAATTGAATGTAGTGTTATAACAAAGACGGTTAAAATAGAATCACAATAAATCTTAATTAATGAAAAGTGACAAAACTTTTAAATATTATAAAATATTTAAATAGGTCTGATATCTGTAACTTTTATAAACTGTTTTTATTAGTTTTAATTTTAATTTTTCACTTATATTCATTGCATGCATTATTCTATAGAAACATTTCAGAATAAATAGACAGTACTGTTATCATTCTTAACTTCATTACCATACTCAACTATTGCCGCACTATAGACCATACATAGCTTAAATATACCTAACAATATAATAAAGTATTTAAAAAAACATGAAATATGAAACAATTATAATAAGAATTAATGACTATCTTTATTATTTAAATAATTATTATAATTTGATAATGTTTATTTAATTTAAATGATTTCATATCGACAATTTTTTCATTTTTTTTTCTTAAAAATTACTCTTGAAGTCTAATTATTTCAAAACATCTTCGTTTCTGTCAATATTTTCCTCATTTCAGGGGTCTAATCATGTGGAATGTTTTCATTCCTTAATGACTAAGTCGCTTTTTGTTTTTATATTTTTAGCAATATTTCTGCTGACAATTTAAGAACCTTCAATTTTTTTTTTATTTTAAAGTTTATTTTTATCTTACTTTTGCTGCGACCTCACTATATGAAAAAAAAAATAAAATAAAAAATCTACTGAGTATATTAAATATGTAGCTCAGTCGAATTTTGATCAAAATGAGTTTAGTGACTAAAATAAACTGTCGAGATTTTTTAATGGTAAATAAGTTTTCAATTTAGGTGTCCATCTTAAAACATAGTAATTGAGAATGAACATCTTACTTAAGCACTTATTCACTGACATAGAGTCAGAATACTAAATCCTCTAAAGTATAAATGGCAACCATTTATTTATTTATTTATTTTTTTTTTCCGAATACTTCAACATTGACTAGACGAGTGTTCAAAGCTTCCAAAAATTACTTCTTAATGTTCCATGTGTTGCTAATAATACCTATCCTTTCTTTTAGTAAACTCCATACCCATTTAAATCCACACACAACTTGCATCACACTCGATTCCCGATTATCCTCCGAGGCGTCTGAAAAGATGACCATAAGACCTTCTAATGTAGAACTTTTATTGAAATGCTACTAATGAGTAGTTCCTTTAATGTAATTGACATGTCATCATAATAATTTTCCTCAAATTCGCTCGAGTGTGGGGGTAACACTGCCGGTGTACAGATCTGACTTCTTCTTTTTTTTCGAACCTTCGACTTAATTGAAACTCAAACAAATAAACAATAATAAGGAGTACCAACAGATCTTCTTTTGCCTTTTGGCATTTGATAGTCTATCTTGTTCGCCATAACTGGAAGTTCTATGTCGACTGAAGGTAATCTTCTACATGAAGAGTGTGGAGGACACACTCTGCCGGCGCACAGATGTGACATAAAGACAATGCCTATATAAAAGCTATTAATACGACATTATTGAGAGTGTCTCGTGATATCCTATAAATGTTATCAATTTTTTATAATAGACTCCACTAATAGTGAGCACCATAGCGATAAGAGATCTAAAGCCCTAACCTGCCCCCATAACCTGCCAGACCACACAGAGGGCCAGTGACAGCGCTATTTCTAACCGGGCAAGAATTGATGGGAAGGTCCCTGGCCTAGCATTCCTTCGATCCGAAAGGCAGCCTGTCCGCATTAATATATCGGTCGGCTTCCGTAGCGTAGTGTCCTAGGTTTTTGTAGGGGATCCTATATATCTTCTCACTTAGTCAAATAATTTAGAGCTTTCAGATGTTTTGCTTCTGTTCAAAGTGTGTCTGTTAGTAAAGCGGTCAAGAACAGCGGTCAACCAGATTTCCGAAAACGCAGTCTTTTTTCTCAGCAATTATAGCGTAAATGTTTACTTTATATTTCTTGGAAGGCAGTATCAATATATAATTTTTAAAAAAATAATAATAAATTGCGTATGCTCTAAAGGACAAAATATATGATTTATAATTTTAAAATATATGTATGCTAATAATTACATTGATGTTATTCATTGTATGTGACTATCGTAAGTCAAGATCAAGGGAAGATTATTATATTACAAATTTATTATTATAATTTTTTATATTAAAAAATAATATTAGTTACAATAATAAATATTTATTCTGTTGTTCCGACCCCTGGAGACTCTCCTGAGGCATACCAAGCCTCTATAAAGCGGGAGCCTATAAATAAGGTAAAACTTTGTGGTTGAATGAGATTCTGGCCAAATCACCACCTTGCACAACCGTAGGCCAAGAAACTGTACCTCACCCAGTACTGAACCGAAGACCTTCCATTGGTTTTAATTTATTTATTTATTTGTCCAATGCAAAATATGTAATTGTATTGCTTTACTAATCATTTGGTGAAATTTTATTGTTTGCCCTCATTTTGTTAGAAAAAAAATATAAATATTTTATTTTTGAAATTGGAATATTTTATAAATACTTGATTCAATTTTATTTAAATACCAATAATATCTGCACAAAATTCCGATGAAATTTCCTTTCCGAAGCAACAGTCAATCGTTTAAATTAAAATTTCAATCTAAAAAAAAAAAATCTAATAAATGAAATCAAACGTAACATGAAATAAAATTTTCATGACTAAATGAAAAATTAACTGTATTCTAGGTCTCATAGTCCCATTAATAGCCTAAAATCATATAGAGACATCAGCAATATGGTACTATTCTCTGATTACTGTAATTTCTCGCGACTACAATAATAAATATACTGCGGGATATATATACTTATACTAGTGAATTTGAGTGATTACTATAAAAGGACAGATGTCTGGTGTTAGCTTGGCCATATGGAGCATCTTCATAGATTAGTGTATTTGTGACAAAGTATGGAGTATGGAGAATTATTATAGAAAAAGAAATTATAGAGAATTATAATTAGACAAAGTATGGAGAATTATTAAGGAGTATTTTTTGGATGATGAAGTCCCGATTTGTGGACCTGTACAACAGGGATTTTTGGAATATATATTATATATATTTTTCCCTATTTCATACTCATTATAGCTCCTTGATTGAATTGTTTATAGCAGTAATAGGTATTTGATTATTTTTATGTTTATTTAATATCAACGTTATTTAATATAGTATTTTTTATTGAATAATTAGTTTACTGTGCCTCCAGCAAGTGGTGTACACGTCTTTAAAATCTTAAAAATACATACAAATGCATTGAACATTTATATTAAGTTTGTGTTTTTCTTTGTTTCAGGTAAGTTTTCCAACCTATTGATGAGTATATTGGCTGAATCACGTATGTAATAATAGCATCTTAATATAGTTATAACAGTTATTAAATCAAAAAAAAATAATAGAGTAACATAATAACAATTATATTTATGGATTTTGAACTGGAATAGTATGTATTGGAATGTGATACAAATCTAAGTTTAAATTACAGGGTTCAATATATATTAAAATTTATATACAGTTAGTGATTCTCATATTCTTACACTGTAGCTTACAATGTATTTTATCTCACCTTCAGAATTTATTTTGCAATTTTAGGGTAAAATCAAAAAGCACATTTAAGAATAACTAATTAATTAATTAATTAACTAACTAAAAAATTAATTAATTGTTAAAAAGTATAATTTTAACGTATGAGCCAGTAATTCTGATGGACAGAGACTATTAATAAACTCTTGCGGATAATAGACTGAATTGTCAATGCTCACAAGAAAAGACCTTCTATCAAATTTTTACAAACAATATTTAAAAGCAAAGAATCGACAATTTTTTTTAATTTTCTGTGGCAAAAATAATTGTATGAATTTCTATATTTCTAATCACAACATTATATGGTATTGTGGCCTACCTCTTTTCTGCCATTTAATATTGTACATTTAAATTTTTATTATTGTTAAACTGTAGATAATAAAAAAATTAAGAATCAATAGTTTTTTCATGTATTCATGTATATATATGTATATTCACGTATATATGAAACACGAATAAGTTTTTTATACTAGAAGAGAAAGAAGAACAATTTTAAATAATAAGAAATAAAATAATATCTATCTATACTGTTATATAAAAGAACAAGCTATTTTTCTTTACCATGAAAACTACTGAACCGATTTGCACCAAATTTTAACCACATCGTCTTAATAGTTCCAGGAAGGTGTATTGATAGTAATATCTACTGATTTTCAAGCAATCTATTAAGAAAAAGCGATAGTATGTGGATAACAGTGAAGTTTGAAAATTGACCGATAGATGGCGAGTGCCATTTTACATGAGAAGTTACATAGCTAAGGAGTTATATAGAGTTTAAAATTAATAATAAATTTAGTTATATTAAATTAAATTCTTAAAGAAGATTTAAATATGTGGTGCGACATGTGGTCCTAGTGAAGTTTGGAAATTGACTACTTATGGTTAGTGCTATTCTGCAATGGAGTTCACAATGGCAAAACTACTGTGTCCCTCTGTACCAAATTTTCACTACATAATTTTCATAGATCTAGGAAGGTTCAGCAACAATAAATATTTCGATGTACAATGTTGAGTGGCAGAAACAAGGTTCGCCGTACTGTCATATTTTGTTTATGGTTAGAAATTAAAATTCAACCAGATGATATTAATAAAATTATTTCTGTAAGATGAAAACTATTTCACCAAATTTAAATGTTGATCGTTTGCTTTATGATATTGTGTGTAAATATATGATTCATGATCACTCAGTTGTAAGAACTGATAATGCATTACATTATCCGCAAGAGTTAATAGTCTCTGTCCATCTGGATTGCCAACACATACATTAAAATTAAAAATTTGATTTCCAAACATGCTTTTATCTAATCTTCAAACATCTAATCTATGCAATTTTAATCAGGTTAAAAATTACTGGGATGAGTGAAAATATCATTGAAGAAATAATGATAAATTGTATACTTCTATAAAAGATTTTTATGGATAAGCAAATGGAAATTCAATTATTAAGTTAAAAAAATTGAAGTTCTTTATGAAAGCGAACGGAATGCGAATGCGAATGCGCGAAGCCGCGACGGATTATGCTAGTAATACTATCAAAATAGGTTAAAAAAAAAATAATAAATACAAAAAATTAAAATACTCTGAACATGCAATATAATAAAATATTAAAATAAATTAAATCAATGTAAAAATATGCGATTCACTAATGACTCATTCATTCGTATCGAACTATCAGAATTACTGCCAAATTATTGCAAAATGTTAGCTGACATCTGACTGGTGAGGTGCAGGAGTAAAAGAGTTTTGATAAAGCCCATAGCAGAAGCACGTCTGATTTTAGAATGGAAGAAGTTTTGGAGGGTGGTGGAACTAGCGAAGAAAGAAATATTGGAATGATGCTGTTCTATGGAAATCAGTATAAAGGTCAGAAGAACGAGAAGTTGTGGGTTGGGAGTTGACAGAGTACTTGAACTTCTGGAGATTGTAAATATAGGACGGACATGATTAGAAGTGACATGATAAATAAATGTTCTTAGGAAATATTGCTTCATAAAAGCTCCAAGGAAACCTTGAATATAAAGCGATAAACTAGTACAACTGGCAGGAAGATATTACCAAGCTTTAACCTTTTACAGATCTTCATTTCGAATAAATTAATTCGATTGTAAATATTATACTGAAATATCATTTTATTTATAATTTATTTTAATGTAAATAATTTACATCCACTTACAGAAAAGTATACCACCTATCTTTCAACATTTCTTTTTTATTCACTTTATTTAAAAAAAACAAAACTATTTTTTGATATTTACAACTGTACATCAATATACATCAAGTAAATTTGAGGAAATGATTATAATGACATGTAAATCACTTGTAAAGAACTACTCATTAGTAGCACTTAAAAAAAAGTTCTAATCTATAAGGTCTCTTGGCCATCTTTTCAGACGCCTCGGTGGGTTATCAGGTATCGAATGAGAAGCATATTGGGAGACTAATGGATTCGTGTAGGAGTGCAGTTTACTATGAAAGGATTGGTATCTGGTTTGGGCTTAATCAGCAACATATGGAACATTTAGGTTTTTATGTATAAGTTTATTCGTGACAAAGGAAGGAGCATTAAGGATTTTTCGACGGATTTTGGATTGGAGTGATTGGATGCGGGAAGAATTCGATGGTTTGGTGGAGCCCCAAAGCTCAACTCCGTATGTCCATATAGGTCTAATAACTGTCATGAAATGAGTCTCTTGTAATTTATTGGAAGCTTTGATCGTTTGTCTAGTCACTTAATAAATAAATAAATTATTTTGATTACGCCCCTATATACGAGGTGTGCATTTGATAACTATACATCACGCTCCATGCATTTTGCATAATACGTGATAAATGAAATATTATATTGTTCATACAGTATGAAGAAACATTTTTAAAAGAAACGAAAACATAAATATTGAACAGTATTAAAAATAAATTAAAGTACAATATACTATTAATACAATATTTAAAAGAAAAATAGAAATATAATATAATAATAGAAATATATAAAAAATAATAATCCGATACAAAATACAATACATATAAATACAGTACAAAACTTATTTAAAAAAAAAAAATTATAAAAATTAAAACAGAATGAAAAATAAATACGGTACTAAATACAATACATATAAAAACGATACAAATCCGTATTTAAAAGAAAAATATAAATAAAACAGCATGGACTGTGAAATATTTGACCTTAACAAAAAAAGTGATTTAGATAGTATTTTAAAGGAAGAAAGAAGAATTATCAGGACCAAAACTGACCAACGAGGAGTACCGTCTACAATCCCGCTCGAAAACAGAGCAACTATCAAACCTCGCATCAGACATATTCGTAGACTCGCTGAACTCAGACTCTCCAAGAAATCACTGGAAGCAACAGCAAATCTCAAATAAAAGTGGGCATCAGAAGTCAAACAGGACCTCCCAAATGGAGGAATCAAAGAAACGAACATCACAGATAAAAACTTCTGCAGAAATAAAGTGAACAAGTGGGAAGGTTTATCGGAGGGCGATCACAAGAAGAAGCCAGGGGCTAAGTGGACTGAAGAACGAAGAGTCCTAATGAGAGAAAAATTAAAGGCTGCCTGGAAGAAGCGCAAACGCGCCAACCAAAAGTGAAGCTTTGCGTTATCGCATTAAAAGAAAAATAAAACACCCTGAAAAATAAATGTGATGCAAGATACAATAAAATATAAATGCGATACGAAATACAATACATATGTCCTTCATCCAAAACAAGTTGTGACTAAAAAGAATCGTGGAAGTTTTTCTTCATGGCGAATAAATGTTTAAGTAAGGTGTTCATAACATAGTTATTTAAATTGAACATGTTACTTAAACAGAAGAAAAACACCCACTTTTTTGTTTTATTCACTTTACTCATTTTGATTAAAATTCGACTTAATCACTTATTCACTGGGCTAACAGATGTATAAGATACAAAGAATATTTAAAATAAAACAGCATGAAAAATAAATACGATACAAAATACAATATATATAAATAGGGTACAAAAACGTATTTAAAATAAAAAATAATCAATCTATATTACTTATTGACTAAATTTGTGACAGATCGTAATAATTACTCAATGCAAGTAAATAAACTAACCAGAAGGTCGTGGGTTCGAATCCCACCTGGGCGGGTTAAAATTTATTTCGTGGCGGACCCAGGAAATGAATCTTGACCTTCCCACCCTGGCCAGTATAGGACTTCAATGGAAGTCTTGGGCAAAAAAAAATGATAATAAAATTTTAAAAAAATAAAAAATAATAATATTAAAAAAAAAACCAGCATGAAAAATAACGCAACAATTAAATGGTAGCTCATTTTTTAAAATTCTTGTCCTTGTTATTCATTTTAATTTTTTCCAGATCTAGCAACTGTAAGTCAATGTTTGTAACAATTTCTTTCAATTCCGTTTGGTAGTTTTTGTACATTTCATTCTCTTGGAGTGACCATTTGTCTCCCTTCAGGACTACACTCCTGATCGAAGTGTATCTATCCTTTTCAGATAGATGGCAATCGTATAGAATGTTAAGCGTTTGTGTCATTTGAACGTCGCAGAAAGAATCGTGTTCAGTTAAATGAAAACGTTTGAAATAATGTTTACTCTGTCCATGTACAATAAGGAATTGTGTTAGTTTGTAATGCTTGCTATTTAATTTGTCATGGTTTGTTAATGTAATGTCTGAGATAAATTTATATAAAGATCGGCCCTTTGTTGTTTGCCAAGATGTGTTCCATTTCTTAATTATGTCGGTTTCAATACATTATTTAATGTGAGTTTATGTTATCAAAGAGTATTCAAATGGTAACAAATCATTTTTTGATGCTGATTTCGCTTAGCCAACTGCTTGTTCGTTACCACTTATACCAGAATACCCTTGATCCAAGTTAATTTAGCTTTTGTTTCTTCGTTGGTTAAAGTTATTAAATATATTTTTATTTTAACTCTCAGTGGATCTTGAGATTTTGGATTTCGTATTGACTCAATTCGTATATTGTTATCACTGTAAATTGTAAAGGTTGGATTTGTTTTGTTAGTACGTAAAATGTAATTCGCTTTTAAAACAGCAGGTTTTTCTACTGGAATCATTAGTTTAAAATTAAATTTCTCCTAACACCACTCTAACAACCACAGCATACATTATCTTTGTACTCCATCCTGTTATGTTCTTTAAGTCCTGAAAGGGTTGAGGTAACTTCGCTTCAAGAACACTCCGTTGTTTGCAAAGGCTCTTGTTAAATTTCTTAGCTCTTCAGCTGGGGTTGGTTCTCCTCCTCCCCTTCCTGGAAACAATTCCGGCTTTAATGGAGTCTTCTATATTGTGCGTCACATGTGCTGAAGCGATGGTTGTAATGGATGCTTCTCCATTTCTCTTCTAATATCCACTTAACTCGATGGAATTAGCTTTTAGCTCTTGGTTCTAAAATGTAACTACGCAACATTCCAAAACACTTAAATATGACGCATTTTGGTATTAAACAACACAATATCAACAAAATAATAGAATCCAAACTGTTATCTCTTAACCTGGAGCTTTCCGCAGTAAACCATTGAACCTATTCTTGTATTGGACACTGATGCTTCCTTGGAATGTATTTAGACAAAAGAGTTACTTTATCATAAAAAGAAACGCCTACAACGTAACAAACGTTATGGACTTTGCCATACTACACCACATTCTTCCGCTGAGTACCAAATTAATTCCTTACAAACAATCGATTGATACATTACAAATCGACTTAAAAATCCCATGGGTTTTAGACAAAAAAATAAAGATTGAGAAATTTTGATTCAAGAATTAGTCCTAACATATTCCTTTAAAGTCTATCATTGGCAACACACCCATCGAATCCCCTTTGGGGACTGTAGGTGGTGGTCGTGGGGCTGATCGCAGCATTGTTAATGGATACGTATGCAATGAACAAATTTCTAAATGTAACAAAAGCACATATTGCAAATAAGATGTCTTTCTAAATAAAAATAGATAAGTATTTTTAACATTTGACCTCATGCCCTGAGTGAATGTACAATAGCGCTCTCACTCAGCTTCCACTGGGATTTTACCCCAGTGACGCAGCTGAGAAAGAAGAGCTGGGACCTCTCTGTGCCTGGCTTGTCCCTCCATAAGTGGAGGGACAGGTCTGGTGGGGGGTCTCCCTAGGATGAGTGTATATTGTAAATAGAATTTTTGATTGTATTTTTAACTTTTAATTTAACATTGTTTTATTTTCACTTTTTTTTTAAATTTTACTCTTTCAGTTTATATACACATATCTTTTAATCTATATATTTCACCTATATGTATATTGTATATTTTATATTGTTTATGCATAGCATAGTTCTTTTCTTTTCTCTTTTTATCTTTTTTTTTTTCACTGTACATAATTTGTGAATGTAATCATACGTCATCTATATTACTTATTTCCACATTTGTGGTAGATTGCAATAATTACTCAATAAAAGGTTTAAAAAAAAAAATTAACTAAAGAATTAAAAAGATTTTATAATGTTTTAAATAATAGATTTTATTTTTATGAGCTTTGAAATATTAACTCATTTGTATATTTTTTATCTTTATTTATTTGATTTAAGATTATTTGTAGCAAAGCTCTTACCTTCAATACAACTAATTATTTTTCGAATTAAGACTATTAAACTAGCAATCATACATTGTCCTTTTTATGATTATGGTTCCTGTAATGGTTAAATTTAATTTTGATAAAAAGTATACTTGTATGAAAACACAGTATTAACTCAAAGCAAAGAAACACGTTATTATAAATGGCTTCTCAGTCTACAGAAATTATTTAAAAAAATCGAGCTGTTATATGACATCAATTTATTTTCTTCCATAAATTTATTAATCAACTGTTTGCAACATGAATTTATTACTTGATTAATATTTTACTATAGAAACTACAGAATTACCAAAAATGCAATCTGGAGTAGTAAAACCTTAAAACATGCAATTTCATACAATAACATCAATAGTTGCAATTTCATGCAATTTAAATAATATACCATTAGATAATATAATTAATAATTGAAATCATGAAAAGGACTGTCTTTTCATTTAATTTGAAGATACGAAAATCCGGTCTTTTTTCACCCAAGGGTGATATGTTTAATAAATATGTCTATGAAAAAAAAAACATTGCGAAACTATGTGTCTGAATTCTAATCTAAATGCAAAAAGTTCGATCTAGCATCATTTTTTTTATACCCTTTACAAGTCTGCTTTTATATTTGAAGTTCTGAATCAATCAATAGAAAAAAAAAATTCTATCAAGAATCATTTTTTAGAGATTGGACGTTGTTAAAAAAAAACAAAAAAAAAACTGAAATTTATAACAATTTTTTTGGTGAAAAACTAGAAATAAAATAATAATATTTAATACTGAATATAATTAATGTGTATATATTTTTTCCTTTTGTACTCTACATCACGTGTCTCCCATTGTAGTGTCCAACAGTGGTTAGCAAGCATCTTCTTATTGCATTTACCGCTATACCTTTTTTTCATCTATGCTATCTCATGATGAAATCATTCATCAAGATGTGTCATCTAAAACTGCTCTCAAGTTGGGAGGGAATAAATTCAAATGGGAATGCAAAAAATGAATTCTTAAGGACATGCTGCAACCCATGGCCTATTATTAAAGCAATTCTTCAACAATGTCATTTATTACCTATGCTCTACAATTGTTTTTTCATTTTGTAATACATTATAAAAGTTTCAAAATCAAATATGTTCTTTTATTTTTTGTTAAAGCTTTTGATGATTTAAAAAAAAAAAAAAAAAAAAAAAAAAAAAAAAAAAATGTTTTTTTTCGACCTAAAACTCAAATTTGAACAAAAAAAAAAATGGTGACACTTCAAAACATAATAAATCATTTTTGTTGAAGGGACTATTTTGATGCAGAATAGTGTTATTACTTGTTCTAACTTAAATAGAACCACCATAGACATCTTTGTCCTTGATATGAATAATGAAAAAAGTCCAGCTTATCTTACTTTTTTATTATTATTTTTTCTTTTTGGACGTTGTCTTTGCGAACCTTCTTGACTCAAAGCATTCCTCCGAGTTCCCCCTTATTCGCGGCTTGTTGCTGACCCCTGATGTCCAGAGGTCGACCCCAGATCGATAGGAGGTCGGGTCCTTTAGTGGCAGCTATTTTTAAATGTTACAGTAAACATGGGACAGAACCAGGTCATCCATCTAGTTAGTTACCGATCCCGGGAATTTAGTGATAATAAATTCAAGCTGCTCTGAAGTTATTTTCAGTTTGTATGCGCCCTCCCCTTGTCCTTGTTTTGAATAATTCAATGAAATAAGTGGGATTGACGAGCCACCGATGTCATGTCTACTGCAATGTTTCTAATTTTAATCCGTTTTAAAATTGCATTAATTTGTTAATTACGTTGATTATAACCAACTAGTGTTAATTTAATTATGTTTCCATGTCCAGTTTTCCCACCGGTCTCCTAAGGCACTAACAAAATTAATCGGAAAACTATTGTACTCTATTTATATCTGGACCCCTGGACACTTCAGAATTCCTGGAAATGAAGCAGCGGATTAAGCTGCCAAAGAAGCTTCTGTGATGAATACCGCACCACTAAAAATATATGAACCCAATGATGTTAAAGCACTTTTGAAGAACAAAGTGGGAAATCATGTGGCTCGAAACTCCACTGACGAATAAACTAAGAAATATAAAAATAAGTACGAAGCAGTGGACAAGCGCTATAAGAGGTAACAGAAGAGAAGAAGTTGTTACAAGGCTGAGGATCGGACATTCTAACCTGACTCACGCATATCTGATCACAAAATAGGCCCAACCACATTGTGAAAGATGTCAATCTCCAATGACCAATAAACACGTAATAGAATATTGCACATTATTACAACAAGACTTAGAAAAAAATAAAATACCCCGATCCACAGAACTTGCTCTAGGGGACTCAAGAAATTCTAGAAACAAGATTATAAATCTATTTAAAGAACATTCACTTTACAATAAAATATAATACGAAAATGATGATACAGGACGAAGAAAAATAAATTTACAACATTTAAATGAAAAGGGCTTAACCTGGAAGTTGATCGCCCAAATAAAAACCTCAATCTACAATCTCTATTTATATAGAAGCAATATCTTTTTTATTTTTTAAAAAAGGATTTGACGACTTTAGGTCATATACCAAGACACAATACATTGGACCGCCAGTATCCATGGTCTTCCCAATCTCCTTTCGCTAATCCTCTCGCCGCCATTACCTCCTCAACTAATTGAACCTATGTTTTCCTTGGGCGGCCCCTTTTTCGCCATTCTTCCGGGACTTAGTTGAATATCTTTGGCCATCTTTCTGGCCCCATTCTTTTTAAATGGCCGTACCACATCAGCTGTTTGGTGTGAACTATAGTTTTTCCGCCTTAACGATATTTCGTATGGCAGAATTAGTCACTTAATGAAATCTGGAAATGCGACAGCTACTTCTCCAAAAATCCATTTCGATAGCTTGCAGGCTCTGTGCATCTCTCGCTCCAACCATCATCCAAACATTTTTGGACCATGAAGGGTTACTCCTTCAAAAAAGGATGGTAAGCATTGTTACTCCTGCTGATGGGGAGAAGATAACTTTTTCTTTTTTTGTATTAATTTTACTGTTAGTAATCTTCTTGTTTCCTAGTAGAGCAAGGTTTTGTGCCAGATACCTCTTTTTCTATTCTATTATCCTTCTATTTTTTAATGTTTTTGATAAAATAAAGCTTGTTTCTGTATTACTCAATTTTCCGGATAAACTTGTTTATAAGGAATTATGTCCCCATGTACTCCTTTTTCTCTGTACTCTAAAATATTCCATTGTTCAGGATGATTGATTTAAAGAAATGAATTATCCAAGTTTCCTTCAGGTGTTCTATAATTATACCACCTATTGGCCTCGTGGATGATATTAAGTCGCAATATAGCCACACAATTAACGAATGCATCAGCACTCCCTGAATGCACTGAGGCCGTAAGGATTGTAGAGTATACTTCACAATAGAGTGGGACTTTTAACAGCCGTGTCTGATGTCTGTAACATTAGCTCTATTGTGCCCTGTTTGTCCTTGGCATCCTATACATCGTTTTAATTTTCCTAAGTGTTCTCTTGAATAGGTTTAAGACGTTTTAATTCGCGTTAGGAAGCAACTGTCAGTTTAAAATCTGTTCAGCTCCGTTCTATCGTTTGCTACTGGATATTGGTGTATGAAGCTTATCGGTTCCTATGAATGATTCCTCCTATGACATATTCTGAATTTTATTTATTTTTTTAATAATAAAAATAATAGAACTGATATATTATTAGAGAACATTTCTCCGTGAAACAAACCCGTAAGTGGTACAACTATAAAGATTCTGTAGAAGTGGCTAGCTTACACATGTGTTCAGCAATGTAGGAGCACCTGTGCTTGGAAGTGAGATTAAAGGCTGGTAGATTCGTGTGGGTTGAAGCTAAATGATAGACATCTTGAGAGTTTCAACTTGAGAAGATGCCAAGGATAAAAATAGATTGATAAGGCTTTTTTGTGTTTTTTCCCAGAGTTTTGGGGAAACGATAAGTATACTGATCAAAACTGAAATATCAATATCGAATACAATAGATAATCACTACCCAAAAATAATCCGTATATTGAAAAAGTCCTTGTATGGGGAAGTTATAAGAAAATAAATTATATATATTGAAGGACTTGTTTGGTATATGTATATATTTATTTACTGCACTGGGCTAGATCACTTTGTAGATCATAAAGTGCCATCCACACATTTCAAAAATATATATTTCAGTACTATTAGTTCATTTACTCATATTTTAATTATTATAGTTTTAAATTAAAGTTGATTGCGAAAGTTATAGACATATTTATGGATTATTTATTGTGCTCGATTCAGGCCTATTTTGCCTCAACAGCTTGGTTCTTTCAAACGCACAGGTGTCATTCGAAACGTGTCCTGAATCGCGTGTCCTTTGTAATTAAGTGTTTCGTATCATGGTCACTCATGCGATTATTTCACCCGATGAAGGGGTTAGTTTAACTGCTTGAATAAAATAGACATTTTTTTACATTTGCTGTAATGTTTCTACTTATCTACTCAAAAAGAAGTAACTCTACAGAATAGATATCAGGGGTTGTGGTTAGGTTGGTGAATCTTTTGTAATTGTCAAGCAAACCTAACTTATACATTCGAAACCGGTTTGCTAGTTCATTTGATAACTAGTCAGCTATCTTAAAGCGAGTGAGTGAAACAGATTTTGAAAAATCTAAATAGATCGTATAATAATCTACAACCTTATTATTCCTGAGCTATCAGCTATGATTAGTATTATAGACTATGTAAAAATAATTAGTTTTAATATTCGCTAAAACAGTTCATTATAAGGAAAGACTTTAGTGTTCCTTCTGATTTATAGTTATTTGATGTATATATTTATAGTTTATATATTTATAATAAATTTATAATTATTACTTTTCTATTAAATGTTTTTGATTCACTTCATAATTTTCGAGAATATCTTTCATGTTTCTTTACTTTGAATCGGTATGGAGAATCGATGATACAAAAACGGTTCCTTTGAACCCATCGACACCATTGACGTTTTATGATAATTATGGTATTATCATACATCAATTCCTCTCCTTAAATTGTTTTAAGAGATACAGATATTGTATCTTTTTATAAAGATATTGTAACATAGTAATTTTTCATATATTAGTTTAACAATTTTTTGTACAGAATTTAAAATCAATTTTCGAAATTCAAGTACTGCTATTGCAGGCGAAACGTCAAATCTTGAAGATATGTAATCGCTTGTGGAAACCGAAGTAATAGGATCACAGTATCAAACTGGCAAAGATCAAGTATTAAAGAAATAAATGCATGCCAGGCAATTGGCACCTCTGTATTATATTTTTTCTTGTTCTTAGGGCATTTTCGTTATTTAAAAATAAAGATTATTTTTAATTCAATTCACAAGTTCAATTTGGTTTTGGAACCCTATATATTATTAAAATAATTATCAAATAAACAATAATGGATCCTCCCATCCATGAAATGATTTAGAAACAATTCTTGGCGATTCCTAAAGTATTATATGAAACCTGGAACCTTTGGAATTTTTATCTTTTAGAATAAGGAATTGTGAAATAAATTTTTTTTTTTTACATTGTCTGAGTTGCTTTTTCCTAAATATATTGTATTTTTGTAGATATTAATTGCAATTAGCTGTCTGCTGATTAATTTCTTGAATAATTATTAACATATGTTTAATACATTTGGTTTTCTTCTTTAGCTATCAAACGAATTATTGTTTGTAATAACAATATATTTTTAAATAAGGTAGTGAAAATCAACAATCGATTTTTCGGTCACATCACTCACTGATTTCAATATTTTCAATTGAGTCCTATTTTCTTGCCATTAATATTAAATAGACTAATTATTTGAATAAATAGGCCAATATTTCTTCATTGAGTGAAAATCTATACTGGTTGAATACTATTGACGCTTGTCGGCTATTTCAGAACCGCTTTGGTTTTGCCTGTAAATATACCCGCAACCTTGTCCTTTACTGGGAACACCTGCCTCTTTCTTAATTTAACTTCATTCACAGCACCTCGGGCAGCTGCCTTATGCTAAATATAGGATTGATACTTTGCTTAAGATTTAGCTATGTAGCTGGTCTATAAGCCAATGGCCAGCAGTAGGAACGTAACAAAGGGAAGTAACAACAGTATCAATTTGGAAGTTATTTATTTAATGACCCAAAATCTGTTTTGTTACAATAAATCTTGCCTCTTTTCCATTTCGCTTTGAACTCCATAAAATTATTAATCGTTTTATAATCCATTCATGGATAGATTATAATAAGATCAGCCACAGATTGGAATACATATCGCGGATAATCCAGTTCAAATCATTTTAACAGTGATTTTCCTGTTTATTTGATCGTTTAAGTTAATTTATTACACAACTTAAGTAGAAATATAATTATTTCAACGTTACAATTTAAAAGTAGTTTATTATGAATTAATCAGTAGGAAGGAAGTATACATACTTAGATGTGAAGATAGAGAGAGATAGGGATAGATAGAGAGAGAGTGAGAGAGCGAGAGAGAGAGAGTGTGAGAGAGGGAGGGAGAGAGACAGAGAAAGGGGAGAGAAAGAAAAAATACAATTTTCTTTGATCTATTATTGATCTTGGGATAATTTTATATATTTTCTCTCCACTTATTTATATTTTTTGTATTATAGCTATTTTCCTTTTCACCTTTAGTTTTTGTCTCTTTTTTTTTTAATATATATATATATATATATATATATATATATATATATATATATATATATATATATATATATATATATATATATATATTATGAAATAATTCTTGATTATTAAATATTTTTCAAATTTCAAAAAAAAAAAAAAAAAAAAAAAAAAAAATATATATATATATATATATATATATATATATATATATATATATATATATATATAAAGCTATTTATTTTATTGCTTTTAAAACATCACCCTGAAAAATACTATTGACATAAGAGTACGTAATTTTGTTGAGATTTTTTTTTTAATGACACTACAATAATACTGAACAATAATATCGGTCTACCGAAGAGAAATATCGATATTTTTTATATCCCCTCTACTGCTAATCCATCCAATAATAACAGTTTTAGAATACAATAATTATATTATTATAAATTTTATTTGTACAATTCATCACAAAAATAAGAAATACATCCTATTGCCATAGGTAGTGAGCGAATTGTTCGAAATCAAAGTGGTTAATGCGCTATGATCAATCATTTTATCCCTCATCAGGCCAATACCTACATAATCTTGGCTCTTTTGAGGCACGGATTAAAGTTAAAATACATTTCGGAAACATATATCAAATGTATCTTACTGGTTGATTATAATGTCAATCAGCATCTACAATTTCTTCTAACAACTTACCGATGATTGATTTGACGACTACAGCCTTATGTTTTGAAGTTTATTAAAAATCTCATCTGTTGGTGACGGTGACATGATCATTATGTTACCTTCCAGTCATGTTCCTTTAACGAATGGAGCATGTTGACAGGGCTACTGAAGGCAGTTGTAAAGGCACGCACTAGAAACATGGGGCGTGCTTTAGTTGAGCAGAGCTGTCTTAATGCTGAAGAGAAGATAGGTCTATTCACTCATAAACATGGTGATTTATAGCCTGTAACATATTACTTAGTTAGGAGATTAATTATAATATAATGAAAAAACAGAGAGCAAATTATATCTCCTTAAAAATTTTATTATAAAAAATTTGTTTATTTACAAAGAGTTGTAATAAATAAACACATATACACAAATAGTTATTATAAAACTAAACATTATTTTAGAAACTGAAGTATTAACTTAGCCATCTTTCAGATGCGACATTCTATATACGCGGAACATCTTAATTATGATATTCTATGGGCTTTAGAAATATTAAAACTGTCAGATTCTTTCAACCTAGAGTAATTTACTGCGAACAATTAAAAATGACATTGACAAATTATACACGGAATATTGTGAAGTTTATTGCAGTATAATTTAAGGCTTGTTGACAGTTTGCGTCTTACTTATTAGTCAGCGTACTTTATTCTGCTAATACAACTTATTTTGCTATTGCATTTAGTTTTTTATTTATTTAGTTTTGTTTTGTTCTGTATAATTAGTTATATATAGCAGTTTCGTATAAGAGTTAAATTTGTTTTAACTGTTACCTTAAAAAATCGGATTTACCGAACTGTTATTTTTATTATAAATATAGTGATGAACTGGTTATAATAGATTGTTAAAACTATTGAGAAAAATTGCGAAATTTATTGATGTATAGTGTTATTAAAAAATAATAATAAAAACAAATTGCGACGTATTATATCCGTAAGCACACAACTGTTAGAGAAAGCATTTTTAAATATTTTTTAAGTATTTAGTTGATATTCCACTAATCCCTGTTGAACAGATCCGCTACCTAGGAATCCACTTGGACAAACGTTTTACTTGGAATCCACATACAAGACTAAAACGATAAGAAACTGCTCGTCGTTACAGACCACTTCAGCATTTACTAGATAAACGATCAAAGCTCCCAAATAATTACAAAAGACTCATTTACATGACAGTGATTAGACCTATTTGGACTTACGGAGTTGAGCTTTGGGGCTCCACTAAACCATCCAATTCATCTCGGATCCAATCCTTACAAACCAAAATCCTTCGAAAAATCCTAAATGCTCCTTACTTTGTGACCAATAAACTTACCTATAAAGATCTTAATGTTCCTTATGTTGCTGAGTTAGCCCAGACCAGATACATATCCCTCCATAGTAAGCTCCATAACCACTCCAATCCGCTAATCTCCCAACTTGCTTTCCACTCCATTCCCGATAATCCTCCAAAACGTCTGAAAAGAAGATAGCCAAGAGACCATGTAGAACGTTTATTGCAGTACTAGTGATTAGTTATTTACAAGCTATTGACATGTCATTTTGATAATGTTTCTCAAATTTACCTGTTGCATGTAGTGTATAAAGTTGTAAATTTGACTAAATAGTTTTTTAAAAAATTAATTCCAAATCCAGTTAAGTGAATTTTCGAATTTTTTTTACAATTGGTCCATAAAGGTAAAGGTTAGGAAGAGGCCTTATTTTTTCTATAGTCGTTTTCAATATGATTTAACTAATTTTGGGAGAAAACCTCTCACCTAAAGGTAGTATTTTATTGAAGTGCTACTAGTGAGTAGTTCTTCACAAGTTATTTACATGTCATTGTATTCGCTATCAACACATTTACTAAAAAAAGTCTTTAGTTTCTCGAGATAGCCTAGTCAATATTCGGATTCAGCACTTAAAATTATAAACCATTAAAATATAAATATATATATATATATATATTCATGGATTAGGTATTTTTTTCGTATAATGACCGAAAAATTACGATAGATTATTTGTGTACGGTTTTTTGAATATTTTTCTAAGGATTTGGATCTATCTTCTAGCACGGTACCAGGAAATCAGTCCTTCTGTTTAATGACGCTTGAAGCTAAATTGGGTAGAATTTAGGATTCCGTTTGCCCCCCAGATGATAGGAAATTACTCCTCTGCTGGGAATTACCCTAAAATTCCCTTGTGATAGTAAACTGCTTTGAGATACTCCAGTCGAGTGTGCCTGATGGCAGCCTTTTTAGGAACGGTCGGGGCAGATCTAGCTGGGGACAAATGACGCCAGCCACTAACAGCCACGCAATTATCTGCCATTTTCTTCGGAATTGTTCCACTTCCTGCTTAAATTTCCACTGCCTTCTCGATCTTCTGTCCCCAGGAAATTGTCAGGATTGCCACTGCTGAGGATGCTTTAATTCCCGCCGCTTCTTTTCAATTTTGAAATCATAAATACAACATTGATTACTAAAATTTTAGCCTCATAATGCAGAGGTTTTCTGTCCTAATAGCTTGAACAACTTATGTGAGGTTCCGTTCTTATGAGTAAGCCCGGATTTAAATCATGTTTTAAAATAAATTAGATATAAAATAATAAACATGATATAAAACAAATTAGAAAATAAGAAATTTTAAATCATAATATGGTAGGAAAAAAACATTTATAGGACACGCCTCTCAAAAATAAAATTATATTTATATTATTTTTTAGCCTTACATTGTCATAAATATTATTTCAACAATACTTTAAAAAAAAAGAAAAGAAAACATTACCTATTGACGAACATTGATCCCAAAATAAAAAAAAAAAAAAAAAAAAAAAAAAAAAAAAAAATCTCTTAACAAACAGTACATTTATAACATTTCAACGGATTTTTTTTTTCTGTTTCCTCGCATTGTAACTCCATAAGAGGAGATTACACATAACTCTATACGCCATTTCTATTCAAAGTCATAATACACATATTACATGTTATGTTCATTTATAGTATTAGAAAAAAATAATTTCGTAAGTAGTTAGTAAGGGTTGTAATGAGCAATCATGTAAAAAAAAAAAAATATTGACCCCATATTAAAAACAGTAATTACCGGGAGATGCAAGCACAAACTAAACATATTTTACTGTAACGACACTGTTAACAATTATTTTATTTCCTAATATGACTATCCTGTTGACTGAGTAGAGATTTTTATTTTCTCTATAGTTCATTTTATCAGCTGATAAACACTAGATTTGCCCTTTCTTTAATATAGTCTTTGGAAAGATAGTGCTGTATAAGAGCGAATCCCAGTCAATTACAAACATAAATTATATGATGGCTTAGAATTCCAAAGCCTAGACCATTATCCAGATAGTTTTTCTACTTTTTATCTTTAGATGGAAGGTTTTCTTCTAAGTTAGTAAAATCATATTGATAACGGCCATACAAAAAATAAGGCCTCTTCCAAATCCAGTTAGGCCCTTAACTTTATTGACCAGCTGTGAAAAATTTTCAAAACAGGACTTAGCTGAATTTGGAATTATACGCCTCATATGAACAATGTAAATTAAAATAAAACATAAAATTCTTATTTGTAAAAAAATAAAATTTACAATAGAAAAAAAAATATGAAACAAACTAAAACATAATAAGATATGCTAAAATATTTATTTATCTACCTTTCTAAATATACGAATAATATATATATTATCAATTTTTTTTATTCGTTACTGATATTTTACATATTTCAGGGAATTCGATAATTTATGTTACCCAGAATTTTGAAAAATTTCTGGAGTTATTGAAAAAACAATTTAATGATAAAAAAACATATATTTTATAATTGACTCGATAATTTATTATTTAGATTATTATTATTGACTCCATTTACGGACTTGGCGTATAATTCAGATTCGTTTCATTTGACGTTTGATACACGCTTTATCACTTTTGACAAGGCTGGTGTTGCTATCATGTCCTTAAAGAGCACCCAATGCCATCACTCCTCACGGTCGTTGAAGAAATATTGCTAGGACTCTTGAACCTGACTGCTAATGTGATGAATGGAGACTGTATTACATTAATCAAAGATGTATTTGCATTACATTCCATGTCAGAGTTTGAATAAAAAAGAAATGGAAGGTGTGATAAACTCCTAATTGGTTTTTATTTGCAATGCATTAGTCATAGTTTTGATTTTCAATACCGAATGGATATTACTTAAATAATGAGGGGAAGTATTATCAAGGAAGTTCATTTTGTATCCAATGCTTGCAATCTAAAATACTTAGCAAAATTCTCAATGCTCTTTTCTTTGTTTCAAACAAACTTCAATAAAGATCTTAAAGTTCTGTTTGTTGCTAATTTAGCCAAAAAACAGATGCTTACTTTTCCGTTGTAAACTCCATAACCACACAGATCCTCTAGTCTCTCAACTTGCTTTCCCCTGGATCCCCTATAACTTTCCGAGGCGTCTGTAAATAGAATGGCCTAGGGACCAATAGTTAGTTTATTTACTTATTTATTTATTTAGTTTATGTATTTAAGTTATTGACATGTCATTGTAATCATATTTAATTTTTTTTTAATTACAATTAGTTAATTGGAACTAATAATTACCTAGTTCTATTTAATGTCCATCGAAATTAGTGCGTATCTGTTATTTTCCTTTTCTTTCTCTTTTTTCCTTTTAACAATTAATATTTTTCCAACCTAATTTCTATTCTAAATATCGTCCGAATTTCCAATATGATAATCCAAATATCCATGTTTCATCATCGATATATTTCGAAATATATATATATATATAATATATAATTAGGAAGATCAGTCCTTTATAAATGCTACTGCCCGTGGTAGTGGATGACGCCCAGAGATAATTTTAATGTGTTATACTTAAAAGAAAAAAAAAGTTTAAAAACTCAAAATTATCGATTTTCAGACATTCAGCTTGTGTACTAGGGAAAAAAACTATGAGTTAATTTAATAATGCGATTACAAAACTTCGATTGGGAATTTAAAATAAAGGTTTCATTTACGCTTCATTAATAATAATGACATGAAAATCAATAAGAATGAATCATTTCAGACAATGTTTCCGGAAAAATATTCAATATATAGCACATATGTATGTTATTAAATTTGTCAGTATCCATGGAATCCCTAGGGCTAATTTCGTTTATTTAATTCTATTTTCTGTTTAATACAGATTTTTAGTCAAGCCTTCATCTAGACTACTTCACCCTGATGAAGACCTGCAAGGCAGGTCGAAACGTTGGCACGCCAAAATATAAGTTTTTCATTTAAAAACTGGCTGTGTTTATTCAACCTTGACTGCACCCCTGACAAATTCATCTCCTTAGTAGAAACTCACAGTCATTTGTATGTTTGATTTATCATCATGGTGAAGTCCAATAGTCTTCTATCAAATGTCAAAAATGTATGGAATTAATTTCAAATCCCATCTGATAAATTTCACTTGTGGTTGGGCTCAAAATAAAATTCGATATTGTGCGATTTTACTTTCTTTTTTTTAACGCAAAGTTTTGAGTTGTGTGACTTTTGAAATATATATGCGATGTATCAATAAAATGTATTTCAGTTATTATTATATTCAAATGTCTGGGAGAATATACTGATAAAAAAAAATAATTAAATAAACTAAATTAAAACTATAGATTGCATGGCTACTTAAAAATTTAATAACAAAGTGATGAACTAAAGGTCCGTAGACAATAAGAAAAAGCATATTGACAGAAAATAGACTGAGGAGAGAAGGGCACTCGTCTCTGAAAGAATGGAAGACTTATGAAAAAAGAAGAAAGAGAAAAAGGAAGTCACGAAGATATTATATTTACATGGTCTATCGCTGGTCTCAACGCTAAATTCGACTCACCGTTTCAGTTGCATTTCCACCATATTTCGATTATTTTGCAACTTCATTAAGGTTTTGATTTCAGAATTTTGCATTCATAACATATATTTGATATATAACTCTATTTCTACATTATCAGGAATATTGCGCAATTTGAATAAACAGTGTCTCTTGAATATGAGATTACTTTTCCTATTCCGGAATAAATCAAGATATGATATGAACTCAGGATGAAATATGTCAGTGTTTTCTAGCGCAAGTATTTTTGTTCTGATACGAATACCCGAGGGAGGGGGATGGAGTTGAAGAGAGAGAGGGGGTTAGAGAACTCCAATATCTGGAGTGTCGATTAAATAATATAGGATTGTTGGAATATGAGAGTTTTATAGGGGACATATATCGTAATATGGATATAATTTTGACTGTCCGATACCTTGGGCATTATTTAAAGACATTAATATTTTTTTTTACTATTAATTTTTTATGATTTGGATCTCAGTGACCATGCGGGGATAAGAGGTTCTTCCGACACCCTTTTGGATTATCTGTGAATAAAAGTCGTTATGTATAAATTTATTTTTCATTATCGAGGCATTGAAGATTTTTCGAAGAATATTATATTGCAAGTTTTCAATATACGAAAACTACGATAGTTATGTGAAAACCAAATATCTCGTTTGTTAAAATTAGTGGTGTTTATACCAATATTTTTCGATTTCCGATACAGGTTCCTAAAAATGTATTCTAGATTCTCTGTACGGTAATTTAAAAAAAAAAATCTATACAAAAAATAATTTTTATAAGATTTAAAAAGCAAATCAAATTTATTAAAACCATTTAATTAATGGTATTTATCATCTACAGCATATAGTTGTAAAAGAGTTACTGCTCCATGAGTTAATAAAACTTATTTTTTTAAATATCGTTCCGTTATCATTCCCCAACTACCATTTTACTCAGAACTACAGAACAGTTTCCGATTAAGCTTCAGGAGTTTGATGAACGGCAAAAGTTCTTAAAATTATGATCCCTAGTTGAGTTATAGAACAGTTTATAGGGATTTCTTGAGTAAATTATAGTATTGCGCTTCTTTTTAGGTTTTGTTAACTATGGTATATAGGTTATCAGTATCACTATCATTTTCTTTGGTTAGTAATTGTATTAAATTCAGCAACAATTATTATTAACTATGGTGGATTTTAAATTGACCTTTCTGTTTCTTTCCAATGATTGAACAAGTTAAAAACAAAAAATCTGATTGCAAAACAAAGAGCTTGAACTTAAGCAGAGGGGGATGCCTAACTAAAGCACACTGTACCTCGTAATTAAGGTGGCATAAAAGTGCGCGCAATTAGTAGAAAACCTTCTCCAACCTCTTTTTTCAAAAGTTCAAAGGAAATAAATAGTGCTTTAGAGTCTCTCCCTTGAAGTTTTTATCTCGGATTCCGGGATAAGTTCACTTTTTTTTTCCTCAGAGGAGGTCTGTTAAAGCCACACTAAATTATAAAGGATTTAACTGAAAATAATAGGATCCTGACGTAACCCAGTCACTAATACTCTTTCCTTTACTTATAATAGTGATGTTTAAATTTTACTCCTTATCACACATGTAATTGTAGAAACATTATGAATCATATAACTTTGGAAAATCAAACTGATCTTTTTTTAGCTCTTTATTTTTTTTAATCTACACCTGTGCCTATGAGCACAACCAGCAAATGTGTTGGCGTAAATATTGTATTCAAAATGTGGCTTGATAGGCATGGAAAAGGGGTATCACCCGCTGGAGATTCCTCTTGACCTGATACGTTGTAGTGATGAATAATGATAATTATAAAAAAAAAAAATTAAGCAAATTTATAGCAAGTCCCTCATCCTGGTCCTTTTGGGAGTCTTCTTCGATGGTTGTGGGGATTGTCTGAAGTAAGCACGTGCTGTATTATGGGATTGGTGTATCCTGCAAGTTTATCGTGGAAGAGTCTATAGGGTTTGTTAATGAACGAATGTATTGTCGAAATGTAGAGGTGGTTCTGACATAGGAAGGAGTCTTTGCAATGATACGCAAAACCTTAAACTGAAATAGTTACATAATGGAGGTGTTAGACTTTTCAGGAGCGCTATAAACTTGTATTCCTTACGTCCATATGGGTTTTAGTGTGTAGGTTTCGATTTACAACAGAAGAGTGACTACAGAATCTTTAATCTGTTGTTCAGAGCTCGTATTATTTATCTCGTATGATGTCTCCATGTCAATCTTCTATCGAAGGTTAGTCCTAGGTAAGTTATAGTTTCAGTTTTTTGGACTATTAGGTCATCAATGAGCAGTGGGGGAAGTATCATAGTGAGGTTTAAAAGTTGATTGTTTTGTTTTTTGGAGGTTGATTTTTATTTCACACTTTTTCAACCATACTGTTACCAAGTCGAGATGATGCTGTAACGTATGTGTGGCAGGGGTTCGAAACTGATCTATTAAAAATTTCAACATATTATATTTAGAATACGAAATGACATAAATATCTTTGGCAATAAATTATTTTAAATAATTATTAATTTTATGAAGAAGATGTTTAAAGTCTAGGATACAGTCAGAAGTAAGAACTCTCTGTTGAATGCTCGAGCTACATACAGGGATACCCAGTAGTGAAAGAAATCCAAATTAGGTTTCTTTCTGCATTTGTTAGTATATCGAGTTTACGTCCTTAAAGTATTTTTTTCAAAATCGTTTGAACAAATTGGAAATAGATTTAAAAAAAAAAAAAGTTTAACAAAATCTCAGAGCTAAGTTTTTTGATGCATCAACTATATTACATTCTTATTTTCGATATCTCATTGGCTAACCGGCTCAAGATGAATCCCAACAAGAGACCCTTTTATTGGCTATTACTTAGTTGACTGGTTTCCTTCTTCCCCGTATATAATCCACCCTCTCTATTCCTTCCTTCCAATTTTAAACGAATCGATGGTTACTATTACCGTTATTTTAATCTTTATTATAGTTCTGTCTATAATAATACATGTTTAGTCGAAAAAGACAACTCAATTTCTCCCTAACTGGTAAACAATGGATAATGGACACGTCTATGATCTATTGCTTTTCCGAATTTTCATTTTAGAATTAAAAGGATGATATTAGTTAAATTAATAATTAATGTTTATTCGAAATAAACAAAGTTGAGAGAAAATAGAGGTTTTAAACGTGAAATTGTTCATTCAAACCAATATAGCTCCTAAACGGTAGATCCTAGCGACAAATGTTATATATTTCCTTTACAATTATGATCAAGACTGTAAATTTTCGATTCGAGTAACAACACCAGAGTTAGAGCGAGCAGCGCCTACAGAGTCGTGTCAACGACTGTATATTAAATGTAACATTTTTGATAGTGAAAAAAACGTTACTACGTGACTTTTTTTCATTTGAACCAATATAGCTGTGACAAATATTATTTTAAAAAAATATCTTCCATTAAATTTCTGACCAGGATATCATCAGAAAATTTTCGATTTGAGAGCTAGAGGGTGTCAATGAAGCCCCAACACTTTAAAAATGTAGGCAAACGTTACTTTTTTCATTCGAACCAATTTAACTCTTAAACGGTAGGTCCTAGCTACGAATGTTATATCAAAACATATTTTCCATTAAATTTCTGATTAGGAAACTTCTAAAAATTTTCGATTTGCGTAATACCAACAAAGCTAGAGGTGTCACAGAAGTCCCAACATTTTAAAAATGTAGGCAATCGTTATTTTTTTCATTCAAACCAATATAGCTCCTAAACGGTAAATCCTAGCGACAAATGTTATATAATAAAACATATTTTCCATTAATTTCTGATTTGGAAACTACCAGAGAATTTTTATTTGAATAACATCAACAGATCTAGAGGGTGTCAAAGATGCCCCAACGCTTTAAAAATGCAGGCAAACGTTACTTTTTCCATTCAAGCCAAAATAGCTCCTGAACGGTAGGCCCTAGCGACAAATGTTACATAAAAAAAAATATTCTTCATTTAATTTATGATAATGGAACTTTTGGAAAATTTTCGATCCAAGCAACACCAAAGCTAGAGCGTGTCAAAATGTTACATTTTTCAGAATGAAAAAAACGTTGCTTCGAAAAGGTATAAGTAGACCCTTGGACAAGAGACATATCCATGTCAAAAGCAATACTCGTATATTTTTATCTAAACAATTGATATATTCTGCTAACTTGCATTATATTTATGACAATTAATAATAAATAAATATTACTTTTTAATGGCTCTTTAATAATTTTTTTAATTGTTTCAATTTACAAAAATCGATAGTCATTAGTGAATTTGAAATTCATTTTAAATTAGTGAACTTAATTGTATGACTTTATAATTGTTAAAATATATTTCCGTGAACATTTTTTATTACATAAAATAAGTGAACTTTTAAAACCCAGGTTATTTTACATCTTTAAAAATTCCATGAGTGCGTAAAATCACTAGACACAGTCCGTTACTTGTTTTATTTTATTTTTTTAAATTATAACCATTTATAGAAATATCTAACGTGTTTTATTCCTGTAGTTAATTAAACTTACGAAGTTCTAAATATTGTAGAGTCTTGCTGATGAACCTTAGAACTAGATGGCTTGTAAATTACGCTTGATATTGCTGAACGTCAAGATTCCTCACCTAGTTAATTATTTAAGCATGTAAATTGTAATTAACAAGAGAAATAATTAAATACATCAGTATAAAAGCGTTTGACTGTGTTATAACGGTAAAGTCCATTATATCGATTATTCGGCTAAGAGTTCAAAGGGAAACCATCCCGCCATTTTAATAATACAGGAAAAAGGTGGATGTGAAATCCCCTTGTGGCAATATCGTAAGTGACATGAAATGGAACAATATTATTTTCTTGTATATTTTCACTCTGACATTCTCGCTACTTCACATCGTTTCTATGCTGCTGTCTGTTATATTCTTGGTTTTTGAAATAAAAATTGCAGTTATATTTAACGTTCAGAAGTATTACTTACATTGATTATAATGTAGTGACCAGACATACTTCAGACTATAACATCACCAATTTTGATAAAAATGTTTTGGTGAATCTACATCGGAAAAAAAAATGTATATATGTAGTTTTTTGGTTCGTCTAATTGTCTCCATGAACTATCAAAAAAAAAGTTGAAAAGTGATGAAATTTATTTTATAACTTACTTTTTATGTCGTGTTAAAAAATTGTATTCACCTGGTTCTTTTGTACATGGAAATTATTAACCAAGAACCAAGTCTCCGATATCGGAAAATGTTACGGCAATGACCCGGAACTCGGACAAAGATATATAGGAAAAAAAAAACATTAAAAAAATATTAAATATATGTATATTTTAATAAAACTGATTTCATATTTATGGTGAATCTAAAACAAACAAGTACCCTGGAAGAACCCTTCAAATTGTTATTTTAATTCCAAAAAGTGTCCGTAATTGAAGGGTTTGGTGGGTGTCGTTATGTCATTTTTTTTTAAATACAATCTAGTTCATTGGATGAAAGATTTGTGAGCAGAATTGTTAGATAGCAAAATCTAAATACTTCAAAACAACTAGAAAAAGACGTAGGAAGAAGATGAAGGGGCTATGTAACAATTTCGTGCAGAAGGAAATTGTGAAACAAAAAAAACAAAAAAACTTTAAACATATAATACTCAAATTTTCTCTTATTATATAACTCATCCATATCATCTGAATTAATTCAAATCAAATTTAGATGGTTGTTAAGAAGCCCTATATATACCGTATTTCGTATATGTGGAGTGCTACTTTGTACTTAAGAACGAAAATAATCACTTTTGGTTTTATTTTTTAGTCTTATTTTTTCACAAAAACTTTAAGCTTATGCAATAGAAATTCTTATGAATTGAATAAAAGGAAAATTTCATTTATTCAATCAGCTATTCTATGGATCGATTCTATGGAATATCGAATCATAAATGCATGCCCACGTGCCACATGCTCACAAAATACTGCTAAAAAAAAATTGTTTTCTTCTATAATAATTTATAAATGACTTTTTTATATATTGAATCTAAATAGAATTTTTTATTTTATGTAGTTGTCAAAAAATGGTGATCCTTTTTTAGCAATATATAAATAAATATGTATGTTAAAAAAAAAATATTTAAAAACAAACCTTTTCTGCAATGGGTCCTTGAGTTCCCTTTCCTTGAAATAAGTTCATCCTTACACCTCTGTAAATCCATCAAGAATAACTAGCCTTGTGTTCTCCTCAGCCATTACCATAAAAGTGAATAATCAATGAATGTTATTCCTGCATGTGAATAATAGAGCTAAGACCCCTTAAGGGACTGAACGAATACCGTGGGAACTTAACAAGCAGGTACTTTGAGAAGCGGATACTAACCCTCTTTAGTGCGGAAGTATCTTTCAATATTGGTTGAATATAATAAATTGTTTTAGAGGATTTAAAGAAAAACTGTAGTTTACACTGTTATGGAATTGAGAATATGTATCTGCATACCATTCATCGGACGGGGCTAAAAAATTGCATTGTTTTTTTTAATAATTACACTTCTCACAGTTGATCAATTGTTTCATTTCTTATATACCTTAAAAGATATTGTAAAGGAAGTTAAATTATATGTGAAAAAATAAATAGACAAAATAAAGCGATTTAAAGACATCTTAAGTCTAAAAAAATAATTGTTAAAAATTTTATTCCCCTCTATTGGTTGCTAAGACTTGTTCTATAGCAATAAGGTTTCATCATTATTCATGTACGTTATTTCTTCTGAAATTACCTAATACGATAGATATAAGCTTTAGGAATGCTTCTCATATCGTCATTAAGCGATAGCAGTCTAGAATTCGCACATCTATGGAAGTTTTAATTTTTAAAGATTCCTGAACAATTTTTTTTTTTTTTTAATTTCGTTTGTTATTGAGAAGCACCAAAGGAGCATTACAGACTTAGTGAAACAGGTTCATGTGTCATACTTTGGGACTAAACTTGGTGAACAGCATGAATTGCCAATGCCGCATAAAGTATGCTATGTGTGTGTAGAAGATCTTAGAAAACGGTCAAAAAAGTCTTTAGATTCTCTGTTCTCAAGATATGGAGGGAACCAACGAGTCATTCTGATGATTGCTACTTTTGCAGAGTTGATATTGCTGGCCTTATCTCAAAATACAAGAAAGTGATAATCTACCCGTAGGGTTGCCGGTCCCCGAGCTACTGGCCATTTTTTTTTTTTTTTTTTGCATATCAATTTATTAATATTTACAACTGTACAAATATATACATCAAGTAAATGAGCTGATAACGATTACAATAACAAGTCATAACTTGAAAAGTACTACTCATCGTAGCACTTAGTAAGTATTTTGGAATGTGCAATCAGAGTTAGATGAACCATATGAAGAACTCCAATGCATTACAAAAGATGTAGAGCCTTATTTGTTTACTCAGACCGAGCTTAACGATTTGGTTAGAGATAGTTAGAACCAGCTGAATTGCTTGTATCTAATGACGGGTCGTTCTGAGTGGAACGGAACGTGGAACTGGTTCAAGCTTTAAACCGGTTTGGAACGAAACCAATCGCCCAAGTTTTTCGTTCCCTTAGTGTAGTAAAGTTTAGATTGCACTCTAGTTTCGTTCCACCCAAGGTCATTCCGACTGCTTTGTTGCGTTGATCCTTCCGCTGTTGATTTCCTCCCCCCTATCCATCGCTCTGCCACCCCGCCCATGAGCATCTTCAAAATGAACCCCTTTCTTTGAAATTTTCTATTCTAAATACTATTGGATTTGTAGAAATGGACCACACAAGGTTTTACTGCTTAAGTAATTAATTTTTTCGCTATTTGTTTAAAAGGTAATGGAGCAGTCACAAGAATTCATTACTCCTTTTTTCTCGGAACCAATGTAGTAGGAAAATTCTCGCTCAATTGTGCACTACACTTGAGCTAACCTCCCCCTTCCCCAAAAATTAAATTCTAGATTGAATAAAACTATTTTAAAAGTATACATTTTTTAGTAAGTATACTTAGCCATTTAAACCTACTTAATATTATAGTACCTATAATATTTTTAATTATAAAATAGGAGGAGGAGGTTAACAGCTTGAAGTCACAAAAAGGTATGTAACGAAAATGCATGGTTCATAGGTAGAAGGTTAGTAAAACACGTGGAACGAAGAGTGGAACAGACCGTAAATTCTCATTCCACTTTTAACTCGGAACGGCCCTTCAATAGTATTTAGTAAGTTAGTCAAACTGGCGTGGAGCGGAACGAAAACTGGAACTAGTTCCAATCGTGGAACAGAACGTAAAATCTCATTCCACTTCTAAGTTGAAACGACCCTTCACTACTTGGATCATAACTAAAAGAAAAGCACTTGTTGGCATTTGGCACCGTTATGTGTATAGAAAGAGGAAGCAACAATTTTCATGCAAGGGTCGTACACAAAAACTAAGGCTAAATTTGGATTCAACTCATAAAAATCAGCTATTAAATTCTTTTTTTTTTTTTTTTTTTTTTTTTTTTTTGGCCTGCGTAATTTTTCAATTTCAAAATGGTTAATTTATGTATTAAGTTAATATCCTATCGTCGGAATTAAAACAATGACTAGAATCCTAAGTCAAGTCCTAAGCTTTAGCAACTGCTCTGCTCCCACCCAGAATCCAGTTATTGAGAAAACAATAATGGGATCTCTTCAAATCCAGCATTGCTCTCTGCAAATTACTTTCCTGCCTACGCTACTAGTTCAAAGTTCATTAGGATAAATGAGTGTATTTATAGTTTTTACTGTTGGTATATTTACATTGTTTATTTTATTCCTTACTTCATTGTAATTTGTTTTCTTATAATACTTTTTCTTATATTTTGTATGTTTATATACTATAGTAATTATATCATTATAGGAATGAATTAGTTACACAATTGTTTGTAATATACGTCAATCAGTTTTTTTTTTTGTTAATCATTCTTAATTTTATTAATATATACTTATTCCTGTATAGTTATTTGTACAAATTTTAAAAGATTTCAACTCTTATTTAATAATTGATCAGATCCTCTTGTCTTGTACCCGAATCCACTATCTTCTTGTTCGTCGAATTTTCTCCCCCATTAACTTCGATGGATCGGTACAGCTCTACCCGTGGGAATTCCCGGATACACCGCAATGTCCTTTGAATCGTTTCTCCAGGTATTCTAGTCCTTTAGATATTATGGTTTCGTTCGGAGATAAAATCACTTCCCATTTCTTCGGGAGATCACATCGTCCGCAGTATACGGAACCATAAAATATTTCGGATTTTCGGCAAATATTTGTTATCTTATTTTTTTGGGTAATTACTAACTTATCTAAATATCATTAAAAATCACCATTGAAGTTTAGTAATTAACTTATAATAAATACCAACTCCTGCGATTTGACAGATTAACTTCGATTCAACATCTCCTGCTGAAGCAATATTATTAAACTATTAATCTTATAGATCTTAGTATTGGCTTATCTGAATATACAATATTGCGCTCAACAGAAGTTCCAATTAGGACCTAATAGATCACACAACCAACTACGTACTTCTAATACGAAATTTGGTCTTCTGGGTGATTTATGTGTCTAATTAACTTGCAATTATTAATCACTGAAAAAAAATGATCAATGTTGATGGCTAGGTGAATGAAATATTTGAGGGATTATTGTCAATCTAGATACATTTATAATTAATTAATAATCAATAATAATTTTTAAAAATAGACGTTAATAAATAAATAATATTAGGTGTGAATAATTTTTTTGTAATTATAATAAAAACCATAATTATAGTTTACATAATTATAATTATAAACATAATAAAAAAATATTTATAAGGCATAGCTGACTGTAAAGTATAGGAGATGTAGATAGTTGCATTGCTATGCAATGCGATAAAAAATATTTTATTTTGATCTGCTGATTATCTATGACTGCCTACCCCAACTATCTACATCTCCCGTAGATATATTACTATACACCGTATCAATATTATTATTTTAAAATTATATTTAACAGTTTTTTAAATACTTTTTAAAAAATTAAAAAGTATTTTTAAAAAATTTAAAAATTAAAATTATATTTAAATACTTTTTGTTTTTTAACTATTCATTCATGTTTAAAACTATTTCGTTATTCTAAAGAGATTTTTTTTTTTTACCCTACAATTAAGGTTATGAATTCAAATAAGATTCGTTTTAACTAATTAAAAATTTAAATAAGAATTCGTGGAGTTTATTATTTTTTTTGTACATTGTCTGGTATTTACGTTAACTTACATATTATCTGTTGAAAATAATAAATGCTAAATGCTGTAAACTAATTTATTCCTCGAATAATTGTTGTTTTTTAAATAAATATAGATTGTTCTTATTACTGGAATATGCTTTGCAATAATTATTTATTTTTAAACGGAGGTGCTTTACAGCATGTCTAGAATCCCTACCAACTCAACACATATATTTAAAATACGTGCGTATGCTTTTTTTGGATTTTTACTTTTTATGACATTGATTGATGAATTTACTTATCCAATCAATAAACATATATTTACGGCAGGAGGTGCATAGACTCACTCTCAGACGCCTACCTGACCTAGTCCACGATTTTATCAAGAGTTCCAAAGAAGCATTAGGATTCAATCCATCATCTCTATCAGATCTCCAGGCACTTTCTTAATAGAATATTTCTTAGAGGTCAGGCATTTCCTCGGGCAATACCATTTTCTATTTATGATATAAAGTAAATATTTTTAGTCAACAAAAATAATATATTTATTTATTTTTATATAAGTGTATTACTCCTTCTGGCAGCGAAATGTAAATCATTTTTTCGCCTAATTTTAGTCTTCCTGTGCCTAATTTAAGAAACCTGTTATTTTATCAATAATTTTTCAAATTTCAAATGTAGTAGCAACCATTATGCTCACAGTAACTAATGGTTATTGTGGGAAAATATCGATTTTCCATTTTGAAAATTTTTTGAAGTTTGAATATCGGTACACGATATATCGGTGACCAAAAATGTCGATACTTCTATATAATGTGATTTATTTTTCTATATAATACCATTTTAAATATTCTTATCATGTTTCAATGATATTTCTGTTTATTTTATCATTTTAGTTCATTTATTTCACAACTTAAATAAGAAAAAAATGATTCCAAATCTTAAAAAAAAAAAAAAAAAAATTCTCTTTATTTGTTTAATCCACACCTGTCATTTATCATGTGACAACAAGCAGATGTGATAAATTGTTGTATACAAGATAATTGGCATGTCAGGTATGAGGGACAGCACCCAGCGGTACTTACTCCAAACATGAACATGATATATAATCAGTTTTAACGGAGTAGATCCCTCAACCAACTCCTTTTTAGTCTCCTTTGGGTATTATCTATCTGGCAAGCTTATGGAGGTCATACTTTGTATTAAATTATTGATATGTCCGTGAAGTTTGTCGTGAAGTCTTTTACATAAAGTCTGGATGTGATCTTGTCCCATGGGTATGTATAAGTCTGTGTGTAAAGTTTTGTTATTGACATACCAGGGTGATTCTTTTAAATTTAAAATTAGTTGATTACGAATTAATCAGTAGGCAGAGTACTAAGCTTTCCAACTGTCCCTTGGCTACAACATTAAATGATTAACTTATTTAAACCATTTTTCAAGTTTTTTTACTTTTTTTTAAATATATTATAATTGTATGCTGTATTTTTGTAATACTGAGAAAACGAAATACCGTAAATTACGTATCTATAAGAGAAATACATGAGAGTAAAAAATATCGATAGTTTTTGTATATCCTGTATCGATTCCACCTCTACCCACAGTCATTAATTTTTTTTTTTTTTTTTTAGAATTAGCCATATATTTTTATTTTTATTTTTTTTACTACTTACCATTTTGTCCTATTTTTCTTGGACTAATGATGAGATTACAATAACTTTAAATTAACAATGCCTTCAATATTTGAATGAATTATTTTGAACCTCTTAGTTAAAATGCAGGAAATGTATATCAGAATCAAACATTTGCTTTTTTTTTTCAAACATATTTCTATCAAAACAAAGGATATAATTATAAATTTCTGTCCAATACTATACAAATACTATTCAAAACTTGATCGCTTTTGTCGCTGTTGCTGATTAGAATAATTTTCCCACAGCCTCCAATATTGCTGTTAAACCGAAGTTTCTGTTAGTTGGGCCAATAAGGATCGTGGGAACCCGTTTCCATTGTCGGTCCGTCCTCTGAATGGTCTCAGAAGTGTCTTGTTTGTGACAACTTGGAAGTAGGGTTCTCAAATATTTTCCGAACCGGCTCCTCATAAATATTTAATGTTTACCAGTTTTTAATTAGGATTAATTATAGCTGATTGTTGATACAGTTGTAATTTTAACTACGTTTTCTTTAATCATTTTCTCTTTCGGTCTTAGGATGAATATTTAAATTTTCAATGGTAATCGAGGCATTGAGGTTAAATTACTAATTATGATATTTATTGCAAAAGCACAGTAATTTATTACAGACTAATATTATAAATGATCTTGCATTAAATTGATTATGAACATACTGCGGCTAAGAAAAAGTAGGTCGGTCGAACGCTTATTCAACTACTTTTTAACTTAGATAACTATTTTTTTTTTAATTTACTTTATTAATTATACTAATTTGTTTTCTGTGTGGAATTAAATTCACAAATGAAAAATGTGTTTCCAATCAGTTAAATTGAGGAAGGTAGAGAGGTACTTACATATTGATTATCTTTAATTTCTTTCTATTTATTTACTATTATTATTTATCTCTCTATCAAATTTTGTTTTCCTTTATTGCTCCCTTAATCTGAATGTAACATCCCCAATGAAAGTCTCTCCGTAAAAATAACAACATATACTTTACCCACCTTAAATCATACCGAACCATCCAATATAGTAGACTGTGTTAGAAACTTTTGAGATTAACCAAACGTATTTTTTCCCCAACGTTTCGGCCACATCTTTGATGGCCATCTTCAGGGTAGATGGGAAATTGAAATGACTAAAAAAGATGTAACATCATAGTAACACTCTTTCACGAAGAGAACTGAGTTTAAAAACATTCGGATGTTTCTATGATTATAAAGCGGGTGTCATCAGTTGAAAAGAATTGGCGATTAAGCGTGGAAAATGACAATATTTAAGTAATGTTTACTACCATTATTGAAGATATCCGTTCATCTTTTGTTTTATTAATTTTTCTACCTCATACATATCATACCGATTGTCTTTATTACTGACTGACTGTGTTTATCATACTATCGACAGTATGATACCTTTTCAATTCTAATTTTATACATATTTTATTTTAATGGCCTAACGTATTAATTTACAATTCTTTTTTACGAATAAAAGATGTATGAAGCTCGAAAAAAATTTCCTGGAATTATATCCCATGTGATAAAATAAAATTTTATCTTGATTTCAGCTCGAAAAATCATGCAAAAATATTAATTTGAATCGAAGTTACAAAAGATCTACTCTCTAATTAAATAGTCAATGGTTATTGGATAGGCAATGGATCATATTTGGTGCATGGATTTGTTGAAGTTTTGTAAGGACTTTTAATGACTATATTACGTAACTTGTATTTATATTCATTGATATATTTTAAGCGTTTTGATTTCATATTGCATTTTTTATTTATATTTCAAAGTACAGACTTAAAATAATGACCGTCGCGAATTTTAGTATATTAAATTTCTTATGGATTTTTGTTTTTATATGAAGATGATTAGGGATGCATTCAGAAAGAAAAAAACACGTTCAAGTAAAAAATTATAATAGAGTGCCAACGTTAATAGCTTACAACTAAAGCTTAAACATAACATTTGCCGAAAGTGCTTTTCTATTGAAAAAATAATAAAATTGTAGATATATAAAACATTATATATTTTACCCATCTAAATTTTAGTTCAGATAATTATTTAGTCATTAATTTAAAATAAAATTGAAAATAATATATAGTCCAGCCAATGATGACTGAAATAAGGAATATAGAGTGCATTAAATATGCAATGATTTTTGTCCTCAGGAGTTGTTAAAAGGTAAACCTACTAAAAGTACCCACCCCTGAGGGGGAGGTTGAGGCGGGGAAGAGGGGAGATCCTATTTTTGGGTTTTTGACTATATCCCGAAAACGGTGGACTCTAGGAAAATATTCTACTGACCAAAATTAAAGCCAATTTAATTTCTATTTAAATTGTTTTTATATATATTTGTCTAACCCAACGGTTTTCGAGATAAACTTTATTAAAAATTGATAATGCTCGAAAAAAAAAATATTTACCTCACTTTTTGTCAAATATTTGCTTAAAGTGCCTGAAAAGTCTATAGGTAATTAAACTACATTTAATTCTCTACAACTTTGATTCTGACATTTTTTCTGATAAACGACCGTGAAAGACACTGGAAGCAAATGTTTGAGGTATAAATTATTTTTTTGCGAAAATTATCGATCTCCAATAAGGTATATCTCGAAAACGGTTGAAAGTTCGACAAATATGTATTAAACCATTTTTAATGAAAATTGAATTAGCTTTAATTTTTATTTATAACATATTTTTCTAGAGTCCACCGTTTTCGAGATATAATATAATATAACCCAAAAACGGAACCTTCTCCTCTTCTCCCCACCATAAGCTCAACCCCAGGGCGGGGACTTTTAGTATGTTTATCATCTAACTACTCCTAACAAAGCCCTGAGATCAAATATAATCGCATATTTAAGCACTCTACAATATGTTTATTGACTGGACTATTAAGAATCAATATTTAATTAAACATGTTGTTACATTTAAATAAAATAATACTTACCCAATCAAACTATTTCTATAGACGAATTAGTTATACAAATCAAATAAATATAACCCAACTTGTGTTGCAACATTTTGATTGTGATCATGAATTGCATGGAATGTTACTGTCGTAATTCGCCCATTCTATTCAAATTAAGACTATTAGCAATTCATATTCCTACGCCCACATATTTTTAAAAATTACTTTTTAGATGTCATATTCAATTTCAACTATCCATTCAGAAAATTGTAAGTATTTCCATATGAATCATTGCCACGTTTGTTGACGTATTTTGTTCTCTGTTACATAAGTGAGAAAGGTCATTGCATCCTTGAGGTCTGAGTACGAAACATTTCTTGAAGTTCTTTTGTTGCTCTGATACTTTTCACTATATGATTATTTTGTTTTAAATTTTATATATATTAGCCTTATAAATTAATAGTTTATCCATATCATTTTATTCGTCTTAAACAACATAAAATACCCTCTTCTATTAAACATAATTATATAATCTCTAGTAATTTGAAATATAATCTAACTGTGTCAAGATAACGTTAGGAAGGCCATCTATGATTTTGGGCTGAACTCTATTCATATCGTATGAGATAAAATCACTCATTGAGTCGTCATGCTTAATGCACAAACAAAAAATTCATGCGTAATTTATTTTATTTGTAACCTTAGGTTGTACTGCGTTATTGCTTCTTTTTTAGGTTATGCATTAATTTTTTATGGTATCAAATAATAATAATACTATATTTGTTTACAATTTACAATTCATATCAACTATCCATGTTCCTGCTTACATCCTCTACAACATTAATATAATTTTATTTAATAGTATAATAGGTTTTACAATTCAAAGTTTATCTCTAAACAGTGGGAAAATTAAGAAGAAAAAAACACATAGCAAAAAAATAAATAATAATAAAAAATAAATAATTTAATAAAAAGAAAAAAATTAAAATAGCTTATATGTATATATCTTAAAAAATACGATAACATAAAAATAACTAAAATTTATTTATAACAACACATATCAAACATAACTGACAAGATACGTATAAACTAGATTAAGCTAGGAGTACATGTTTCGTTATTTTTTGCGTGTATCTTTTAAGTGATGTTTTATTGTAATCACAGATTTCTCGAATAAGCAAATTTTCTGATATTCTTGTTTTTCCAAAGTATGTTTTAGTTTAATCATAGACGTTGGATAGGGTAATCTTTAATTATCCTCATACACAAGTCTTGTATCTTTTCCAGTTTACGGTAGTTGGATGCAAAAGTTGAGCTCCGCACGGGTGAGACATATGTGGTATCAAATTAATAAGCATAATAATGTGAAGAACAACTGACTAATTGATAAAAAATAATGTAAAAGTAAGAAAGAAAAGAAACACAATAAAATAAACAAATATCTATTTTTATTTAATATTTTTCTTTTTTAAACATTTAGCCATATTTAATTCCTAAAAATAATTCCTGCCATTTCCTCCGGTCGTTTTTTTTAGCTCGTTTGGCATTCTTTGTAAATTGTTTTAATCGTGTAGAGGACCGTTTTATCTTGCTGTAAGTACTCTCTCATCGTAATGTCTAAAAGATTATGAAGTATTACTGAGTTAGATTTATAAATAATTAAATTTAAAAGGAGGTTTTTTATATTGTAAAAAAAAATCAAAACCTATAACACTGCAAACCATGAAGGGTCTACGGTTTAGTTCAGAATGTACTCTTTCTTGCACAGAGCTTGTGCAAAGAGGTGATTTTACTCTCAATCTTAATTAAAGGTACCCACTTTATAGAGACTGAGTGAGCCCAAATAAGGTCTCCCTAAACATTCTCTGATACATCGGAGGTAACGATCTTCTGCCTCAGCCATATCCCATACACTTCTATTTACTTTATTTCCATTTTAATTTTATTCTAATAGCCTCTTCTCGCAATTCTACAAAAATCGTTTGGTATCAGTAATGATATCGCAGTCTTTAATTTTACAGCCATTTCTAGTGGCATATACCTAAAATCGACCTGGTTCCTCTTTGTTGGTGTTCAAAGCCTTTCTGCTAATGGCTTACCTGTCATTAATTTACCTGCTAAGTGAGAACATATTTTTTTTTTTTTTTTTAAATTTTTACCATTTTATTTTGCTTTTTTGATCTACTATAAATATTTACCAAAAACCAGCCGGCATTTCTCTTCAAGTACTACTAACAATTTTAACTTTGGCCTCCAATGGAATCCTTACAAGAGCTCCCCTCTCGAGGTTGGATTTATTGCTGAGTTTGTGGGTTATTTGCGTAGCAGACCTTCTACCTATCGGTTAATCTCACTGACTAATATATTACGTCTCATTCAGACTGGATCGCTTTCCAAATAACGAGGAATATATCTGAAAGCGTTGAAACTGTTCCCATCCAATCTTGTTGAGATAACCGAATTAATATGCATTTTACACAGACATAGCGCTTTGTTCTAGGAACTGGTACTAGTATTGATAGAGAAATTAGTCAAGCGTGTGATCCAATCTCTGGTTGGTGCTGATTTCTATGTATTCGATGGGAAATGCCTTGAATTTTACATTGATAGTTTAATTGTGTTATTTTATAAAAAAAATGTGATGCCTATTAAAAAATACAGTCAAAACCGATAGTTCGAAAAACTCGGTAAGTCGAAGTGAAACCCATTTCCCGATTACATTTTAACGATGTAAATATTCGTATTTTCATCGTAAATATTTCAATACGATGAATTGTATTCGTTTATTCGAACCAAAAATCGTTAACTCTAAATTTAGTTTTTAACTGCACACCTTCCTTTATACTTTTAATACGCATTTTCTGAGGCGGGAGGCTCTATAAGTCGTAGTTTCCTGGAACCATGAACATGTACAAAGCAGTATATCTCAACCCAATCCTTGCTTATCTTCAGTACTGTTTCAATTTATTGTGTCAATTTTGTTTTTATCAGCCATGGCTACCTGGGGAGAAGCTTATGTGTTTGCAAACAATTCAATGTGTGATAAATCTTCGCACTCCCGAATGTATGCAGAAGCTAGTTACAAACTATTTTAAATTATGTATTTTATTATGTTTTATTCGCATTTGTCTTCCTGCCCTACAGTATTCCTTAATAAAATTCTATTGATCCCTGTTGAACAGATTCCCTATCTGAGACTCCGACAAGACAAATGTTTTTTGACAAACTTGGAATCCACATACAAGAACGATAGGAAACTGCTCGTCGTTTTAGACTTCTTCAGCATTTACTAGACAAACGTTCAAACTTACCGATTAATTACAAAAGGCTCATTTACATGACAGTTATCAGACCTATCTGGACATATTGAGTTGTCTAACCACCTAATTCATCTCGTATCTAATCCTTGCAACCCAAAATCCTTAATGCTTCTTACTTTTTCCCAAATGTTTCATACTTTACTAATTTAGCTCAAACCAGATACTTATCCTTTCATAGTAAACTCCATACCATTCTAATCCTCTAGTCTTTCAACTTGCTTCCCATTCTGTTCTAGATAATCCACGGAGGCGTTTGAAAAGAAGATGGCCGATAGACCTTTTTATATAGAATGTTTTCTTTTTATTGAAGTGCTACTAGTGAGTGGTTCTTCACATGTTATTGAGAAGTCATTGTAATAATTTCCTCAAATTTACTTATTGTCCATATCGCTTATTTGCTGCTACAACGACATAACTCAAAAACAACTTTTGAGTCACCATTGTTGTACAGATCGTCCTGTACTTTATTTACAAGACTTTCCATCTGAAAAATTGAAGTTTTTGAGTTATGTCATTGTTGCAGCCAAGGAGCGATATATGTATGCAGTTGTAAATATCAATAAATAGTCAACAAAAAATTTGCATTAGTATCTCAAAAAAATTTGCATTAGTATCTCAGTTTCTGTTAATGTTTATGCTATAATGAAAAAAATAATAGAATAATAAACCAGACAGTCTTGTGAAAAAATAAATGATTAAAACATTAAGTTGCTTAAAATTAATTGCTGTCACACACACACAAACATGTATATACCTATATCGGAATAACTGTGAATTCGATATCTCAAAAAATCTACAACTCGAAATAAATTCTTACACCCTTCAGCTTAGACTTATCGAGTTTGACTGTAATTATTTTTATATCGAAAGCACATATATTTAATTTTTTAAGCAAATTCTTTAAGAAGTCTACTTAATCGAAGCATATTAAAAAAATACTTAAATTAATTTTTTTTTTTTTTAATTTACCTTTACTTTGTATCTGAAATTTTTGAAGTAAGTTCAGGCATAAACAAGTGATCATATCCTTAGCATTTGGACCCATAAAGAATTTTATAAAATTAAATTATATGAAAACCATTAAATGCCTTAAAATCGTAAACTAAATACATCGAACAGAATATCGTACCGATTCCTGAATTTAATTTTTTTTTTTCTCTCTCTCTTAAGTTTATTTTAAATATTATGGAATTGTGAATCTTTATGTTTTCAACGTCCACCTTCTAACTCAGCTCAAAACATTTTACGTATCAACTTTTTTTTTTTTTTTTTTTTTTTTTTTTTTTTTTTTTTTTTTTTTTTTTTTTTTTTTTTTTTTTTTTTTTTTTTTTTTTTTTCTGTAGAATATAATAATATTAATATTTAATCATGTTTAAAAATTAAATATAATTGAACTGTCTCTCAGAGACGAGGTTATATTTTGCTTCATTATGTATATTGGTGACCCCTCAAGGCGGAGGTCATAAGTTCATCCTTTAGAATTCATCAATAATCATCAACTTTATCCTCGTACTCATTCTTGCAAATTTAATTATTTAAATATTATACATCACTTATTCAAATTATTTATTATTCAATTTATTATTATTCTTAAACTTGTTTTCGTCTTTCAATAAATTTAAATTGGTTTTTCTACAACGTCCTGGAATTGCATTGCTCCGTTACCTCTCTTTAACACCGAATTCGTTAGATGCCAAATTTTAATTTATTTAATGTTTTTAATTCCAGTTACCTAGTTATTTATATTTTTAAATATTTTATTTTTATTATTAATACGCTTTTCTTAACTTCACCTCTATGTAACAGAATCTTTCATCGTGATTTTCACCAATTTTCATCCCATTAACTTGAAAATTTCCACACTTATCAAGGACCAATGACAATACAATAATTGCACAACTTTGTTCCAATGTTCTCACTTGGTCTAGTTAAATTACCCTTCCAAGATAGGGTTAAAAGTAGTAGGTTTTACGTTTTTATATGGTCCAGATGGGTCCTAAGAATAAAAAATCAACTGAAACTAAATTTGATTAGTAGAAAATGTTTGGGGGGCAAAATACCCAAACTTTTTAAACTTTTTTTTCAGATTTTGGAAAAACAAAAAACATATAGAAAAATGCGTTCAATCGAAAAATATTTTATTTACACAATTAAAGTTTATTAAATTGTGCGTCTAACGACATCCTTTTATTTTATTTAGGCGTTTAGCCCACGATCGATTGTCAAACATCGAATAATTTTGCCAACTTCAAAAAGTTAGTTTTGGTCATGTTTAAGAGTCTATAAAGCAGAAATAGCTAATTCAATAAAAAAATGTTATGTACTAAAAGTTCTAGGTCATTAAATTTTTTGCTAGATAGGATTTTTAATGTAAAAATTTACCCATTCCTACTCTGAGATATGTCACAAAACAAAAATTGTTGGTAGGTTTTGGATAAACTGTGTTAAAATTGCAATAAAATCACGAATAGTACAAGGAAACTAGCTTCGAACCTTGAACAAATTTTTAACCACACATAACTTTTTAGTTAGGTTTGCTAGAATAGCTTGTTTTTCTATTTTTTTTTAAACTATACTTTTTTTTAATATTTATTAAAGAATTCTTTTTCTATTACAATTTTTTAGTCAATAATGTATTCTTATGAATGGTATACAAAAAATCAGTTAGCGTTATAATTTATTTCATCAATTAACTTTTATGATTAAATTTTGATTTGAAGAGTTTGGTGGATAAATGGGTCATTTATTAACGAAACATAGTAATTTATGTTTAAGTTATTTTTTTTACATTTTCCTTTAGATGGATAATGTTACTTAGCCTCTTCATCTTTCACATATACCTTTCTCCAGTTCTTTTGAAACCTTCAGATTTTGCTACCTAACACTTCTTCACATAAATTCTTCCTTCAATAAACTAGATTATATATATATATTTTTTTTAATGTAACATAACCCCTTTATCCACTAAATCCTTCAATTCTTATAATAATAGTTCTTTCTGAAAAAAAAATATCCAATAAGTAAAGTTTAATCAAACCACTTTATTTTTCGAATTATAAAAGTTCTATGGAATTTTAAACATAGTTTTAACTTTTGGATATGTCAATATTTTAAACCTGTATTATTTACTTATTTATAATTATTTGAAACTTGATGCATGATTTCTTAATCATCTAATAATTCCTGATCATGATCACATGATTTCTTCTATTATTTTCTTTGAAACATCTTTATTATATTTTTATCATAGTTTAACTTACAACTCAGTTTCTTTTTTTCGTCTTCGTTAATGTTATTATTGTTATTTTTATTGTTTAGCTGATTCGTTTTATAATAATTCCTTCCATATGACTTTTGTCATTAAGTTGGTTTTTGAAGGTACAATTTAAAAATAAAAAAATATTGGAAAATAATTGTAATTTTCATACTTTTAAATTTATGATCTATCTAAAATAGAAAAAAAAAAAAAAAATCAACTGATTTTTCTGTAAATATCCCTTTATTATTACACAAGCCAACATTTATTATCAAGATTCTTTATATAATTCATTTGCGGCGTCCGAACACAAATGAGAATTTCATTCAACTTTTACGACTGTCACCATGAAGAATGATGATAGTTATAAAATTAAGTTTTGATTAATAATTCCAAAGATTTTTCAGTTGTGTAACAATAATATTAACGTTTAACTATACCATCTTCTATCCTAAGGAACATTACCTGCCTGTCTTATAATTTGTCCTCTTATATACGCAACGTGTACAGAAAATATATTATTTTAAACCCTCAAGTTTTTAATTAATTTATCATATTTAAATAAATTCTAGTGAACATAGAATGAAGTAAAAAATAAATAGAATATTTAGGCGGAATTGACGCTTGGGGCGGCCGGCAGCCGGGCTTAAAAGTTTCGATCCGATGCATTATCTATGACCATCCCCCGTATACTCCATTGCCTTTGGAATCATCCCTCCAGGAGAAAAGAGCTACATAATTCAGCCAGTTGCATGGTTTAGTAGCATGGAATTTCTCCAGCGGTGACCTCCAAGAACAATAATACATGGCCGTGGTTAGCTTTAAATAGCTACTTGTGGGAGGAGTCTGCCATTAATCTGTGGAGATTATTTCGCTGGCTTTCCACTTTGTTAATTCTACGCTTTGAGCAGATGATATAAACTAACTGAAATTAAATAAATATTTACTGTTTAAATATGTTGAGACTAGGAATGTTTCGTTTTGTGCATAGTCAATATTTAAGCCGTCGTTTCCTGTAAATCTTTCATTAAATTTATTTATCCTGTTCAGAAGCTATTTTCTCTCCAGTATGATTTTTAAATTTTACCGCTCAATAGTATATATATGCATATCAGAAAAGTTTTTTTCTCTTTAATTTTTAAATCAACAACACACTTATCCTGTGTCAGAGGTGATGATGATATGCACGATAACTGGTACCTCAGGTATGAGAAATGTCAGCATGGTACATGATAATTAATTTTAACGAAGTAGATCTCTCAACCAACTCCTTAAATAATGTATAACAAAGGTGCATGAATCGATCCCTGCGGTACTCCAGCCTTATTGGTCATATAGAAGAGGTATTTGAGCCTGTGTTAGGAATGTAATTTACAAATCATCACATAATAAAATGCAGCCTCACATAACCGCAGAAACGTCCAAGGCCTAGATTATGCTGTTCTATGCAATTCGATCTTCACAGAGACCGACCGCAAGACCAGAGGTCAGTTGTTATCCAAGAATAGTATGTCTCGTAATTGCGGTTTACCAATATCTTATTACTCGATTTTTATCTACTTTCAGGTTGCAGGTTGGTATTATATTGCAAATTAAAGCGCTAATGCTACAACATATTTATTAAATGGGAAATATTGAACACCTGAAAATTTCACCTTTTTAAAATATTACTATGGATGGTAGATGATTTCTCTTTTCATATATAAATTAGTTTGGACTAATATCAAAATTGTGAAATAAAGGATAGCAGGATCGGTACAATTGAATCGAAAAAAATAGGCCGTTCATTATTTCCTAGGAATCGATCGAGTTCGCTGATGTTTAATCGATGGTTGGTAGATTATCGATAATTATGTTATCGATAATTAGTAATTAGCTTGGCCTTTAATTCATAGCATGTACGTTATATGTTGCATATAATAAATGTTTTTTATATGTTTAAATCATGTTCTGTTAACTCACTCAAGCAATGCTTCTTTATGATTCATATTTATTTTAAAAATTTCTAAGCCGATTTATCTTGAATCTAGAATCTAATTTCTGGAATCGGTATCGACTCAATGAAAAATTCTACTAAATATCTCTCTCAAGAATATCTTAATTAAATGATATGGTATTAGTTAGGATCTTAATATAGTAAATTTTAATTTAAAGATAATTACTATGTGCCAAAAGTAACATTTTCCGAGTTCCGAGATCAGAAAGCTAACAACAAACGACTTTCACCCCTTCTCTCCCCTAAACCCGAAGATATTTTGAGAAAGACTTTTTATCACATTTAGAGCTAAGGGTAGTGAACGGTATCCACTTGTCAGATATTTTGATTTTTGGAGTTGAATCTTCGATGCTAAAGTTTGTACTGTATAAGTGATACAAGTAAACTATAAACTATTATAGCCAAAAAAATGCACTTTAGAAGTAATAACCTAAAAATAAACGTTATTACATTGTTGCTGCATTTCAACTGAATGACTATTCATGATCATGAACAGCAGTATATGCATTTGTGCACCTCAGCTGCTTGGTCCGCCGCACAGGTGTCCACTACTCTTTCAACGCTCTCTATGAAGCCATAGTTTTAATGTTTTGCATTATTAGACACATAATCTAAAAGCCAATCATATTATCTAGAAGTTTTGTTTAACACTTTTCTTCTCAAAACGTAATGATAAAAATCTATAATTTGTTGAAGTTACATTTTGTTTTTTGTAGTGGCGCTTTTCTGTATATGATTAAGTATAACGGCGAAACTAAGTTATCTACATAAAAATAGTATATAACATAATTTATTCGTAATATTATTAGGAGTAAAATGAAAAAAAGAGCAATCTTATAGCATAATTATGTTTCGACCTGTCGGCATATAACCAGAGTTCCGTACTTGTAATGTTGCTGAAGGGGTGGGGGGAAAAGCAAGAGGGGTGAGGGCCGGGACTTTGTGTTTTTTTTAGTGTATACTTTATGTACTAACACCCTGCAAAAATTCAGCTTTCGCCTAATTAGTTGCGACACGAAACCTTTATTGACTGGGCTATTGGCCGCATCAAGGCGCTGCCTCCAATCCTCTCTGTTTCAGCCTGGGTTGTCCGCCAAGCTCTTGATCCAACGAGGACACTCGAATCCCTCCGACCTCATCCACCCATATCAGTCGCGGTCTTCCACGTCTCCTTCTCCGCATACCCAAAGAGAAGTTTCTTCTTAGTAGCATTGTTGTTCATCCTAGCCACATGCCCAGCCCATGTGAGCTTGGAAATTCTTATATGATGTACCACATCAGGCTCCTGATAAATATAGTAAATCCCTGCATTATGCCTTAGCCTGAACTGGTCACCCACTCTTACCTCTCCAAACATTCTTCTTAACACTTTCCTTTCAAAGAGCAGTAAACTATTAGCATCAAATCTCGACAAAGGCCAGGTCGTGGATTATAATAAATAGTGATTATAATTATAAATATTATACTGTGTGTATATAATTGATAACTGTAAATACATTATGCACATAATTACAATTATATAATTATCATTTATAAAACTTGAATTTAAATTCAAAAGAAATCGCAACATTCAAGTCTTCGAGACTTAGAAAAATCATCCAACCATATGAGTCTTCTCTGAGGAATATACTTGTCCATTTGTGATCATGGTCTCTCGGAGACTAGTCTCCGATGCTGCTCTCAGCCCCTTAAGGTGGACACTTATATTTTGGGTTAATTAAACCGTGTTACATTATCTGGAAAAACTTTATAATTATTAATGCGATAAATCATTAGAGATGTTTCTTGCGATATCCTCCATTTACTTAATTAAGCCATACTCGAGGAATAGATAGTGTACTGCGATACCTCCCTCCCGAAGTAATTTAAGCTGGATCTTGAGGAAGCAACAAGTTAATTACGAGGGTCCTTAGGTACCGTAATGAGCGTCCGTGAATGGGCCTGGTGATTATGGGCATTCTTTGGGGGAGCTAAGGGTAGGGGAGGCCCATTTATTGTAATTGGGGGGAAAAAGATGATCCAAAAAAAAATGTTTTTTAAAAGATTTAGAGTACTACTTATTATTTACTTATATCTATACTACTATATAAAATGAAAATTAAGCCATTTTTCGTTTGTGATCACTGACCACGAAAAACTACTGAATCAAACTTTAACCACGTCATTTTTATAGTTCTAGTAAGGTTTAGCAATGATAAAATTTACTGATTTTCAATAATTTGTTAATTAAAAAAGCTCGAATATTGTCTCTACAACTATCGAATAGTAGTAGTATCGAATGTGAAAGTACGAGATTTTTGGATTCTATCTTTAGCGATTCGTTTCATTGATTTGGCATAAATAAATAGTTTGTTTAATCGACCCTTTGACAGGGTTATTCCTCCCCTTTACAGAGTGAATTCAAATTTGGGAATTCGCTAAAACATATATCAGTCCTAAAGCAATTGATAATGTAATACAAAAGATGTGTATTTCACATTCGATACTTTGCAGTTGTATGGACGATGTGTGGTTAAGAGTGAAATTTGAAAATTGACCGCTAGGTGGCGAGTACCATTCTTCAAGAGAGGTTACAATGGTACGGTGTTATACAGAGCTTGAAATTGATAATAAAATTTACTTCCCCCATCTACCCCAAATTTTAACATTATATTTATAGTTCTAGGAAGGTTTAGCAATAATAAAATTTACAGAACTTAAAGTCTAAATGTGCAATGTTGAGTAGCAGAACAAAGTTTGCCACACTGCCACATACTTTTAGGATTAGAAATCAAAATCCAACCAGATGAAATCAATAAAATAATTTCTGCCTAATAAAATTATTACCAAATCAAAATGTCGATTCTTTGCTTTTTAATATACATGGATCTTTAGCAAGCACTGGTAGTGCTGTCCATTATCCGAAAGAGTTTCTTAATAGTCTCTGTCCATCTTGACTGCCAACCCATACATTAAAATTAGAATTGGTTGTCTAAATATGGTTTTACGTAATCTTCAAACACCTTACCAATGCAATTTTAACCTGGAAAAAAATTACTGCTATGTGTAAAAGTATTATTGAAGAAATTATGGTCAATTGTATACTTCAATACAAGATTTTTATCGATAAAAAAATTAGACTTTAATTGTTAGTTAGAACTACTTAAATTCTTTACTTATGGGAACAGACAAAGCCGCGACTAGGGATGATAGTTATTGATATTTTTTTATTACCGGATAAAGTTTCTGTAAAGAATTTCCATCTTTGTTTAAAACAAAAATAATATTTTCGTTTAACTCGTAATTTAGTCAAGTCAAAACGTACAAAATATTTGTTTAAAGCTAGAAGTGAATCCCAAGTAGGTATTACACATGTGTAAGTTCTCTCTTGTTTGAGAATTTTATGGGGGTTCCATGTCAGCCCCTTGTCAAGGTGACGTTCTCTGCAGCGTGGCTTGTCAAATGCAATACATTATGAACGGTACTGAATGCTCCAGTTTATTGTTTTTCTCTTCTGCTTGAATTCTGTGAGATACAAATGTAAAAATGACATGTTCGAGAGAGATATACAGTATATACACAGTTATTACAGAATCGTACTGGAAAATCATTCCTAAATGTTTCTTGATGATTTATTTTTTTATTTAGTTTGAAATTTTGTTGCTATCAACATTTCTCTTCAAATTACGAAGTAGGCAGAGTTAATCAAAGTTTAATGATAACTAATTATTTGACAACAAAGTTTCTAGAATCAATAACCTGGCAAAAAATGATTTATCATTAAATTTTCATCAACTCCGGAAGTAGGTATATTAACTGTTATTTTCACTTCAATATATATTGCACTTATTTTTCGCTTTAATTCTTAATTTTTTACTTCTTTTTTTTTTAATCTCGTATTTTTATGCATAATTTCTAAATATTATAATTGAAAATTACATATAAGCTTACCTTTAAATAATTTATATTAACAATAATTAAATTAAAAATCTCTATACACAATAAAATCAAATTTAATAGTTCTTTCAAAATCCAACGATTCATGAGTGGATACGATGACAAACTAAAATAGTCATATAACGATAAATGAAGATAACATTTGCTGACACAACATTGAGTATAGAAAACGCTTGGATCGTCTATGAGTTCTGTATGGTTGCTTAAAATAAAGCAACATTAAAAAATAACGAATTGAAATAAACTGCAATTAAAAAAAAAAAAAAATTATAAACACTTCGCCTTGATTCAATATGGATAAAATTGACTCACGAGCTCAGTCTGGATAGCTACTACTTTTGCCATAGATTTATCTCTTTTATTTTATATAATTTTTATTTTAACAAATTTATTTTGAAGACATATTACAATCTTTCACAGTTAATGGCAATAAGTAATAGTGCTTTAAGTTGTAATGGATATTATAAAATTTAATAATATAACGTAGCAATAATAAAATAAAATAAATAAAGCAAGGATCTCAATCGAGAAGTTTCAGATTTTCTTTACCACAGCCCTTTTAGGAGATTCCAAATTAACATGTTTTGAACGATAGATTTTACCCTGCGATTCTAATTTGAGGAAGTTCGCGTGTTCAATCATGCTGAAACATACTTAAGAAAATAATCTTTTAGAAATTTATGAATGGACTGTTTCATATATGCGGGTGTTAAGTGACACAGTGTTCTGTTACAATGTAATGTATTATAGTCTCACAACACCTCATAGTAAGTCTAGTATAATAATGAAGATGATTCCTAACTTATAGGCTTATAATAATTAATAAATAAATAGATGCTTAGCGAATCCGAAGGTTCGATGCCGACACCACCAACCGTTGACCACGCACCTACCTCCAACCCACCCCATCTATACCCGAATCCCCAAGATCGGTTGTGACGCTGTCTTCCCATTTACAATTCGGTCTATCCCCTGCCTTTAATTCCTCGGTCTATCCTCCGATAATCTTACGGCTAAAAATATATAACTGTTTTGGAATTCGGTCATCAGAAAACCTAACGATTTTAAATGCATATTTTAACCGTCGTGTTACAATTACCTGAACTATATTTACCGGATAAAGCTCCAGCAGTTCCGCGGAGCCTTTTAAATTCTTTTTTAAGTTGTTTTCTGTTTTACGCCAAATATTCTACACAGTGCTATATTTTCGAAAACTTTAAGGTGTTCTTCTTTTAAGGGGGCTACATACTATCAACTTGGTTGTCAACCTTGTCGATAACTTGCATGTTGAAGACGGTGTTGAGCATCTGTGCTGTGTTTTGCAAGCGAGAAACAAGACACAATATCGGCTTTTAATCCTGCCTTTATTTCCTCTTGAATTTCATTCTTCCTTCATACTGTAGACCCTAGATATCTAAACCGTTCTGCGTATTCAAATTTATCACAAATATATCACCGTTTCTATGACTAACCATATATTTTGTTTTATTAGTATTAAAGGAGAAAACTCGTAGCACAAATTATCTATTTTATATTTTTAATGACATCTTTCAGAAGCTTTTTAAGATTGAAATTTTAAATAAATAATAATTAAATTGTTTCTGAGTTTAAATCAGTATTTCTGACTTGGTGGATGTGGAGATGTTCATGATATTACTCCGGTAAATTACGCAAAAGTCTTCAAATTTGAATTGCATCTATTTTTAAATGTAAATGACACGACTATGCCATCTTGCATAATAAGAAAATATTATTGTGAAGAGCGATTAAATCTTATAACATTTCTCGTCCTAACCACCATCGCTCCAATAATTGAAGGTTTTATTAGCTCTTTGTGGGTTTTGAAGAATGCAAATAACTTTGATCTCATGCAATCGTAATTACCTGGGAAATCCTCCGATGCTATCAAAGATAAACATGATCTGTTTCTAAGAAATCATTAAATAGCGTGCAATTATACATTTTTATTTATTTATTTATTTTTTTTTTTTATAATTTGGTCTACTACAAGAACCTTGTGCTTTTAACTCATTGGTTATAGATTCTTAACACTTCTATTATTTGATTTTTGCTAGTATTAAATATTTTGAAAACGTTTGATTAAATTAAAACTAAAATTGTTTTGATTTTATCAAGAATTCACACTTTTATCAATTTAAAGATACGAGATGCGGTGTTAGATAATTTAATTTTATTGTTTTATTATGGCTATAGTGCTGTCTAGAAATAATGGAATAATAATATATTTTAATAATAATTTTATTCGTAAATTATCTTGCCCTAATTTGAAAATAAACGGTTCCCATGATGAACGGATGGTATAATGATTTCTGTTTTATTTATTTATAAATCAAAATTATATGATTTCATTTTATGGTCATTAATTTTTTTTCCCTTTGGTTATAAGGAATCTTAGAATCAACTAACTCTTAGTTTCTTATTATTCTTCCAGATTCAGAATTAGGGAAAATAAATATGCCAGGAAAAATAACTTCATAAAAGACTGTTGTTTTTATACGTCTAACTTATAAACTTGGCTTTTCACCAAAATGTTTGAAATTATACCCAAGTGCTTTTTTTTTTTTTTTTTTTTTTTTTTTTTTGGGCCTGATTCTTTTGTGTTCCTTAAAATGTATAATGGTTTATGAGTATTGATTCATTCATTAACTTCGAAATTAATGTTTTTCTATTCCTACAAAATTTTAATACAATCTCTATTTATTTATTTATTAGTTTGAAATTATTAATGTTTTTTTTCTTTTTGTTTCAGGTAAGTGAAATATTTCAGATATCAGTTGTAAGTAGCCTTTTAAGTTTTTATTTTTTTATTCCAGGCTTGAAGATATGCTGAATAGTTGCAAAAAGATGTATTCTTTAGGAATGAACCTTTAATTAAATCATTTTTGGGCAATTAATTATTATTTTAAGATACACAATAATTTAACATTGAACATGAAATAATCCTTCTATAAAGAACTAAATCCATAGCAATTAGCTACTATTATATATATATGTTTAGTAAGGTTCTTGAGGTTCAGTCATAAAATTAAAAAAAAACAACTATTTTGGTGACGTTTCGAGACTATATTGTTCTCATAATCATGCCAATGTTACTGGTGGATATGCATAGACTAACAATTCTAGTACACAACTGTTGTACTACTTTACTAATTTTAGTAAACAACTGTTGTTGTTTCTTTTATATTATGTTCAATTGTTCAATGATCTGAATTATTTTAATAATATTATTGTAAAAGTTTCAATGTAAATGTAATTATTACAATTAAGGTACGTAGTATACATTTGTATGGAACGTACAACCTAAAAAAACGGTCCTTTAAAAGGGTTACTTTAAAAAAAAAAAAAAAAAAAAAAAAAAAAAAAAAAAAAAAAAAAAAAAAAAAAAATATATATATATATATATATATATATATATATATATATATATATATATATATATATATACTATATATACTAGTACATATATATATATTATACATATCAAAAATTATTGGATATGTGTGCAAAAAAATCTATTATATATTAATTATTTTATCTTTTAAATTTTATAGATTTTCCTGACATAAATAAGCAACATCTTTTTCTTTCTTTTTTTCTATTTTAGGTATTGTAGATCATTATTTAATTTTCCTTATAAAGTATATAAATTAATTAATAAATTATATTGAAAAACACTGTTGGAATACTATAAATTAATATAAAAAAAAATGAAAAAAACAAAGTTTAGCCGTAATCCGTTATATATAGCCGTATCGTGTTTAATCCTAAAATTTTGTGTTAAGCTTCTGTCCGAGATGTAAATCATTATATTCGACACAAAATGGAACAGTTTCATTTTGGCCATATTTTTTTTTTTAATTTATAGAAAACGAAAAAATCTTTAAAAAATGAAAAATAAATAACTAAAAATTATTAAGTATAAGTGAGGGAAATGATTACTTTGACTTGTAAAGAACTTCTCATTATTAACGCTTCGATAAAATTTCCACTTTAGAAACTCATCTTCTTTTCAGACGCTTCGGAAGGTTATAGGGTATCGAGTGTGAAGCAAGTTGAGAGACTAGTGGATTCGAGTGGGCATGGGGTTTACTATTACAGGACAGGTATTTGGTTTGGTCTAAATTAGCAACTTATGGTACATTAAGATCTTTATGGATGTTTGGTTGTGACATAATAAGAAGCTTTGAGGAGAGACAATTTTAAATTTTACTTGTATATCAGAAGTTATTCTAAGAGCTTAGAAAATTGTATAACAATTTTAAATGAAAATTCAAATTCAAAATTATTTATAACAAAAATAATCGCTTTACGCTATTTGTAACCTTCTGTACATATAAATAAAACTACATGCATCACCATTCTCATTACAGGATGTATCACTGTTTAGGAATACACTATAAATAAATACCCCCTTTAAGAAGGAGTGTAGTAATGGTTTGGCTTAGTTCCAAACTTTAAATATTTGTTTGTAAGTAGGCGTCATTTTCCGCCATTCATTGAGCTATTTCTGTTTGAGGTCTTCCAGTCATGGCCAAGGTTTCGTTACTTTTGTTTGCATTTTGGTATTTTATTTTGACTATTAAATTAGAAAAATGATTTTCATATATGACAAATATAAATCGCAAATTCTATATTGAACTACTTTCCTTTTTAATTTTTTTTTATAAAAAGAGGTAATCCTTCTTCCGTAAATAAATAGTTTGTCATTATTGACAGCTAGAAATTTTTCCATATAAACGCTCTAAGATGAATACCAATTACAAAACTTGTCTACTATAATCAGGTGTATTTTGATGTATTGAGCCTAGCAATGGGGGCTCGACTCGAAAAATCCTCAATGCTCTTATGTTATAGCTATGTTACAAATAAACTTATCCATACATATCTTAATATTCCAAATGTTTTGTTCCAAACTAGATGCATTTCCTTTCTTAATAAACTTCATTATCACACAAACCATTGTTTTCCCATCTAGCTTCGAGGTCTATCCCCAGTACACTTTTGTGGCATCTGATAAGAAAACGGTCCTGATGAACTAAAATAGAACTTCTATTAAAGTCCTAACGAATGATAGTAGGTTTAAAATTCATCGATTTATCATTAAATTCACGATTTTGCTCATTTACTTCTTTTATTATTGTACAGTCATTAATTTGGGAAAGATTTTTTAAAAAATTATAAATAAATTGCCAATAATAAAAACCCATTTTTCGAATCGATTTCTATAAAAGAATGTCAAATTCAAAAAATGTTTTTTCAAAAAATCGTATATATTTTAATTTTTTTTAATTTTAATTTTGTAGTAAACTTTAGTGTTCTTTTTTTAAAATTATTATGTATGTATGTATTTATTAGTATACCATATTTGTAATAATATGCGTATCACTGAAATCACGGCAGGATTAAGCTGTTGCATTGTGCTCTATATAAATATTTTAACTACTTTTTTTTTCTCATAAATACACTTTTAAGTTATTGTCTAGTCAATGAGTGCATGAAATATGCGTCTTACCCCTTAAACTGGGGTCGCACTTCTCTACGAAAACACGTTTGTCTTTGTCTTGCTACTCTTTTGCCTTTAACTCCGATAGTTTTATCCAAAATTTCGTATTTTCATCTGAGTGCTCGTTGAATTTACTATAAGAACCTACATATTAGAAAAAAAGAAATTTCTGATTGGAAAAATATTTTTGGAGTTAAAGTGAAGAATCCGTTAGAATTACGACAAATTTATAGAGATCAGTTTCATACAAAATTTAATTAGCTTTGATTTTTAATCGAAACATATTTTTCTAGAGTCCACCGTTTTCGAAATACAATCGAAAAACAAAAAAAAATGAACTTCGGGCGGGGACTTTTAGTATGTTTTCCTTTTAACTACTCCTAACTAAGCCTTGTAGTAAAAAATTATTGCCTATTTCATGCACTCTACAATGTGTTTATTGACTGGACTATTAGTTTTATTTTCTATATTAATTATTATTTACACAGATCTATTATGTTTTCAATCAACGAACCAGAGAGGATTGACAAAACGACACATCTTTGTGATATGTTAATAATAAATACACATTTAATTTTAATTAATATTCATATATTTATTTATTTTATGTTCTGCACTACACTACTATTTACTCTTTTAAAAAAATTTAAAAATGAAATTTAAAAAAATCCATATAATATGTAGCATGAAAAATTATGTGTATAGTTGACAAAAAAGTATTTTATTATAATTTCAATTAGTTTTCTTTGATAAGACAAACGGTGTCCAGATTAGCGGTACTCACATTTTCATATACATTAGTATTACATATAAATACAAAAATAATTTACATATATTTGTAAATTATATATACGTGCCTCCTCCTCTTCGTTTATGGGTCTCGAAAACTTTCTGAACCCAAGGGGTTCGATATTGAAAGTCCCCACTCACCACATCAAGATCTCGTCATTTAGAAGTTTATAAAGTTCTGGAAGACTTCTCCCTCGTTGTCAGTCCCTAAAAGTTTCTCGATGGTCCTTTTGATTTCAATATATTGCCGGTGAAGCACTCTGTTCCCTGGTATGAAAATATTTCATTTCAGGAAAGACCCCTCAATGCCGTAACTTATGAATAGAACTTCGTATTCATGGATTCTACAATATTCATTAAAATTATGTTATATCTGCTCTATTATATAAAAGGACAAGCCATTTTTCGTTTGTGATCACTAAACATGAAAACTACTGAACCAATCTGTTCTAAAGGAAGGTTTTAATACAATTTAAAGATTTGCTATTCCACTAATCCCAGTTGAACAGATCCGCTACCTAGGACTCCACTTGGACAAACGTCTTACTTGGAATCCACATACAAGACTAAAACGACAAGAAACTACTCGTCGTTTCAGACAACTTCAACATTTACTAGACAAACGTTCAAAGCTCCCAATTAATTACAAAATACTTATTTACATCATTGTGATTAGACCTATTTGAACCTACGGTGTTGAGCTTTAGGGCTCCAATAAACCATCTAATTCATCTCGTATCCAATCCTTACAATCCAAAATCCTTCGAAAAATCCTCAATGCTCCTTACTTTGTCACCAATAAACTTATCCATAAAGATCTTAATGTTCCATATGTTGCTGAGTTAGCCCAAACCAGATACCTATCCTTCCATAGTAAGCTCTATAACCACTCCAATCCACTAATCTCCCAACTTTCTTCCCACTCTATTCCCGATAATCCTCCGAGGCGTCTGAAAAGAAGATGACCTCGAGACATTTTAGTGTAGATTTTATTGAAGTGCTACTAATGAGTAGTTCTTCACAAGTTATTTACGAGTCATTGTATTCACTATCAATACATTTACTTGATGTATATTATTTTTTATAGTTGTAAATATCAATAAATAAAAAAAGATTTGGAATTATTATGAAATCGATAAATAGGTGATGCACAGTGAAATTTGGTAATCGACTGATAGATGGTGAGCACCATTCGAGAGAGGTTACAAAGGTACGTTGTTATACTGAGCTATAAATTTATGATAAACATTACTTATATTCAATGCATTTTAAAAATCGATATGTGGCCATTCTGCAACAAAATTTGCAATGATTAAATTTTGTAATGGTATCAAATTTTAACTACAGCATCTTCATCGTTCTAGGAAGGTTTATAATAATAAATTATACTAAAATAATAATTAAAATGTACAGCCTTGCGTGCCAGAAACGAGGTTTGCTAAACTATCAAATGCATTTATGGTTAGAAATTGATGTCCAACCAGATGGATCGATAAACCTATTTCTGCCAAATCGGATATCTAATTATGCTTTTAACTAATCAACAAACACCTAATCAATGCAATTTTTCCAGGCTAAAAATTACTACCATGCGTGAAAATATTATTAAAGAAATAATGCTAAATTCCATACTTCAATGCGAGATATTAATCGATAAGTAAATGAAATTCAATTATTAGTTAAAATAATATATGCTCTTTATTTATGAGAGCGGACGAAACTTAATCTTTTATTTATAGTATAGTAATAGTACATGGTTTATACGTTTATATTACTTTTCAAAATTTCATATAACTTATTAAACATAAAATTGTAATTCCGCTTGTATTCAATATCAGCTATACATTTTTAAGTAATGAAGGGAACTCAGCTATCTTTCTTCTATTTTATCGGAAAACTATTTTATACTGAAACTTGCCGAATGAAAAGAGAAAAAATGAGAACGCATAAAATCCGATGGAATATTGAACAGCATTGGCATTTGGTGAACTTTAGCCAATGACAGTTCGCGTATGATTTATTCACAGGTTGGAAAATCACAATCGATTTATCGAACTGTGCCTTCGCTGACTGTTTATAAACCCTGCATTTTGTTTAGATAATGCATGGAGTGGCACGTTACTACGTAGGTGTGTCATGTCATGTTACTTTCAATATACTTTTTCAAAAATATTCCTTTCATTTGGTGGAACTATTCAGACAGAATTATACATTACTAGTATCCCCGTTCGGGGATTCAATAATTTAAACCAATAATTGAAGTTATATTTATTTATCGATGAAAATCTTGTTTTGCGTAAAGTATGCATGTTCTGCGGATATATCTATGTAACAGTGAGTGGATGGATACCTTATCGCTACATAATACATTCATGAATATTTAACGAAAATTCATAATAATATTATTATTTCAGTAATATCATATCGGTCATCCTTTGGCGATGAGCAACTGTAAATAATATTTTATAGAAGCGAGAAACTGAAATGAAATACTTCCAACAAACATTATAAATATAAATAAAATTCATATAAACTTTTGCATTGAACAGACTACTGCTCAGTCGACGTTTCTACCGATATATCAAGCTATATTAATATCTGACGTATTAATCCTAGTAATTTTTTTTTACCCAGTCACGTCTTTGTTCTATCAAATAAGCGATATGTTTGTACGATGTGGCAAATACTTGGGCACACCTATCATAGTTCTGACAAACAGTGAATTTGAAAGAGATATGAGAATACAGAATCACGTGATTAGCGTGAGTCGCTTCAGTCGAATATTTACTTACTCCTGACTTATTAAATATACCAAAAGTCATAAACAAAAATTTAAAAAAAAAAACAACAGAAAATACAATTTTGTACTTAATATTAATCTAAATTGGAAATAAGAACTGATTAAATTTGAATAAACTACGTACTAAATTTGTAATCTTATACAAGTAAATCTGGATTATGATCCAAACTTTGACTTGTTGGTTTTTTTCGGAAGTGGTTTTGAACGATTTTATTACTTCTATTGATTCATATATATATATTTAATTTTAGGTTTTTTTTTTTGTTCTTGATATATTATTAGTCCTATTTGATGTATTATTTATGAATCAATATAAATAATCAAATCGTTAAAAACCAATCCAGATTTTTGTGTTAAAAACCAGATAAATATATCCAATAGGAACGAAAAAAACAATTAGTCTAGGGGAAACTAGGGAAAACCGAAAGGACCCACTCTATCTGACCATTTCCGCCTCCGACCTGATATTTAGTCCAACCATAGCTTCTGATATCTTCCACAAGTCCGTTTGCCTCCTTAGTTCAGTACCAATATATTTGATTTCATGTCTTAAATTAAAAAAAATAAATAATATATATATTCTATATAGCAAAGTGCTATTTTAATACGCTTTTATCAACTTTACCTGTATGTAACGGAATCTTGCATCCAAATTTCACCAATTTTTCCAGCCATCTGATTATCTTTAAAATTTGCATGCGTGTCAAGGACCAATGACAATACAATAAATGCACAACTTTGTTTTAATATTCTTACATAGTCCAGTCGAAATAACCCCAATAAGGGGGTCTGCCTTGCAAAAGGTGAAGTAGTAGATTTTATGATTGATTATGGTCCAGGGTTTGATAAGGGAGAAATTTTTGGGGGGCAAAACAACTCAATATGTTTGCACTTTTTTTTAGGTTTTTGCAAAAAAACCCACACAAAAATGCTTTAAATCTAAAAATGTTATATTTACAAAATTAATGTTTATTAAATTTTGTGCCGAAAGATATCTCTTAAGCTGAATTTGACTAAGGCGTTTAGCCACAATCGATAGTCAGAATCGACGAATTTCGCCAACTTTCTCAAAAAGTTAGTTTTGGTCATGTTTAAGGTCTATAACATAAAAATGTCTAATCCAATCAAAAATATTATATAAAAATAGTTGTAGATTATTAGATTTTGTCTAAGATAGGTTTATTTCGGTTTTCTATTAAAGCGTTAGTTAGTTAGTTTTAGTTTTTTGAAATTGTTGTATGCTTTAGAACTGAATGAATGAATGCTCTTTATTTGTTGAAGACAGAGTCTTGTACAAATAATAATATTATTAATAGTATACAATAGATCAATAGCACGAGTCTAGTGCTCTTAAATAAATCCTTACATAACAATATTTTGTTTACATTATACAAATGAGTATTTATTGGAACAAAAATATATGATATAAATCCCTTATCTCTATAATAGATATCAATGTTTTACATAATAGATATTTACATATGCACTTATCATCTACACACACACACACACCTACATACATATGCATACACCCATACAAACGCAATGTATAAATAAATACAATATATAAAATAACATCAAATATAAATACAAACATACTCAAGACATATCTCCATGTTATCACTGACATAATTTAAACAACAACCTTATATTGATTCCAATAAATATCAGTTTTTCATTTCTTTTTCTTTCTTTTTTTTTTTTTCTTTTTTATTCGGTTTTCTATTAAAGCGTTAGTTAGTTAGTTTTAGTTTTTTGAAATTGTTGTATGCTTTAGAACTGATGATGCATGAAAAACATTCGAAACTAGTTTTTAAATTAAATAAATCTAATAGAAGTGACAACTAATTCATCAACGTTGTACTGATCCTTCTTTAATATTTTATCTCAAAATAGTGATAAAAATGTAAGATAGGCCTAAAAGCCTGCTAAGCCTGCTGCTGGAATTTCATTTGATTTTTGAATATAACTATATTGAATTCATTTTTCCCACTGAAAAATAATACAGAATACAGATCCGTGAATTACGCGCTTATGCTATTAAAGTAAAGATTAGCGTTGATGACTTTGATGATGATGACTCTCCTCCAAGCTGAGCGGAGAATCTAATGAGGCTCCAATCAAGTGTATCGACCAGTTAATTACTTTATCCAAGCTACGCTGCCCCGGAGATACAATACAATCTGTCATGCTTCTATGTAGATACCATTTGTTTCCTACGATTTGGTGTTGTATCTGCTCTGAATTTTTTCTTAATTTTAGGCATTTAAAATGTATTTTATTTGAATGCTGGGGGGGGGGGGACTTAAAGAATGACCATTAACCGTTGTAAGATTGAGCCTCTGGAATTGGTAGCTGCTATCTGAAATTGCTGGATCTTTCATGCCCAGATAATCCATCTATCGATTTACAGAGGACAATCTAGACCATGTGGAAGACAGTTACAATGATAGGCCGTCCGTTGTATCCAATTCGACAGACAACAATCCAGAGAAGATTCTGAGCTAGAACCTCCAATGAAGATTTCATTTCTCACTTCTATAAGAATTCAAGTGCGAAAATTATTCCCTAGTGGCAGGAAGACTAGAGTTTATGTTTTGTGGAACTTATTTTGTATTTTGGATAGTCCTTTGAGTGTCGTCTCTCGACATTATTTTCGAGTTCTTTATGTTTACCACAATTTGTATCCTCAGCATGGGTCGTCGTTTTCATGAATTTTTCCTTAGTTAAAGAATATTTCTATGAATAAAAAATGCATTCTAGTTTTTTTTTTTATTTGGTACAAAATAAAACAAGAATTTTTTTTTATCAATTTTTGTTTCTAGCACATTATTAGGGCTGTGAAATATACGCATTTTCATACTTTTCCTAGTCAACTGAAACATCATATATCATCAAAATGTATATGTTTAAGGGCATTTGGAATCAAATTGAGTTATTTTTATTTTGCATATCTGTGCATATTTTGTCATACATACATATTTTCATTAACATAGTTGATAAAGTTGCATCAACTACAACGCGAATTTTAGCAACGTAGAGCTAGCAGCGTAGCAAGCAGCAAAGCATAAATAATAGAAAAGCATGATGTCAAAATTTGATCAAAATAAACTTTTATAACACAAACTGCCAGTGGATCAGAAAAGTCTGGTTTCGATTCCGATCTATATCTTAATTTCGTTCGAGCTGACATACCCTTTCATAAATTGAGCCAATTTAATTGTTTTATAAACGTGTTACTTTTTTAATATTATTTACTTGTTATTTGTTTTTAATAATCTTCTTCCTATTTTTTCTCTTTTCAACACAATTAGTTAATAAAATTTGAGTTTGTAGGTACTTGTGTATTGCGATTTTTAAATTTTCTAAATAATGTAGACATTTGCATATTTTACCCAATTTATTTGCATATATCTGCGCATAATTTTCAGTTTTTATTGCATTAAATTCACAGCCCTACTCATTATCATTGGGATATTTTATAACGTCAAATTTTTATTTAGTTATCTGACATTTTTTTTATATACATATATATATTTATGCTAACGCATGCTCTAAGAGCAAAGTTGGGCAATATTTAATCATAGCTATCTGACAACTAATTTCCTGGAATCAATCAACTAATTTTAATGATTAAATCTTTTAGTAAAATAATCATTAGTTCAATAAAAAAATTACTGAAAGAGTTAATCATTATTAAATTATGTGATGATTCCAGGAAATTAGCTGTCAACTGGTTATGATTAGATTTTAGCTTTCATTAAATGTTGCCCAACTCTGAACGCAGGGAGCCATAATAATATCTGAGATAAACAGGACTTTGCACCTGGTCTACACATTCTGAACAATTTTTTATTCCTCTCGGTATCCAAGTCGCCCGAACATCTGCTTCTATGCCTTGTCCGATGACGAGGCTTAAACATTTCCATGGTTTTTCAGTTGGCCATCCTGTGGTTCAGCCTTTATTCCACAAATATTTCAGTCCCTCAGAAGATTGATCAATCTATAATAAAATATCTTAACTGTAATAATTCTTAATTCTGAATAATAATTAAAAAATTTAGTTTATAGGCTTTTATTTATTTTTTTTTGTTTGTTTATGCGAATGAGCCTCCGAAGACTACACCAAACATTCACTTTTGTTGAGCCTTCTTGATCTTCCATATTCCTTTCATTTTTTCACTGTGTGTTTTCTTCCTATCTTCCGACCATTTCATTCCTGTTTTCATTTTCCTTTCTACCTGACAGACTTCCCATTTGCCTCTCTGTTATTCCAGCTTCCCTAAGATAGTTCTTTACGTCAGTTATCGATCCCATATTTATTTATATTATTTTTTAAATAATTCATTTTGTCCTCATTATCATATTTCAGCATTTTTAAAGACCATTCGTTTTTCATAACCTTTTAACTATTATCTTTAATCAAACTTTAGGATTATCTGATCCTTAAATATTACAGTTTTAATTTAGTCGTGAAAGATGATAGTAAAATTTTAAAGACAGCAATAAAGAGATATATACACTGTCCTGACCATTGTAAGGTTAACTCCAGAAAATCAAAACAAATCTCAGGCCACTTTTGCATTTCTTTTTTTTCTTTTTTTTTAATATTAATAAATTTATGAATTCATATTTATAATTTTATTTTATTGTTCTCCCAACAGGTTTTTTTTTCAATTTTTCATTTATTGATATTTACAACTGCACAAAAACATAAAGTAAATGTGTTGATATTGAATACATGTAAATAACTTGTAAGAACTATTCTCTAGTAGCACTTCAATAAAATCTACACTAAAAGGTCTCTAGGCCATCTTCTTCTCAGAGGCCTCGGAGGATTATCGTTTGTCTAGTAAATGTTGAAGTAGTCTGTAACAACGAGCAGTTTATTGTCGTTTTAGTTTTGTATGTGGATTCCAAGTAAGACATTTTTCCAAATGGAGTCCTAGGTATCGGATCTGTTCAACAGGGATTAGTGGAATATCATTAAAGGATACTTTAGGACAGGAAGTCGTAGGTTTACGACGAATGGTAAAAGTTATTTGTGGGGATTTATTTTTATTCTCCAATTTCGACACCGTTCTTGATTATTAGTAATATGAGATTGTAGAGATTGGGATGCAACAAAAGGATTATTATATACTGATAACACACATGAGTCATCAGCGTAAGTGGTGATGACAGTAGTAGGATGAGTCGGGATGTCAGCTGTATACACGGTGTAGAGGATGCAACCTAGGATACTACCTTGAGGAACTCCGGTAGATTGGGTGAAGAGGGAAGAATAGGACAATTTGTGGTTTACTTTGAAGGTTCTGTCACTGAGATAGGATCGAATAATAAGGAAATATGTAGAAGGTAGGAATTGACGGAGCTTATACAGCAGTCCCGGGTGCCAGACTCGGTCAAACGCTTGTTCTACATCAAGAAAGGCTCCCGTGCAGTACATTCCGCGCTCCAACGCAGAGGAGACGACGTCCATCACACGATGGCATTGCTGGATTGTTGAGTGTGATGGAATCCAAACTGGTGATCTGGGATTTCGAAAAGTAAAAAAAAAAATTAATTCATGTTATATATTTGTACCCTGTAAAGAAGCACCCATGAGCAGGTGTTTCATGTTTAATGATACCGACATTCTGCCAATCATCCATTATACTTATGATAAGTGTGGATTGAAAAGAAAAAAATGTAAGAAATAACATTTCTCCATTACTATATATAGTCCAGTCAACAGCCTTTCCCGATCGTTTCTCAGAAAAAATGTAAGGATCAGTGCTGTATAGCATTAATTGACTTTAATTTCATACAAATATTTCTATCACTTAAAGCAAATGTTTGACAAAAAGTGAGGTAAAAATAATTTTTGTTTTGAAAATTATCGATTTTCAATAACGTACACCTTGGAAACCGTTGGAAGTTCGACAAATATGTATAGAAATAATTTTATATGAAATTCAATTATCTTCAATTTTGATTCGTTGCATATTTTCTTTGAGTCCACCGTTTTCGAGATATAAACGAAAAATCAAAAAATGCGACCTTCTACCTTCCTCTCACGGTTATCTCACCCCCAGGGGAGAGGACTTTGAGTATGCTTACCTTCTAACTACTCCTAACGAAGCTGTGAAGTCAAAAATTGTCGCATATTTCATGCACTCTAAAATATGTTTATTGGCTGGACTAATATGATGTTTTTTATTTAAATAGTGCAGCAGTTTCATATCTAATACTATATTATATTTAGTACTATGTATATGTATGTATCTAAATATATAATGGAATTGATATGCATTAACCTGATACTTTTAGCGCTAGCGCCCTGACCCGGTTACAGATCGATGTCACCGCATGCAATATTAAGCCTCGCTTCCACTCGAGACATAAACTACATTCGACTGACAACTAAGTAATTTATGTTCTTATTTATTTTTAAAGATAAATATACAGTGGGACTTCCTAATATCGGACTTGGCAGTCGCTAGTTTACTTTTGCAAATTAAGTGAATTTTTAAATTATTCATAAGAAGTTGGCCTCGGGATCTTCCAGCAAAGAGCTCTTATTAGAGCGTTAACAATAAGCAGATGCTTTAAGTCATTTCCATGGCATTGTATTCATTTACTAGATTTACGAATAGTATTATTTTATATACAGTTGTATTTTTTTTTTAATATTATTTTTTATATAGCATTATTCATGATACAAAAGGTTTTCGTTTGAGTTGCATTACTACATGTATTCCAGCAACAATTCTACAGTTTATGTATTTTAACACAAAAAAATCGGAATTGCGCCATTTTTTGTAAACTTTGCCCCCTTATACATGTAAGAAAATTTTTATCTAGTTCAAACAGAATATTTTAATAAATCGATGAGTAATTTATTCGTTTTGCCTAACTGCCCTTCCAAGGAGAAAAGCAGTTACTCAAAAATTGCGTGATAATTACTTATTGGTATCTTTGGATTCGTTGTGAAATTTTTGAATCGATGCTCCTTAGGAAAGCAGTAAAAGGTCTAAATACTGATTTTCTACAGAAATTTAGAAATCGAATAGAAATTTTCAGTGCAAACCCAATGAGCACTTTATTTTATTTCTTCTACATTTTATTTTTTGTTTATTTAGAGGATTTAGAGTCTTTGTCATATATATTTCTCATTGACAGCTTGTAATTATTCAAAATAAAAAGTTTTAAAAAAAATTAAAAATATTACCGATTGATTGTTTAAGAATTCAGTATAATTTACATTCTGCAAACAGTCATTCGATTAAATTATCTCAAATCCTTATCTAAAATGACAGACATTATCAAGTCAGTCACTTTATCAACTGAAACAGAGCAATGATTTTTTTATATCATTGTGGTCCACAATCAGAATCAGATACACAAGACGAAAAAAAAAGAAAGATTTTTAATATAATAGTTTTCTAATATTTTAAAAATAATATATTAAGATAATTTTAAAAACAATAGTTAATGGAAAATATTGAAATTTTTTTCATAATTAAGTACAAGAAAATTTCATTACAATAGTTGATTTATAACAACTCCATCCGGTAAATGTTTATTAATATATCGTTGGCTAATATGTGATACTGATGCAGCTATATTTTGTAAAAATAATGGTTCCAAAAGTATTTTCTGAAAAAAAAAAAGGCGCCTACGAGGAATTATATATTAGCCGACGATATATTCGTATTATTTTTTACTAAATCATTTAAACCCCTGAAGGGCTTAAATGACATAAGAAGAAGACAAAGGAGAAAAACCCGAGAAGGTCAGGTAAAGATAATATGGGAAAATATCAATTAAAAAATAATAGTGAATTTTATAGTCATATTAAAATCCTGTCAAGAAACATCGATGGAGATTAAAATTCTTATGGCATATGAAGGAGATAAATCAAAATAGGTTGAACAATCTAAAATTTGAAAACGTGATAGGTCTAAAGAAGAGAAGAGAAAGAATACAAATATATGAAAACTAAACGGTAAAATAGAGATAAATAGTACAGAATAACGAAAAAGGAAGATGGGAGGAAAGATGGACAAAAACGAAAAAGCTTAGAAATGGAATTTGCGTTGTCCTTAAATGTGCTACATCGCGATCTAATATATAAATATATACATCTAAAGTTAAAAAAAATATATGAAATAAAAAATCCTCTGTACCTTTCTGTCTTCGTTTTTATATATCTAAGATTTTTTTTTTTTTTTTTTTTTTTTTTTTTTTATCTTATAAGCCGCCTCTCTCAAGGGCTATGAGTAATATGAATGACAAAGGCTTATTCTCTACTATCTCTACAATGATATAAAATTAAGTAAAAAAAAAAAAAATTAAGCATAAAATAAAATACACAAGAAATAAATTAAAGTAAAAAAATAAAATAAAGCGTAAAATTAAATAGAATATAATAAATGATAATATAAAATAGGTGACAATTGTTGAAACTAATAAATAAATACAAAAATAAATATTAAATAATAAAAATTAATGAAGAAAGGAAAATAATCATAAATACAATCATATTCTTTATGCAATATTTACAAACATTCCGAGAAACATCCCAATCGAAGCTTGTCTCCCAATTTGAAGGGCAAGCCGGACTCCGCGAGTTCCTACCGCTATTTTCTGAGCCGCGTCACTAGCAGAATCCAGGAAGGCTGGGAGAGAGCGCTACAGCACAGTCATTGTTTTGCTGTTCTCCACAGAATATCTAAGATTAACAGTTTAATTTTTTGCTTATATTATCCACATAAAAATATTCTATACCACACCTTAAAATTTTTGTTATTAATTATTGATTAAAATATATTTTTTTGTATTTTTATACGATTAATTGAACTATTGATTACATAAATATACCACTCCCTATTGTGAAATAATTTGTTATTGAGCTGTGATAAAAGCTTTTGAAATGAATAACGAGTTGTTCGTGCTCTTGAATACGTCCCTGTTTCATCAATTTTATTTTAGTCACATACGGTTCTGTCCTGCAGGCTGTCTTCATTGGGACTTAAAGCTTCTCCTAAGCCCTATATTTTTCTATTGTTTGTTTTAAAACTAATAACTTTTTCTTTCTTTTTTTTTTATGCGGTGTACATTTCTGAAATAAGCTAAGTTTATTCCATTATTGTAATCCGACAAATTTGCTTAGCTAATCATGGAATGTATATTCATGTTCGTATGCCAGTGTATATTTACGTTTAATCATGAATTTTTGATATATATATATATAATATATATATATATGTATTTGGTATCGGCAATAGATGGTATTTGTCCACCCATTCAAAGTTGTCGAGAGGTGTCCGTTGATATGAATTATTGTTAATCTACGACCAAATTTCAAAAATACTATCATTTTATTTAAATTAAACGAACTTATTTTAATGAACTATAAGATATAAGTAAAAACAATAATGAAAAAGATAAAATAGATATGAAAAGATCGAATTTATTTTATTCGATCCTTGAAAGGTTGCTGATTCTTTCATGTGATAAAAAAAAAAAAAAATGTGCTTTTTAATTTTCAATGTATGTATTTTTTATCTAACGTTCTTTAGAGCAAGTTTTCTAAACATTTTTCATTACTAGCGTTATATGTTTGTACACTTTCACCTAATTTCTATTTAATGTATAAATAAAATAATAATATATATTTTTAAATACACTCAATTCTGATACATACTAATTGTATCAAACTAAATTAAAATAAAATAAAATAAATTTATTTATTTTTTGATTTTTTGCTTTTTTTAATTGCTGTTTATCCATTAATCTCACCAATTTCAGTAGGATTTTCATAAATTTTGCATAATTTGGAAATTATTATCTATATAAGTTAAGTGTATATTTCATACGTTGGTAGTTAAAAACATAAAAATATTCGATTCCAAAAAAATTATATTGAGTAAACCAGACAGTTATTGTCACCCTTAAGGAAATATTCGTAAATATCCATACTAAAATTATAGGAAGAATAGTCCAATGATGTTGAAATTCGCAGTCATAATTTCTTGATTACGATACTTTAAGCAAAGCATGGAAGTTCACACATAATATTATTCCTGTTATGTATTTTAAAAGATAGTGACAATAAATAATGTAAAATCAGTTACAGACACCCTATGGATATCTTTTAAAATGCGGGCAAAATTGAATGTACTTTTATACAGTTGAGTTATAGGATTTAAAAGGAATATCATGATATTTTTTTTTTGTATAAGTATTTTTTTTCTTCTAATTTTTAAGATAGGGTTTCAATAACTGTCTGGGGGGTCAAAAACTGTCTGGTTTACCCTAACTGCGCATAGTATTGTATGTATCTAGAGTATATATGAAACTAAATTTAGAAAATATATAAAGTTATTTCAATATTTTTTAAAAGTGTTTGTGTGTTACATAGTAATATTTGCACTTAAAAATATCATATCAGTATCATTTCTTTAACTTTACAAATAAAAATCTAATTTTTTTTTTCGGTTTTAATTTTTTATTATGCTTGTTATAATTTAAAGAATTTATTTTAAAATAACCTCTGTTCGACATAACTTACCTCGGGTAGTTTTAAAGGTTGTTTTGAAGAATATTAAAGCGACCTCTCTGAACTATTATTTTTTTTAATTCTATGAGGTCCATTATTTCTGTATATCGTATTAAATCTAATTGGTATTAAAAATATCATAATGTTTAAGAATCATTATAAATTAAATCACTGAAACATAGAACACTGTACTGCATTTTATCCATCGACCATTGAAATCAATAGCTGAAAGAAAATAATTGTTATTCATAGATTTAAAAAAAATTACGTAATTGAAATAATCTAAATATAAAATAATATTATGTCCATCTATCATATAACCCCAACAGCGTTGTACTGCCCTCCCATGTATCCTCATGTATAGCATAAATATACATACTGGCACCCCTAACGCTGTTCTACAGGTTTCCTATGGACATCATATTTATTCTACTCGCCTTTTCATCCCGCCTTAGGTTAGGTTGTACCCATAATCCTAGCAATTTCTCTATCTAGCACGCTATGCATTCCCCTTGCGAACCCTTGAGGAAAAAACCTGCCAGCAATAAGGATTTGCATATCATTTGATGTGACTTTATCACAGCTGACCGGCATGCGATGGATAATGGTGGCCATGTTTCCACTTAGCCTTAATTCCCGATGTTTTATTTCAGCGGCATTAGGTCTCATTCTCAACGCAGTTTATTGCAAATCGTATAATTTTCATATGAATTCAGAGAATGTGTGGTTTTATTTCTGTTCAGTGAGGTAGCTGATATAGATATCATGTAATTTCAAATTGAGATATCTCTCTAACACTCCTGTTTCTGATATAAATTCTGATCTCATGTTCACAGTGGCTTTTGTTTGGGTGCTCTCAATTAGACTAATTCTTTATTTATTATTTGTTTTAATTACAACCTTTATTTTGATAACATACCACACTTAAAACAAAAAAACTACTTTTCGTTTCAGTCTACTCCAACATTTACTAGAGAGCGTTCAAAGATACCAATAAATTACAAAAGGCGTATTTACATTACGTATTATGTCACAAACCTGTCTATAGAGAACTTAATGTTCCATATGTTGCTGATTTGGCCTAACCAGATATCTATCCTTTCATAGTAATCTCTAAACACATTCAAATTAGCTAGTCCCTCAACTTGCCTCACACTCCATCCCCGATAATCTTCCGAGGCGTCTGAAAAGAAGATAAATCTTTACCTGTTATTGACATGTCATTTTAATCATTTTCCTCAAATTTACTTGTTATATATAATGTACACTGAATCGTTAAAAAAATAATTATTTAGATAAATATCTGCCACTATAAAGCGCAATAGGCAATAGTGCTATGAAGTATATATTCAATTTGTATATACAAGCGGATTTTTTGTAATTTTAAAGAATTAGTGCAGGATTATTAGTCAATTATAGACTAATAATTATTTATCCTTTAAATTTTCTCTAACTCCACTATGTATTTATATATAATTTTTTTTTAAATTCAATGTAGTCTAATCAGCGCGTCGTTATAAATAAACTATAAACTATATTTCAATATGTTGTTAAGCCAGTTAAGAACAATTACAACACTGCTTATTTTATTTATTTATTTATTTTTACTGTTTTTGTTCTTGTTCGATAATTTCATTCATTTTCCATTTACTGGAAAATGTATTATTATGTTGAACATAACCATAGCGTTGGGATCTCTTTTAGTTTGAGAAGAAGTTTTATTTTTATTAAATTATAGATGTTTTATTTTATTACTATTATTATTTATTTTTATTTTTATTTTTTTAATTTCAAATACTACAGCACCTTTTCCATTATATCTGAATATTATTCCAAATCAGTGAATTCTATTTACAAAGAATATATTTGTATCAGGTTTGACCTGATTGATTTGAGTTTCGACGGAATTCAGAGAACTGTCGGAAATATCAGCATCTCAGAATTCAGATTCCATTTGTCCTCATTATTGTTTAATTAAGTATTCATTATTGCATATAATTAATTGATGGATTATAATTAATTATTTACAATTGATAGTGTAATTATTAAATAATTAATAACATTATTAATTAGTTAATATGACATTACTTTTAATTATTTTGGTAAAGAATTATTTTATATTTTATCCAATGCATATATTTTATTTTAATTTTTTTTTTTTGTTCAGTAATAAATTATATTTAAAAATATATATATTTAACCTATATCGTTGCATAAAGCAAGATTTTATTATTACGCTTTATTATTATCAAGCACGTAACGGTATTCTTTAATAGCTGTTTTAAGGATTTTAATTTTTTGTTATAAGGGTGACAATACTGAGTATAAATTTTGATATTGGCTAAATATAAATTAATCACATAAATTTTATGTTGGATTCAACATCCAAGCTAAAATGTTTGCATAGAATAATTATATTAAATAGGCGCTCAAACAGAACTTAAACGCTTACTCTTATAGAAAACTGTTCTGGACTTGCGGAACAGTAAAGATTTTTGGGGTGCATTTAAAAATATTTAAACTAAATCAATTTATTTTGACGTTTATTTCAAAAAACATTACAAGCCTTCATCAGGACATTGCGTGAAAAACGCTTATAATAAATTGATTTTTTTTTTCCTTTAGAAATTAAATTCACAACTATCAACGTTCAATGAAAACCAGCGGATTTGATGTCAAGAAAAAAATTAAGAGAAATAAATTTATATAATTCAGCTTTGTTTACAGATGTGAATTTCTCATAAAATGTACGTTTATTAATATTTTATCAAATGGTATGACCTACAAAATATGATAAAGATACAACAGAAAGAATAAAGAAGTTTTAGGTTTACAAAATTACTCAGCTGATTTATTTAAATTACTCACAATCAGACAGATTATTATGAGTTATCATCAGAGTCAAACCATCTATCAATTTTTAAATTAGTAATTAAATAATTTCAAAATCTTTATTGGTACCGTTAATTTTCTTATCAGGATGAGTGACTCCAGATAGGTTTCCCGATCAGCCCTGAGGACAGATATCAGTTGGTAACCATCTTGACTGACTTCATCCTGCTCAGTGGCTCGATAAACACGTCCTTGTTGGGTCGCTCTCAGTTTCCTTTCGTTTGTTACATTCGTTCGCACTAGCCGTATTTACCCAGTCGCTGTTACATGTCACGTCGGTGAGCGATCATCCGGCGAACGACGACCCTCTCTGCCATCTAGCACGCTCTGACGAAGCAGGAAGCTGGTGGGGAGTGTGACAGAAATAGTACGTGTCAGTGTGGATATCCAGTAGGCCCAGGGACATGTTCCTTGCTCTGTTCATCGTTTCCGTTCTTCTTCTCGTCTGCGTCTTTCTCAGGTAAGGTCGTAATTTCTTTCTAAAACATGAGGCAGTTGAGTCTTTCACTTTATGTTATAAAAAAGACATCCTGAAAGTCGTGCTCGATAAGACTAATGTGTTGTTTGAAAATTCATAAAACGCGGATAGGAGCCCAACATGAATCACCTATATCATTGTTCGATCGTCCCTACTATTAATGGTCAAGATATCGACAATCCGATTAAAGGATTTCGTTTTCAATAATTTCTTACCAATCTTAAGAAAAACCTACAGTCAAAACAATCTTAATTTTGGGAACCTTATTCTCGCACTACTTTTAAAATAGAAATATTTAAAATACTAATATCTCTCACCTTGGCTCATTTTTCCAGAATCGATGCAACTGTATTTTTGACATTTTCTTTCATTGGATATCTTTTAAATGAAAAAAAAAGCACCATAACGAATTGTTTAGTGGCATACATTATGGTTGATTGAAAGGCACAAAACTTTATTTTACTTCACAAATTAGAAAGGGTGAACCATACGCTCATTGGTACTTCAGTTAGTCCTTGAAACTTTAACTTAGAAATTTAAAAAAAAAATTAACCAAAAAAATTTAATAATAACTTTTAAATCCTAGAACTCAACTGTGTTAAAATACTTTAATTCTGTCCGTATTCTAAAAGATATCCACAGGGTATCAATAACTGACTTTACATTAGTTGTTATCACTATCTTGTAAAATATCTTCCAGTGTTTGGTGTGAACTTTCTTGTTTAGATTAAACTACATTAATGAAGGAAAAAGGTCTGCACATTTCAACTTTATTGAACAATTTTTTCTATATTTATGGTACGAATGAAGCAATTAATGGTGTCAGTTGCTGTCTGGTTTACACTAAATAATTAAATAACTTCATAAATAAGATAAGAAGGTTCCTAACAATAAGCCAAGTCAATCCTCTTAAATTCATATGAAATTGTTTAATTAAATCAAGTATCAGTAATGCTTATTAATTAATTTAACTTAACAACTTCAATAGTTTAATTTTCATTATGTACAAATGAAAGTTTGCAAAATGGCAAACAAATTATTATTTTTTATAATAAATCAATAAAAAAAAGTGTACAGATAGTGAGCTATAAAATCTTTATCCGAAATTAATATTTATGTATTTTTTATTTTGTTATATAAATATTAAATGTATAGTGTTGATAGGCAACTATTCTATCTATATATAAAAAAAAGTTTGATTTTTTTTTTTATATTTGTGAGAATTTTATATACTTTGTAAATAGTATAAATTTTTTCGAAACCTTTTTATAAATTAAAAAGGAAATTTTTTGATGCTTATATAACATTTATCTGACTCTTTTCATTTATCAAACCGAAATAAACTTAATCATTTTTTTGATAAATAAAGGTAAAAGCTATAGATTCTCAAAAAGTCTTTTTTTAAATGTTTTAACATTCTAGTTCAGATTTTTTTTTTTTTTTTTTTTTTTTTTTTTTTTTTTTTTTTTTTTTTTTTTTTTTTTTTTTTTTTTTTTTTTTTTTTTAAATTATTCAGAAATATTGATTAACATGAAAAATAGATACAGTAGATTATATGAGTTTACAGGAAATGTGTTAAGTAGGAAAATGAACAAAATCTCATTTTGTTATATGTACTGTAACCATATCTTAAGTTATCTGAACCTTATAACTATTGATTATAATTCTTATTATTTGAGGCATATCAATAATTTTTTTTGGCTCATTAATGGATTTATAGGAATAGTTCCTTATTAAAAACGTTTTGCCCTTACAACTTGATAATTTATTCTCAGTTGTGACACGTATGATACTGTAAATTTGGTCGATCACCGATGTTTTCCTCTGATAACCGTGGGAATGTGCTCGGTTTAAAACAGGGCGATTTTTTTTTTACTATTAACTGTGACTGTGAAAGGAGTCAGATTTTTTTTACTTGGAACTCAAAAAAATTGTTTTACTATAAAGTACTAAGTATCTGTATTCTAGAATATTTTCATTTTGAGCCTAGAATGAACATAAATACTTTTCTATTCCGATCTGAATTTCTAATTACCTCCGACACTGATTAGCATTCTGATTACATATTCATGAGAGCAATGAATACAGATGTTAACTATTTCCAAAAGTTTTCAACTGAGACTATTTAGTCGAGTGTAAATAGTTCCGATGAAACTTCTAAAATAAATTTTAAAATGATCTAATCGTCAAGATTGTCCACCTTGTAACTGCTAGGCGACTAGCCAACTGTGACAATTTTTTTTTTTTAAAGGTGAATCAGTCAGGCAAAAAATAAACTCAATTATTTCAAATTTTACAAGATGAAATCAGATTGTTGTTTATTTCACACTTTTTATATATTTATGGAAGAAATGTCGAAAAGTTGTTTCGGCAGTTTATATTCCTTGACCTAGATATAATTCAGGAAACATATTTAGTCTGATCTGTGAATTGTTATGAGCTCCTGATATAGAAGAAAGAAACCAATATAGGACTCCTTCCCTAAATAAAATCCCTTCTTCTTGGTATTTTATCCCTTCATTAAGTTGATTTCTTGTGCAATTAATTGATGATAGTAGTGTAAATACCTATTAATTTTCCAACATCATAGGTTAGATAGAAAGATGCGCTTCCAAAAAATTATCAATCGCTGTAAAAAAATCCTATCTGATATACTCCGATCTGCAGTAGTGTGCGCTTCATTCAGCAGATTAGCGCACTAGTCAGCCGCTTTACACATAGTTACTTAATGTGCCATTTTTTCCGTGGTAGAAGCTTTTACATTCTGCTACTATTTCCATTATCCTGCCTAGATATTTATTCCGAAACATTATTAACCCTTTTTTCTCCTTTCCCGCTCAATACTCTCGAATTATTCATTTTGATTATTCATTTATAGAAGTACACAGTTTTGCAAAAAAAAAAAAAGAAAAACTTCACTCCCTTGAGAAATTATTCCTGATTTTGATATTTTTATCGAATTCGAATCTGAAGGCAAACAAATTCTATCTAGGACCATTTTTGAGAAATTAGACGTTATTTTTGAAAAACCTGAAATAGCGTATTTTTTTTAAATTTCATTATTTTTTTTCACTCCTCTGAACATTTTTCGCGACTTTTATATTTACAAGTCTGCTGAATTCGAATCAGTTGTAAAAAAATTTTTTACCAAGCTCAATTACTAATTATTAAGATTGGAGGTTGATAAAAAACAACAACAATCAAATAGCACTTTTTTTCATATATTTTTATAACACTTTTTTTTGGTGAAAAACAGTAATATATATTAAAAAGTAATATATATAAAAATATATAAAATATAAAAATTCAGCACTCTTTTAAACATAATATAACAACATTTATGTTGAAGGGAGTATTTTTATGCAGAACAGTGTTATCAATCCTTTTTATTTTTTAAATTTAATTGTCATGTATATTTCATGTTAATTTTCAATTTTCCTCACAATTTATAAAATTTGTTCTATTGTTCATTTCATTTTACTATGTACTTTACGTTTATGCCTCAATCTTAACCATTCCTTTATTGCTATTTACTGTCTAATTGTTATACTTAATGTATTTATTTATTAACTATATTGTCATCTGCCTACTGTTTTACTTTATTCATGTATTTACTCATCCAATATATATCCACTTGTCTTTTGTCTTAAGGTCTTCTTATAGTTAAAAAAAATTTATTTATTTATTTCAATTTTATTTTTATTTTTTCAAAAACTTACTACTTTTAATTTTCTTATTTTTTTAAAACTCACTCCCTTTTTTTCATATCCTTTTGTTTGTTTTTCTTCTAGCCTTGACGAAGGCTTGCATTGTAATTGTATTCAATTCGATGACTGCAAAAGCTATCTACCCACATCTTAAATCTAAAACACCTTTCGCTCGATCCATATTCTTTTGTAATGATTGTAAGGTTTAAGATGTTCGATTTTGGCTTCTCAATTTGAAAATGGTAAAGTTTAAGGTTTTTGAAAACGATCTTTTTTTTCTGATTTTTAATTATGTTCTCTAGAAAAAAATGGAAACAATGCTTGATAATATAAATTAATTATTATATGATTTTCATATAATACAAAAGATATTTTGAATAAAATATTTTTTCTGTCCACTATTTTATTTTATTTTTTATTAATAACAGCTGGATTTCCCCTTTGGGAAACATTTTTATATAAAATTAATGTCATCGATTAAACTATGATTTCAGTTAAATGTAGACTAAATGACCTATGGACTGTTTATGTTCACTGGAATTATGTTAAAAAAGTTTATATAAGGTGTCGCATGTAGCGCCCTTTACAGCTTATCCGTATTCTTCAGGAGCAATTGAATTTTTAAAAAATTTGCATCGATATCTTAATAAACTTTATTGAAAAAAGTTGTTGATTTATGTTTATATCGGGTTCAGGGTCGAATGAACTCAGGTGAAATGTCAACAGGATCTGTATTTGCTGTACTCTCAGACCTGACAGCACTTGACTACTCGTCCGTGTTGTTTACTCAGTTAACGAACACGCCTGTTGTATGTCCGCTTGTACTTGCTGGGGGATGAGGCTCATCAATATCGACTATTAAAAGGTCACGGATTCGAACCCCTATTATTTTGAGAGCTTCAAAATTTTCTTTTCCATAAAATAAAATTATGTAATTAAAATGAGGCATAGAATTCCAAAGGCTAGTCCAATTTCCACATATTTTTTTTTTAATATTGTTTCTAATACACTACCTTTAGGTGAGAGGTTTTCTCCCAAAAGTAGTTAAATCACATTGAAAACGACTATACAAAAAATAAGGCCCTTCCTTTACCTTTACCGAACAATGACAAAAAAAAATTCAAAAATTCACTTAACTGGATTTGGAATTCATTTTTTTTTTTTTTAACTATTTATTCAAATTTACAATTATATACACTACATAAAACAAGTAAATTTGAGAAACATTATTAAAAACTTAACTTGAAAATAACGACTCACTAGTACTAAAATAAACGTTCTACATGGTCTCTTGGCTATCTTCTTTTCAGACGCCTCCGAGGATTATCGGAAATGGAGTGTGAAGCAAGTTTACTGGTAGATTCCAGTGGGTATGGAGTTTACTACAAAAGGATAGGTATCTGGTTTGTGCCAAATCAGCAAAATATGGAACATTCAGATCTTTATGGATAAGTATGTTTCTGACACAATAACGAGCATTGATTGAAGGGAGAATTTACGAATGATTTTGGATTCAAGAAGGTTGGAAATTTTTGTATTTAAAATTTTTGATGTTTGAACCAAAGGTTTTATATTTAATTAAATATTATCATTTAGCGTTAAGGCAATAAAACGCAATAATTCATAATTTATATATATCGCTATTCAAAATGTTAAAAATGTTGAACATAGTGTTACATAACGAATCTGTCACCACGAATATGATTTTAACGGAACTGTTATTTCTACAGCGTTACCGCAGCTGTCACCGCTCGTTAACTGCTCCTTCGCGAGTTGTCAATTTGGCATAAGTAAACATCCGAATACAGCTGACATTTTAGACACTTGTGCAAGCATTTGACCCAATGACCCAAAACGTACAACACAGATATAACTGCGTTTAAAATTAATTTAGATCTATAAATTTATTATGGTTATTTTTAGATGATTTTTTGTATCAGTAATGATTCCGTAGAGATCAATACCTCGTACGAAAATATTTTACACAATAATATCCACTTTTTGTTGTTTAGCCTTTACTACAATATGCCTTAATTAAGGGCAACGAAATAATATGGATGGTTATGAATCCAGTAATACAGTATGTACAATAAAAAATAAACGAAAAAAAACTTAATACATACAATGAAATTAAAAGTACTAAAATCCCTCTCTATATACAAAATCGTAACAGCCTAGGGATCCCCGAAACATGTCTATCCCTCATCTTAGGGAGGAACAAGCAAGGTCCAAAAGAAATCCCAGCGCTGCATTTCAGCTGCGACACTATTGTCAGTACCCAATGTAGGCTGAGTGAGAGCGCTATAGCACAGTCGCTCACAGCATGAGTGAAGCTGGCTATTGCCAGAAATCCAAGATAAACGCATAATTACAAAGGGTCTCTGCACCATTGCCGTTTTAGCCTGCGATGAGGGTTACCTAGATGTGTGGAACTGGATAATGATTGAGCCATAGTTAGAGAGGAAGTAAAAGTTTCGATGGAATGTTAAAGATTTAAGGGCTATGAGGTCGAAGGCGTAAGGCATATTGAGATCATTACGTCGACATTGTTTTTTGTTTCTTTGCTGGAGACCTAATAATGGAGCATTCGCAATAGTTCAGAGGACTTCGAATAGGAAGGATTGAATGCAAATATAGTAGTTACGCTACAAACAAATCATGTGTTAGTTAATTTAATTTACTTGCGATTCGCAGTAGTTTATATAAAAAGGATAATATTACCTAACACAAATCAGTAAAGTGTAGATCAAATAATTCATAACGTTTAGTCCGGTCTATGAGTACAATGTCTGTAGTAAGTTAGTAGTTTCTATGAATCATGGAAGTAGACAATATTTTAATAGCAGTAGAATCAAAATATTGGAAAGTAACTTAAAATTAGGGTGTTATAATATTTTTTAACATAGTATGGATCCTGATTATTTCTGTACGCATTTTGAATTATTGTGCCTAGCACGATCAATGCCAAATCGACTCTAATATGAACACATGTATATTGCTATTATGTAGATATCAGTTATCATACCAGACTGTATCGAAGTCGCTACTGTAATTCCCGCAAGTGGAACGATACGGTATCTCCCACTCATGCAGATATTTCTAACCTTTAGGATATTAGAAGTTATCTTCTGCTGCCATGATAGTGGCTTTCATCTTCTGAATGCAATAATATACTTTTACGCTTTCATGTTTTCTTTTATTTTATCTTTCTATTCTTATTTCGAAACGCTATTAGTTTTATTACCTGTCAAGTGTTCAATTGTCTTATAATTAAACTAATAAATTTTTCTTTCTATTAGCTTTATTGTCCGTATAGCTTTGTCGGCAGTTCAAGGGTGCTCTCCTTTCTTGCTCATCTACGCTGTTTAATTTATTTTTTTTATATATCCTTGAACTCATTGTAACCTGATTTTAAATATATACTTTTTATAATGAATTTTCCTGTTTCGTCCATTAGCTAATGCGTAGATATTCAGAAGTAACTAAAAAATTGATTTTGTTCGCAGGGTAACTGGTCTTGTATAAACTTCTTTGGTAAGCCTATTATTTGTTTGTTGGCATTTAATTCCTAAACCAAATGTCAACCGTTTACCCAGATCATTTGAAAGTGGCTCGCCATTACTGAATAAACACCACCGCTAGTCCTAGATACCACTTCGACATAGTTCCCTGCCAAGTCAAACAACCCTCCAGACTTAATTAGTTAGTGCAACTCTGTAGTTGATATATTCTCCCACGTATCTCTAAATAGTTAATCTGTAGTTTATAGTTTGATTAATAGAAGAGATAAATCATTAATTTTATAATTACTCCATTACTTACTTGAATTTTGAGTTTTTTTGTCACTAAATTGCCCAGTATATTTTAAGGACTGTGTAAAGGTCTTCTCGGGTTGCGGAAGTTATCTAACTGGCTGCTTTAAATACAAATCATAAAAGTTAAATTTAGAGACTAAGTTAGACCATTTAGACAACTTTGCAACTACTTTAAAAGTGGATTATGCGTCGGAGATGAATAATTAGTCAATTAATTTTTATCAAGTTTCGCTATTAGCACACCCCTCTCCGCTCAGCAAGGCTAGGAAAAAATGACAAAATGGAAATCTTCGCTGAAAATACTGATTCGTGGTTCAACCTTCGTGATTGATTAATAGAACTCATTTTTACAGATCATTAATCAAAAAACATATAATTATTAATATACGTGAAGTTTAATAGCTAGGCACAATGCCTACGAAATTTAATCTAATTAAAGCTATTAGACTCTAGAAATTATTATAAATTTTTAACATACTCAAAAGAGGCGAAATTTAGAGTGTAAAACCAAATTGCAAATAGCACTAAGTGCTTTTTTTTTTTTTTTTTTACTATTTATTGATATTTATAACTGTATACATTATATACAACAAGTAAATTTGAGGAAAACGATTACAATGACATGTCAATTACATGCAAAGAACTTCTCACTAATAGCACTTCGATAGTTCTACATTAGGTCTCTTGGCCATCTCCTTTTCAGACGCCTTGTAGGATTATTGAGAAATGAATGTGAGGCAAGTTGGGAGACTAGTAGATTTGATTGGGTATGGAGTTTACTATGAAGAGAAACAATCAAGTCAAAATCAGCTACATATGAAACATTAAGATATTTATGGATAAGTTTGTTTGTGTCCTAAAAAGGAGATTTGAAGATTTTAGGAAGGAATTTAGATAGTAAGGATTGGATAGAAGAAGAATTGGAAGGTTTAGTGGAGTCTCAAAGGTCAACACCATATGTCCAAATGGGTCTAATTATTATTATGTAAATTGAGAGCTTTGAACGCTTATCTAGAAAATTTGAATAGCCGGAAACGAGGAATAGTTTCTTATCTTTTAGGTATGGTATGTTTATTATTTTTATAGTTTAGTTTAAGTTTTTGAAATATTTCTGCTTCGGTAAAAATAGTAGGTATTTTAATGACATAATTAATTTAATCCTACTCTCTCTTTACTCTAGTTATTTTTTTTTTTCTTTATGCAGTAAATTTGTTTTTAGGAATTCAGTTTGTTCTGTACCTAACTATGATCAGAGAGGAACTGATAACCTATCTCATCCCGCTCTGTTTTTCTTCGTGAATAAAATTGAAATTTCATATATCTGTAATTGTAAAATTTCCTAAAGTTTCTTGGGTTTATCCCTGATATTTCAGGAGTGAAGGAATTTTGTTTCAAACCCCTCTGGTCTAATAGGACATTAGAAAAAAAACCCGAGTTATTTCACCCCTTCTTTTAAAACCATTTAGAACAGCAATTTTCACTAAGCCCATTGGATAAATAACTGTCATGTATTTGAAAAAAGTAGTGGAATAAATTTTTTTTTTCTTTTTTTTTGGGGGGGAGGGACCAGTTTTCATAACCGACCTGGACACAGCATTGGAATGCTTAATTTTCGACTATCGCTATTCAAAGAAGTATTTTCTTATCTGAATTATTTTCTTAGAAAATATCATAGTTTGACCCACGCCCTCCAGCTTTACGATATCTTGCGTCACGTATGAAAAAGGAAGGGGTCTTCCTGTGTTCCCTTTCTTGACGCCAGGAAGTCATTTGAAAATATGAACTCGAATCCGCAGGGACCTAGATTGACCCTGAATTTCATTATACGATTATATTACCTACTAGGGATAGGTATCGCAAAGACAAAAAAATCGATATTGTATATCGATTATTTCTTGAGTTCTAAATATCAATACATGATATATCAGTGGAAAAAAATATCGACACACTAATATATTGCGATATTTTTTTCTTATAAAATGCCGTTTTAGATATTCTTATCATGTTATAATGATATTCCTGTTTACTTTATCGTTTTAGTTAATTTATTTCACAAGTTAAATAGGAATAACATTGCGATCGAGCAAGATCGGTTAAATCCAGGTTAAAATGTTTTATTTCGTTTTAGGAGAAACAGTCAAAAGGAGCTCTCATTAGAGCCTGGCTCCTAGTATTTAGTATAAGAAGAGTTGAGCTTCTAACTGCTCTAATTTTCAAAATAACAAACTATCAAACTACACGTAACGCCTTTGCGTTTCTCAAAAACACTGGTCGCCGGTAAAACGTGTTCCATGTTTATAGATTGCCCAGTGGTCACACTTGGAGGCAATGACCTCTGAGAGTCGTAGAACTTACACTGTCCCTCTATAACAGCCCTCCAGCCTCCAGAAGGTCATCGGGGAAGTTGATGATGAAATTAGCCGGAGATAGCCCACAGACAGATAGGCCTGGAGCTGGACAAAGAACAGCTTGTACCGCTGGAGTCCGCCCTGCTATTACCCAGCCTTGTCCCTGTCATTAAGCTCTTACATCAGGGCTTTGGGTGTGTTTGTTTTTATTATCTCATCACAGCTTTATGGCGCCTGTAGAGGTGAAGTTTTGATACATTTAAAAGGAGTTGATGAATGCAAATCATTTAATATAAGCTATGAAATTAGGGGCCGGTTGAATATGAGTTTTTTACTGTCCACCTTAATGATAGTGATGAAAATAAATCTGAACTCCATCAACCTCAGTGTTCTATATTAGAAGGTTCCGTAGCAATCTTGTTTTGAGACGCCTCGGAGAGTTATCGGGAATTGAATAGCAAGCAAGATGAAATACTTGTGGATCTGAATGCTTATCGAGTTTACTATGAAAGATAGTTATCTGGTTTAGGCTGAATCAGTATAAAGAACATAAAATTCTTTATTGACAATTTTATTTTTAACATAATAATTTTAGTCCAATTTGCATACCTAGAATCTACCTCAATAAAAGATAAAAAAAATACTACATAAATTTAATAAAGCATCTTTATTTTTTCTGGTCAACATTTTTCCACGTAATAATGAAACATATCGTAGGTAAACTGTCATTAAATAAAATATTCAAGTAATTTAAAAGCGATATATATTTATAACTCAAACACTATATGCAACTAGTAAATTTGAGGAAAATGATTACAATGGCGTGTAAATAACATGTGAAGAACTACTGATTATTAGCGCTTTAATAGTTCTGCATTTGAAGGTCTCTTGGCCATATTCTTTTCAGACGCCTCGGAGGATTATGGGGAATGTGTTACGCAAGTTGAGAAATTAGAGAATTTGAGTGGATATAGGGTTTATTATGAAAGGAAAGGTATCTGATTTGGGCTAAATGAGCAACATATGAAATATTAAGATCTTTATGGATAAGTTTATTTTTGACAAAGTAGGGAGCATTGTGGATTTTTCGAAGGATTTTGGATTGTAAGGATTGGATACGAGGTGAATTGGATAGTTTAGTGTAGCCCAAAAGCTCTACTATGTATGTCCTGGTCTAATCTTTCCCGCATAAATGAGTCTTTTGTAATCAATCGGAAGCTTTGAACGTTTGTCTAGTAAATAATATTTTATATCGATAAACTGAAGAGAGAAAAATAAACAATTTTAAATGATCAATATTTATTATTTGAGAAAATTTCTAAAATCTATCAAGTTTAGGCAATTTAAAATTTGGAGTAATTGTTTCAAATCATTGTTGTTCAAAATTATGTTCAATGAGACCTGCAGAATCTCTTTGAAACAGCGCCCATAATATGTTATTAATTACATGATATGACAGGGAGGGGCAGTATCCCGTATCAACCGCCGGGTTTGTGGTTGATGTATGCCGTATAATCAAAGGTACACGACAGAGCCGTGTGGTCTCCCCTGATAAGCTGACACCTGAGCCTGTCTGTATTGTTATTCTGGCTTGGTGCGGTGGATCCTCTGACGCAAGCGTCTGTTCACATTCATGTTGTTGCTTCTGCTTTCTCCCGCCTTCGTTTATCAGTTACATCTTTCTCAGCTTTCTTTTCCCCCCGGGGTGTTAAACCACTTGTAATAACAGTCACCACAAACTCGATTATCTGCCAGTGTTGAAAGTGGCGGTTTATCGCGTTTTTCCGAAACTGAGTTCTTACTAAAAATTTCAAAATTCTTTTAGTTCAATCGTTAAATATACTTCGGTAAAACGTAAAAAAATAGTAAAGAAAATTATTTACTATTTTAAAGCATAAATGCTTGTCAATATGTTTCTAAATAACTGAAATATTTTAGCCAAACTTATATTGAGAAGGTATTACATTCTGCCTCAAAGAGGTCAATGAGTTATATGGATGGCTTAATGGATCCATTCACAGAATATGCCCAATTATAAATAAATGAATAGAAGGGGGGGATAAAGAACAATAAATAAAGTAAAGAATAAATAAAATGAATAAATAAAAAAATCTCAAATTATACAATATATAAAAAAATACAATAAAATAAAATACACACAAAAAATATAAAAATAAAAAATATATAAATATAAAAACAATGAAAATAGTAAAAATTAAACGTTAAAAATACAATTACACTTAATTTACAATATACACACATCCTATGAATCCCCAGCTAGACTTGTAGCTTTACTTATGGAGGTACAAGCCAGGTCCACAGAGATCCCTGCGCTTCTTTCTCAGCTGCGTCACTGGTGTAAAGTGCCATATAATAAAACATACTATCAGTAAACAGTCAATTAATAAAAAAAAATCAAGTAATTTAAATTATAAAAATAATTATTAAAAAAACAACTAGGTAATTAAAATATAAAAATTTATTTAAAACATCTGTATGTAATTAAAATACACAGAAGTTCTTTTTAAATAATTCTCTTAAAAACTTTAATGAAAAATATAATATATAAATATTAATATCAAGATTAGAATCTTCATCTGGTTATTGCTCAGGTCAGGGTTGTCTTTGTCTAAGCCATGTCACTGGAATCAAGCGTTCGCCAACCAAGTAACGATTGTTAAAAAACAAAATAAAATTTTCTTCATATCATAAATTTTATCTTAAATATTTTATGATTTGGTTAATATTCTTGTTTTATTCTGTGTCAATTAAAATTTTCCTGAAGTAACTGGTGATATCGACTCTAAAATCGAAAATATACAATTTAAAAAAAAAAAAAAAAAGAAATTCATTATTCTTTATTCGGTGATATACTTTAGTATTTTTTTAAAATATAACAATAAATAAATGAGAAATAGAGGTCTTCCTGTTTATAACATCTTATATCTTACGTGTTGTTATTAAAATAATTATTTAGCCAGGTGTCAGTCAAGTTGATCATGTGAAAAAAAACACCTTAAAGAAAAAAGGTTAATTTTTTTAATGGTTTTCGTTTGTTTTATAATAATATGAAGAATTTTAGTTATATTGCTTTTTTATTCATTGAAATTGCAAATGTTCCGTGAATGTCAATTGGTGAAATCGTTCAATAAAATAGACAAAACAAGAAATTATGTAAGTACTGAAATTTAAAATGTCGATTGATTTTCAGGAATTAAAACTATTGAATTTCTATTAATTGTAATTTAACTGTCTTTATCTTTCCTGTATCTAGATTTTAAAATATGAAATAGAAAATTATTTGATATCCTGCTTCCTTTAACCTACATTAGTAACTAACTATCAGTGATAAATGTAAATAAATAAAAAAGTTTCAAAAAAATATTTATGCTGGGACTTTAAATCCCTTAAGAAGAAAAATAGATGTATAATGGAGGTTTTTCAGAGCCTTAAAATGAAATAATATTTTTATAACAAAATGGCAGATAATAATAATAAAATAATTTTTTTTTCTTTTAAATATTAATAAAAAGTAACAGATTTTTTAAAAATTTTATTAATATAAATTTATTGAAATTTACAACTGTAGGAAATGTATACATCAAGTAAATGAGTTGAAAGTGAATACAATGGCATGTAAATAACATGTGAAGACCAACTCACTAGTAGCACTTCAATAAATTCTACACTAAAAGGTCGCCTAGGCCATCTTCTTTTCAGACGCCTAGGAGGATCATCAGGAATGGAGTGAGATGCAAGTTGGGAGACTAGTGGATTGGAATGGCTATGGAGCTAACTATGGAGGGATAGGCATCTGGTTTGGGCTAAATCATCAACATATGGGGCATTAAGATCTTTATGGATAAGTTTATTTGTAACAAAGTAAGGAGCATTAAGGATTTTTCGAAGGATTTTGGATTATAATAGAAAATTTAAAATCATTTTTTTACAAAAACAATAAAATTTCAAAAATATAAATTGTTCATATTTTATACAACTAAAAAGTGGCTATTGTCATTTGAAGTGGCTATCAGAAAGGGTAATTGAGGGGAAAAGCGTAATTGAATGACGAATGTTGAGATGTACAAGTGTGAGCCATGTTGGATAATACTTAATTATAGACTTATATTTATGCGTTAAGATGACTGCAATGATTATAATGAATTAAGGACTCTGTCGATCCAGGACGTGTTAAGACAAATCCTGAAAATCAACGTTGTCTGTACTGTCTGGGATTCGAACAGTGTTTCTTCAATATAAGAAGGTAAACTTCTCCTACAGACATTACAGACTGTGAAATAGTCCGATAATGCATTATCTAAACACTTAAAGAAATGTAATTCGTTACAGATAAACAAACAATTACTTGATAGTTTCGGCCTTTGGTCTAAGGTCCCAAACCAGGAAGCGATCCAGTCGCACCACCCTTCCGCCTGGCATAATTGGTGCCATTATCAACGTTGGCACTACTGCGACAATAGAAAGAACATCAGAATAAACTGCTATTTCCCGCTTAGTAATCCTTCATTCCAGCAATTTGCATCGAGGGCTGCGGCGGTCCGGCGAGGATGTGGGAATTAGTGATCGCGTAATCAGTCGAAAACTAAACCGCATTTGATGAATATTGATGAGGTCATTAGAGCTAATCAGCTGACTGTTAGGGACCGATTGATCTGTTATAACAAGCTGTCCATTTCGTGATGATGTTATGGAAAGCGGCATATCCAAATGTTTCCGCGATTTTTATTGGCCCCCAGCAATCTCGGAAATGAGACATGTGTATGAGAGCTTTCTAAAATTAAAACATTCCTTCCAGATTGGAATATAGTAACAATGCATAGCTTATCAAAGATTTTTTTTTTTGCAGTAAAACCTTTAAAAACGTCACATTAGACAGTAAACCAGGTCTCATCTTGTATCTGTGTAAATTGACATACCAATTCATTAATTAAAATAATATAATAATACACCTTTATTTGTACTATAATGGAATACTAAAAATGTAGTATTATTTGTATTATAGTATTATTTGTACTATAATCACACATTTATTTATACACATACATTTAGTTTCTATTAATTTATACAAAATCAACTAATGGCTGAGGTTTTTTGAGTTCATTTTGTTTTTCTTTAAAGAGTTTCACTTTATTTATACTTCCGGTTTTATTCTGACTAAATAGTGAGCTTTTCCTGGTCTTTTCCATTCTTTTCTTTCTTCAGCCATTCTTTGCCATGTTGCTCCTCCTCATGCAGTCCTCATTTCTTGATCCCACGTCACGTGGGTACGTGGTCGTTCTCTGCTTCTTTTGTAATTTCAGGGGTACTAATTTATAATATTCTTGGACCATTTATAATTTTGCTCCTTACGAGGTGTCCTGCCCAAATCCATTTTCTTTTGTGAATTATCTAAGCTATATCTCGGAATTTCCTTTTAAGCTTTATCCGCTTTTTGAATTTTTTGTCCTTAAATTAAAATACTAGTATTAATATCATAACCTTTGTTTATAACATAACTTGCTAATAGTCAGTGATAATCGCGTTTCTGCATACCAAATTCCTGTGCTACTTACCACTTCTCTTGAAGTATTGTTTCAAAATTAAAAAAAAAAATTAGCTTTATTTCACGTCAGAAACCTATCACATCAAAAATTTCAATTAAACTTTATTTTTCAATACGTTATACTAATAACGTTATAATTGCTAATCCGTCTCTCGTTAGTCCGACTCTCCGTGTAACGCTGTGGACTCTCTCGAAATATTTTTGCGGAATCCCTAATAGTCTAGTAAAATTGTACATTATGGTGTGCTAAAAGTCGAGGAGTTTGGATATATTTATATGTTATTATTGCTTGTGTGCTAAAATCCAAATTTCGGACCTCGAATTGCCGGTCTTCTGGAATCATGCGTCAAAACTTTCGACCTTTTCTATGTTTCAACAAAATATCTGCCACACTATTGGTTCTAAACAAAACCTTTTTATATACAAAATTAAGCTAAACTAAAATTGCTGCATTTTGAGCTGGAAATAAGCTCTTTATCTTAAACAGATACAAAGATATAAGCTATCAATTTTTTTCGGAATTCTCTCAATACAGTATTATTACGACCAATGATTCTATACACAAATAGCTGGTTAATACATATCTATACAAACATATTAGTTTGTTAGTGTATATAAAATATTTCTTTTTTTTTTTTCCTTTTTTTTTCTTTCTTCCACTTGGCCTTATAAGGACCACGTGCCAATTTTAATTCGTTCTGAGCTCTTTTCTCTTCATCCAGTGTATTCCCTCATCCGTTCACTGTGCTGCCTCTCTTTCTCCTCAGACCACTTTGGACCAGGTTTTCTTATCAGTCTTCTTTGAAAATCTTACTTACCCAATACCTTGTTTCTAAGAATATCTCTGTTAGTAGTCTTTTCTTCTTTTATATTATTTCTATCTAAATCTCTTTTGGCCTCTTGAATCTAACTAGTTTTTGATTTTTTTTTTTTTTTTTTTTTTTTTTTTTAATATTTCCTTTTAATATCAGATATTTTTATAAATATTTCTTTTATTTTTTTAAATATTAAGATGTAACTTTCAATATGATTTTAATGAACCTTTAACAATGAAAAACATGCATCATTGTAATCCCCGGTTAATCCGATTTTTTGGCCGTTCCGCCTTACCCCATGGTCCCTTAAAGAGGTCGGATAAGTGATGTTGTACTGTATTATCTACTTTAAATATTATCTTCATTTTCCTGGATTTTATCTCACAAGAGGTATGTGGAAACCTCTAACAAAATTCATAATACAATCTGCTAACTAACGCTGACTAAACTGCCTGCAACACCTCCCTTATTTGTTCTAAATTGTTTTTGTTTTTAATGAAAATTTTGCAATTTTATGTAGGTTAGGGAGGTTTAAATTGGATGAATAGGAAATATAATTGTGTTGCTATTTAAGTAGTGAAATAAATTAAGGTAACGACATGGAACCACTGCTCCCGCCCAAAATAGCTTTATATACCAAAACATTAAAAAAAATACATGTTGAAACTGAAGTTAACTTTTAATTTTGTATAGTGATAAGTAATTATTAGCTCGATAGTAATATTGTTTGAGAAATTAAATTCTACTTTCTTAAAATGAATGTATTTGTCTTTCCTGAACTAGGTGGTCAATCATGTTTTTTCTCATTGCTCTTCAGATATTAAAATTTATAATAAAATTTTAAAATAAAATGAGTCGTACTAAGCTATTATAAATGGTGGACTTATCATAAAACTACCTTGGAATATTATATGAGAAAGAATTCAACTTAGAGCTGATAAGGAAAACTGTTGGAGTTATCTCCACGTCATGTCAGTGTCAAGCTGTCTCCTTCGATGTATCCCTTGGTTTGTTTGCTTTGTCTTTATTGGTATTGTTGAGGTCAAATATTGTCCGGCCAAGCGTCCGTCTCGATTTCATAACAATAAGAAAATTGCTCGCTCCCAACATGAGAAATTGGAAAAACTCTCAGTTTGTATTTGCTGTATAACAACTACATATTGTTGAATATGTAGAGCTGATTAAATATTGTTGAACTCAATAAAATAACAGTTCTTGATATTGGTTGTATTATAACGGTTTAACATCTTTTAAATAAGATAAATTATTATGATAGGTATATTGCGTTTTAAAAGAGGAACGAGATGGCCAAGCACGTACGGGCGAGGATCTAAAGAAGGTCGTGAGTCCGAATCCCACCTGAGCCAGTTGAAATTTATTGCGCGGTGGATCCACGGAATAAACCTTACCTTCCCACAAAAATAGGTTTGTAATCTATAGGATAGCCCTTCTTTCTTCCCCTAGTTGGAGTACAAAAGAAAGCTAAGCATCGATGAACAAGAGCAAAAGTGGAACGAAATATTTGAAGAATTCCATGTTATTTGTCTACGTTTAAGATTGCTATATCAAAGTCCATCTTTGGGTTTAATAAATTACATGTCATGATTAGTGGCAAAACTAAATGAATATAGAAAAAAACGAATCTGTCAAGTTAGATGTTTATACTATCAACCGAAAAATAAAAATTATTCTTTTAACAATAAGCCCGATCAATTTTATATATAAGCGATATACGTCATAACAGTTTTATACATACCTAAAAATAGTATTTTAAAGCAAATTGTAAAAAAATAATGATTAAGTATACATATAGTAATGAAAAGAAATATCGTAATGAAAAACTAATGAAAATAAAACAAAGAAAATCTTGATACAATCTCCAGTTTTTCTCTTTTTCTATGCTTTTTAAAATATCCATTTTTCTTTTGTTGATCAGCATCTGAACTTTTGCATTTAGTTTCATGAACCCTCCGAGGCGCCTGAAAAGAAGATGGTCTCGGGACTTGCTAGCATAGTACTTAATGATAAAGAACGTTTATAGAGCTACCAATGGATTGCTTTCAAGCAACTGACGTTTCATTTTTAGAATTATCATCAGATTTACTTGTTGAATTTTATATATACTGTATACAGTTGTAAATTTCAATAAATAGATTTTTTTTTTTTAAATACTGTAATATTTACCAAAGAAAATGCTTGTATATGATTTTACTTTTATAGTTATAGTTTTGTAGCTTAGTTCTCAGATATTTGACACATCTTGTGGAACAGACAATATCTGGTTTTAGTTATAGTCTGGTAGTAATATAATTCATCTTAAATACTTCATTTACTTGACCATAACCATAACAATCAATTACTGAAATTGATCTAGACCTTTTAACTTCAATTTTGAAAAATTTTAGCAAAATATTTTCTCAGTTGGAAGTTCAAAATTGGCCAACTAGCCAGTTTTCCTGCTATTTTTTTAAAATTTCTATTCTTTATGAAATCCTCAGGTTAATTAGGGCAATGTTGTAATATTCTATTTTTAAATAAATTAATATCTACAATTGAGTCGTGTTCGTTCTTATCATATTGTTTAATTGATTATCAACCATCAAACAGCCCTATAATCACAACATTACATGGTCCGGTAAATGCACAAAGACTCAGCGTTGAAGCCTTTGTGAGGCAGGGCACGTGTTAGCTGTAATGACAAGGCTGAGCCTGTATTTTCGTGTAGGCCAAGCCCCAGTTGGATTGAAACCGTGTTGCTTTACTATATGCGTGGTATCTATTTCTCATACACCTATAATATGCAAATGTATATACGATATGTTACATCTGAAATTAATTATATATATACATATATACATATTCATACAATCTCCGGGTCTCGGAGCAATACTTTCATACCTCTTACCGAACTTCATATGTTGTAGCGGTAGTTTTATATATGATTAAGATGGTATTCTTGAAAATATATCTAAAGTACAATTTGGATAATCCGACACAAATGGGAGGAGAAGGGTGCCGAATTATCGAAAGTGGCGGTTTACTGGATGTAAATAAAAATATGAAAAATTATTACATTTTTTCTCTTTTATAACACAATAAACTGTTAAAAAATAGCAAATACTAAAAAAAATATTAAGAAAAAATATCAAGCATACAACCTCTGAGAAGTTATAGGTACGTCATAAAATGCATGTGTATTTTAAGACTTCTCTCGTAACTCATCACTTGTTTTGTTTTTTGTAAATGACTGAAAGGCCTGAATGGTTTATAAATTTCCGCGATTTTAACTGGTTTTCCAACCACAAGTAGATTTAATTTATGGATTTATGTCATTTTCATACGGCATGAAAGTCAGGTAATGTTTTGATAATCTTCGATCCAAATTATCTGAATCTTCATCTTATGTACGAAAGTTATGGTCGGTAGCAGCCTCTAAAATATTCCGCACTCGTCGGTACTGTTGAATTGACCGAACTCTTGAATTCTATACGCAAATTTATCTAGACTGAATGATCTGATGACAGCTTTGTCTCCCGCAATATAAAAGAAATTGTATTCAAAAACAACTTTTAAATTCATCTCACCGTCTATTGATAGTCTTAAAACCGTGTTTCCCAATTATTTTAGTGTATGACCCTTTAGCCTTTTCTTTCGAAATTTCTCCAAAAGTTGTTGAGTACCATCACCGTTCTGGAAGGTACCATTTCAACAAGCATTAACAGGCAGAGAATTGCTCTGGGTGCCGGACTATTAAAGCCAGAGTTGAGCAAAATTAAATCAAACTTTAATCATAGCTATTTGAAAACTTATTTCCTAAAACCATTCACCTAATTTAATGATAAATAATTCATTTTGTCAACCAATTATTAATTCACTAAAAAATGTCTGATAGGTTTTATCATGATTAAATTAGGTGATTGAGTCCTGGGAATCAGTTGTCAAATAGCTAAGATTAAATTTTGCCCTACTCTGATTAAAGGGCTAGATTATTAAGATTATACGTCAGTGTAATAATAATATAATAATAGATCTATAATATTATAGGTTAGTATAATATGATAAAAAGAAACTTGTAGTATTTTATGAGGAAGCATTGCTGTCACTGAGACATTTGGTGAAACGTTTAGATAAGCTTACGATTCTAAACCTCTTTTTGACCACTGAAAACTTAAAAATCACTTTAAAACATTAAAATCACACATTTTTAGGGAGAAATAATTTGAAGTTTTTAGGTGTCTCACGTTTCTTTGAGGCTGTACTTTTAATTTTTTATTGTGTTTTTGTCCTCGGGTGGACTACGTAAAAGAGTGTTATGCATTGCCATTTTTTCTCTCTCTCACACAAAAGAGCTTGTGTTTGAACTTGCATTCTTTCTCTCCTCGGACCATCTAATCCTCGACTACCTGAAAATTCTTATATTCCATAATCCTCATCCTGAACACATTTCAATATTGGATCTCATCATCTCTACTTTCAACTGTTATAAAATCATTCCTTAGTCACTACAATATTCATTTCTGAACAGAAGAATTAAAAAAAAAAATAATTACTATATATTATGGGGTTGTTAAGAAATAAACGCATTCTATTAACATTTTAAAATAAAATAAATTATCTAAAACATAATTTACTAAACTAGCTACTCTCTATGACTTTCAATACATTTCTGCCAACAAGTTAACTTCTCTATGCCATGTGAATAGATGTTTGAAACTTTGGTATTAATAAATTCATTTCCTATCGAATTTCGCTTATGATATGTTTTATTTAAAAGTTTTAAACTTAAATTTGCCTAAGTGTCTATTAAAATGGTAGTTGGTTGGCAAGAGGTCAGGCAAGGGAGTAGGGTGGATGAGGCATAGTCTCCTAACCAAGCTCAACAAAATTACTTGAGATCATATGTGAAACATTGATGGTTATTTAATGCATGAGGTACCCAAGTTTCGAGCTTTTTTACCTTTCCGATTGTCTTTGGGTGGCAGGGTTGATCGATTTGCTGACTGAAAGATTCTCTGCAAGTTCTTGAACAGTTGTTCTTTTGTTTTCTTCGACTAAACCTCTCAGAACATCTTTAGCAAGAGATTAAGCTCTTCCCTATGTTAAAGGCTGAAATCTCCCTCTCTAAATTTTTTTATACCACTCTTGAACGGTAAGCTCTCTCACACTTCCATCTTCCTTGACTTCGTTAATGTTTCTGGCCTTTTGGGTTCCGTTCAGACTAAATTTAATTTCAGCGACGGTTGAATTTCTTGCTGAAAGAGTCTCTGCAAGCTCTCGAACTGTTGTTCTGGGATTTTCTTCGACTAAAGCTCTCAGAACAATCAACAAGGGACGGAGTCCTCCCACTACCTTCCTTTTCTTCCTCTCAAAACTTTGAACGGTACATTCACTCACGCAACGATCATCCAAGAATTCGTTAATGTTTATGGTCGTTTGAGTCCCGCTCGACCGAATTTAAACTCGGTAAAAACAAATAAGGAGAATAACAAGCTTTGATATCTTAGTAAAAACTGAATTATATCCAAGCAGTGACATGCTACAGAGATAAAGAAACATTTTTGTTTGGAAGAGGATTAAAAAATGATGATATCCAAACAAAGAAATGATCCTTCAAACGTAAACAGATTATTATCAAAAGGGGCGGTTGAATGTAAACATGAAACCCTGCAAAAAATTCCGAACAACCGAATATTCAAAGATACGAATTAAAACAGAAACAGAAGAAAAGGATTTAGGATGCGATAAAAAAAGAAACAGCATGTCCAAGTAAAAATACTTCCATTGTGCGCCAACGTTTCAACCTGCCTTGCAGGTCTTTTTCTGAGTCCCAGAAACACATTAGAGAGGAGACTAACGATGACTGATGTAAAAAGGAAGACCTGCAAGGTAAGTCGAAACGTTGGTACATAATTGTAGTATTTTTACTTAGGCGTGTTTCTTTTTGACTGCATCCCTTATCTTTACTGATCAACGTTATGCATTACTCTCATTAAAGAAAAGAAATATTATAGTTGATAGTTTCTCTTCAATGATTAACATTGTTATTTATCAATGAATAATATGAAGCAGAGGATGTTCTTTTCGAAATCCCTCGTAAAATAAGAACGACCTAAACTCTCTCTGACTTCCATTCACCCCCACCGGGCCCGACTATTATCTCTCCGGTGCTACGTGAGCGAAGGTATTCGGGAGATAAATTGCTTCAAGTTTTCTGAGGCCACATCTTTGAGAACACGGAGAAGAAACTTCACACCTACCGTCAGCCCAATAAAAATAACTTACACTGCTAACATAGTGATGCAGTGATACTTATTATCCCCTCAGCAGGTGAGGAGGCATAACAGAATGAAGGAGGGCTTATCGTGTTCCTTATCTCCTTTATTCTGTAATCCTCTTCCTAATTTATCTTTATTATTTACCCGCTTACACAATCTGCTATCTCCATCTCGGGCACATTTGTCTTGAGGTAACATATTACCTCATGTGCCGCTTCTTTGTACACTTTCTTTTATGGGGTAATAAAATTCAATTTATTATTTAGAGTTTTATTTATTGAATTTCTCGCTCGGTTCTGTGATAATAATATTTTTTTTCATTTTGAGTTATTAATATTAGTAATTCCACTCAAGGATTTTTTTCAGGCCGGCTTTGCCTCCCAATTGAGTATATTATTTTCCTTCTTTTTTTTTTTTTTTTTTTTTTGTAATGATTATTTAGTTTCATAATTACATTATATTTTTATATGATAATATTTTCTATAATTGAAAATTATTTCGATTGTTGTTAAGAAGAAGTGAATAAGTCTAACAACCATGGAAACTGGTTGACTATTGACCATCAAAATAGGATTTTTAATATCATTGTTAGCCTCATCCTCAACAACCTCAATTTCATGACCCCCAACCTCAGCAATCACTGCCTCAATCTCAATATCAACAGACCATTCAACATACATCATTACCATTAACCCAACCTAATCCTTATACCCCTCATCAGATCCCTCATATTCCTCCTCCCACAATTACCTCAGATCTCACATCCTTATTTAACTCCTTTTTATCAGAACTAAAAACTGTTATTACTCCACTGATATCACTCCTTACAAATGTTATTCCTCTGCTTATCCCTCTCCAAAAAAACCCTTAAATGCCTCACACAAAACCCTTATCCATTCTCCTTTGGAATGCGAATGGTATTCGTAACCACACCGACGAACTAACATCCTTGCTGCATGAGAAAGAAATCGATGTAGCTTTAATTACAGAAACTAGACTGACCAGTAAACAACGCCTCAATATATCACAATACCAAACTTACCGAACAGACCACCCTGACGGTAGAGCCCATGCTGGAACTGCTGTCATCATTCACCATTCCCTTTCTCACCACGTATTCCCTTTACTAGCAAATGAATTCCTACAACCCACAGCAGTTGTTATAAAAACCTTCTCCTTTCCCTTCACTATTGTAGCGGCATACTGCCCCCCAAATAAACCAATTTCCACATCCCAGTTCCACTCATTTTTTAATTCCTTAGGTCAACGCTTTCTCCTTGGTGCTGACTTCAATGCTAAGCACCAGCAATGGGGTTCAAGAACCACCAACTCCCGTGGGCGAGCATTGCAGTCTGCACTTAATTCCCGAAGGTCCTTTATTTCTCCCGGCACTCCCTACCTATTGGCCCACAGATCCTAACCGAAATCCTGACCTTCTTGACTTCTTCATTCATTCAGGCTTAGGACCTCTTCATTACTCCATAGAACGCCTGGATGAACTTTCCTCCGATCACAGTCCTCTAATTCTAACCCTTTCCGTCACTCCAATCCCAAAACCTTCTCCTCCCTCATTTATAAGAGGGCCAGTAGACTGGAATCTTTTTCGACAAATAATAGCCGACACTATAGACCTCAGAGTATCCTTAAAAACCTCCCAGGACCTTGACAATGCTACTAATTCCTTCACAACCACGATCCAGCAAGCAGCCTGGGCTGCATCCTCACCTCGTTCCCCTCCCAAAGTTCGAAAGAAAAATCCCTCACCCCAAGATCTGCTGGACCTTATCCAATCTAAACGCCATGCCAGAGCTATTTGGCAAAGAACCAGGCATCCAGATGATCGGAAATCCTATAATTTCCTTACCAAACTCCTTAAAAAAATATGGCTACCTTTAGATCCAGATCCTATAATTCCTATCTTTCTTCCCTCTCTTCTTCAGATAACTCCCTTTGGACTACCTCTAAAAAAATCCTAAAATATCAACCCACCACCCATCCCCTCCGGCGTGAAGATGGTTCATGGGCGGCTTCTGATGAGGACAGATCCGAAGAATTTGCCCAGCACCTCTCTACCATATTTGTTCCTCATCCTGATTCTAATCCCACCCACACAACAACGGTCCATGAATTCCTTGATTCACCGATTCCTTTATCCTTACCTCCTAAGGCAATTAACCCCTCTGAGGTCAAATTCCTTTTAAGAAAATTAAAATATCGTAAATCCCCCGGATATGATCTCCTTACCTCACAGATCCTCAGGCAACTTCCCCATAAAGCAGTCATATTTCTTACCTACCTGTCTAATTGCATTCTTCGAACAACCTATTTCCCTTTACAGTGGAAACATTCCATCATTATTTTCCAGAAACCGGGCAAACCTTCCAACAATCCATCATCATACAGACCGATCAGCCTTCTTCCAATCCTTTCAAAAATTTTTGAAAAACTCCTTCTCAAGCGCATTCTACCCATCCTTGAATCCCCAAAATATTCCCTCACACCAGTTTGGATTCCGTTCTAAGCATTCCACGGTCCAACAAGGTCTTAGAGTAGTAGACCATATATCCTCTGCACTTGAAAGCAAAGAATACTGCTCCGGCGCATTTCTGGACATAGCGCAAGCTTTTGACCGGGTATGGCATGCCGGTTTGCTTTTCAAACTTAAAACCTTTTTACCTCAATCACTTTTCCTAGTCCTTCGATCTTACCTCACTAACCGTTCCTTTCGAGTCCGCTGCGGAATGGAATACTCTCACTGCTATCCAATTGAGGCAGGTGTTCCACAAGGTAGCGTTCTTGGCCCAGTCCTATATATCCTCTACGCTGCAGATATCCCTACTACTCCTGACACTTTCCTAGCAACATTTGCCGATGACACTGCGTTCCTTTCATCCCATCCAGATCCCTTAATAGCTTCCTATAATCTCCAAACCCACTTATCACTGATTGAAGACTGGTGTAACAGCTGGAGGATCAAAGTTAATGAATCAAAATGTACCCATGTAACTTTTACCCTCCGCCGCACACCCTGCCCTCCTGTTTATATCAATAATATTCCATTATCTATATCTGTACAGTACGGTATCTTGGCTTCCACTTAGACAAAAGACTTACCTGGAACCCTCACACTAGACTTAAAAGGCAAGAACTTAACAGACGCTTCAGCCAATTGTTCAGACTACTAAATAGGACATCCCAGCTCTCCACTGAAAACAAACTCCTCATATACAAAACCATCATTAAACCTATTTGGACCTATGGACTTGAACTGTGGGGGACAGCAAAACAATCGAATATCAAACGCATTCAATCCTTTCAATCCAAAGTCCTTCGAACTATCGTAAATGCTCCATATTATGTCTCCAACAAAACCCTTCATAATGATCTCAATATACCTTTTGTCCTTGACCTTATACCCTTTAAATTCTCCAAATTCCATCAAAATCTTTCCAACAATCCCAACCCTCTGACCCATTCATTATCCAATTCAACACATCCTTATAACCCTCCTCGCAGATTAAAAAGGCAATGGCCCCGAGACCTATTGTAAATATTTAATATTGGAGTTCTGGCAATGGCCAGCTTCTCCTCTCAAGTCCTGTGTGACTGTACCATAGCGCTCTCCCTCAGCCTCCTCTGGATTTTACTAGTGACGCAGCTGATAGAACAGCGCTGGGAACTCTCTGTTCTCGGCTTCCCCTCCTTAAGGGGGGGCGAGCTTGGATCAGGGTGTTCCCTGGAATGTTTGTAAATTTGTATATAAAGTAAGAATGTAGTTACGATTGTTTCTTTTCTTCTTAATTTTTTTTATTTTTTATTTTTTATTTATTGGCTACAAAAATCATCACCTATTGTAAACTATCATTTATTTTATTCTATTTTTATATCTTGCTTATTTTATTTTATTTCTTGTATATATATATATATATATATATATATATATATATATATATATATATTTTTATTATTTCTTGTATTTTTAAAGGCTGTTTATTTTAATTTTCTTGTCATTGTACATATTGTGTGAATGAGTCTCTGTCATCAATATTACTCATTGCCCTTGAGTGAGGCAGCTTTTAATTATTCTGATAAATAAAAAAAAAAAAAAAAAAAAAAAAAAAAAAAAATATCATTGTTATAAAAATGTATTAGGTTGTGGTTCTTAATCCTTTTTAGGGCACATACTACAGCACACCATAATTCGATAGATTGTTTGGAGAGGCCCCATTATTCAAAAACAAACATTAAAAAAAAAAAAGTGTAAAAGTGTAATTTTTTTTTTTTTTTTTTTTTTCTATATTAGACCAATTAAAAAGAAAAACAACAACACTGAATTTAAATGTTTTTAAATAAATGTATATGCTTAACAGGAAAAGGCCTCAAGGTATCTTTTTTGGCGCAAATTGTATTTTTACAGTAATTACAGGATTTGAGAAACCGATCAAAAAAGTATACAATTTTGACTTATCGACGACAGGATTTATTTATTTTTAACCTATAAATTAAAATTATTTTCATCTCTTGCTTATTGTTCTTTAGTGAGGCAGATTGTATATTTACTTAAAAAAAAAAAAGAGCTGAAAAAAAAAAAAGAAAAGATCGTTGGCACGACATTTGTTTTTTTTAATGCGAAAAAGACCAAACATAATCACGCAAAGCTTCACTGTCGGTTGGCTCATTTGCGCTTCTTAATTTTTCTCTTTGACTTCTGACGCCCACTTGTTTGATCTGAGATTTGCTGTTGCTTCCAGTAATTTCTTGGTGAGTCTGTGTTCAGAGGGTCTGCGAACATGGCCATAGAATTTTCGTTTTCTGATGACAGCTGCAAGGTTTGATAGTTGCTCTATTTTCGTGCAGGATTGCAAACAGTACCCCTCGTCTGTCAGTTTTGGGCCAAGAATTTTCCTGATAATTCATCTTTCTTACTTTAAAATATTTTCTAAAGTACCATTTTTTGTTGAGGCCCCGTGTTTCACTGGTGTAGAGAACTTATTACTCGTATATTATTATTAATATTATTTTTTATTTCCTTAAGAATATCATATCTTTTCGATTAGTTCGGAAAAGATTGATACGACTGGGAGTATGTTAAACCCGTTTAAAGATAAAAATACGTCATCTTTATCTGCTGCTAAGGAAAAAATCTCTTTTAGTCATATATTGGGCATATCAACTTATCCTATATCGCCAAAGAATACGTTGATTACATGTATGAGTCGACGTTTAATTCTTGGCATTTGGTTTTTTTCTTAAAATATATTCTTACCAACTAAATATATAATGTAATTACCCAAAGGTTTGTTAACAATAAAATTAAAAATTGTTGTTTTCATGCACTCGATGGAAACTGGACCTACAAGATCTGGCTGGGGTTTGCAGTCATAGATACACAGCAATTTAAAATAAATTTTAATTTATAATGCCGACGTTGCGACTTGCTTTGCAAGCCTTCATCAGGGCTAGAAAAAAAAGAAAACAAACATAAAGATATGACAAATTTGCAGATAGTATAAAAAAATATATGAACATGAATATGAAGGCAATATATATATTTTTTTATTAATTAAAAATTCATTTTAATTTCTTTTCAATTTAATTGTTAATTCAATAGTCTATATGTATTGTCTTTATGGTTTTTATAATTTGCCCTTATGTTATTGTCTTTGTTCTCATAATGTTATTCTTTTCATATTTTTTTGTTTATATTCTCTGCAATTTTGCCATATCTTCATATGACAAATAGCACTGAAGAAGGCTTGCAAAGCAAGTCAAAACCTCGGCATTATAGTTTAAAATTTATTTTTAATTGCTGTGTATCTATGACTGCATACCCCAACTACCTATATCTTCAAATACTTCTCAGTCAACAAATACCCTATCAATAAAAATTCATAAATAAATAAACTAATATCCAGTGGTTAATGATATTTATTCAGTCAACGTGCCTATGGTTGCTATAATAAATTATTTTTATATTGTCTATTTCAGTTTTCTAGATCGGTGATTTAAAGCTCTATATTCCTAAATGCTCTCTGATGTATTAAAAATAATATTTTCTGCTCGATCAGAAATCTCTTGGGTCGGTGGTCCTTCCTGGAACACTCTATTTATTGGTACCTGATTCTAGAATAGGTCGTGGGAAAACCAGGCGGTCGCAGATGTGGAACCACATCGCTCTTGTGGACTCCAAGGACTGTAAATAGGGAATATTAATTCTCCAAGCCATATACAGAATAAAATATTTCTCATAATTATCTCGGTAATTTATTTTTATTTTATATCCTGGCCTCTGTGACACTAAGAAAACGTATCGTTGACCTAGGATCAAAATAAATATCTTTCTTCTTTGTAAATTGCTTTTAAACTAAATGAAATCTATATTTCATTAAAATTTCAAAATCAAATAGAATCGCTTTCAATTTTAGACCATACCCAATACCCAAGAACCTATTGTTATAACTCACTTCATGGGTATGTAAGTGTTGGTTCAGAGCCCTAAGGACTGCAAAGAAAAATGTTACGTTTTGTTGAAAGCCATCCTTTTAACAACTCCTGTAAAAAATATCTTAATTTTTTTTAACAACAATTACTTCATTTTAGTGAAGTTTGTTTTGTTATCATGGTGAAAATTCTATCGAATTAACATGAAATATAATCCTTTGTTAAATCTTCAATTCTCTTTAAAATATAACATTTATTTTTTTACACGATCATCTTCATTCTCCCTTCGATGCTAATTTGTCCCAAACCACACGCGTATCCTTAATAATAAACCCCATGTCCAAACCCACTCGTTTTCAACTTGCTTTCCAATTAAATCTGGATTATTCTCGGAAGAACCTGAGAAAAAGCCTTAAACCATAACTTAAACCATGACTTGTAACATTTACAAGTTAATGACATGTAATAATATCCATTATTCCTCAAATGTATTTGATGCCTTTATTTTAAACAGTTGTGGTTTCAGTAAATGAGTACTTTAAACATTTCAAATACAGCAGAACTATTTATGTCTGAGGTGATTATTTGTCTTTAATAAACAAATGAAATGAAACAATTTTTTTTTTTTTTTTGCAAGGATTAAGACTGAACATTCGTACGTAATTGAAGGGTTTAAATTTTAAAAACCAGGAAGAAGTGTATTTGGTGACCGGATGAATATATATCTTATACATTTTTTTAAAGGGTTCAGTCAAAGGAATAAAAAATAATATTTAATTGCTAAAATTAACAACAACAAAAAAACAATAAATAATAATGTGTGTTTATTTTAACAATTGTAATTTAATATCCCTTTGACTGATCCCTCTTAACAAAGCTCATAAGAATAAAAAACTGTAAATAATCCGTAATTTTAAATTTTAAAATCTCTTTAAGGCAATGTACAAATAATAATAATAATAGCTATTCTATATTTTAAAAAATCCATGAAAAATTTAAAGTATTTATGTGAAGCAAGATAATTTTTAAAAAAAGTGAAATGATATCCATTAAGGAATAAGTAATTCAATGGCTACTGTTCATATGATTTTTTTTTCTGTAGTTTTTGTGAATGATAATTATACGTATATAGAAACATACATATACACATTAAAAAATACATAATATAGTTTTCATAACCATATCACATTGTTTATTAAAATATAAAATGGAGTAGCTTTATATATCTATACTATTATATAAAAGGATAAACCATTTTTCTTTTGTGATCACTAACCGCGAAAACTACTGAGCCAATCTGCACCAAATTTTGACCACACCTTTACAATTCCAGTATGGTTTATCTATCAATAATATAATCTACTGATTTATTATAAGCCGATGCTAGTATATATTATAGTTGAAATCGGTGATACAAGATGTTGCGAAAAAAATGCTCGTGTCATTGTGTTTCGTAAATAATTTTATTTCCATAGTCTTGAGTGTTTTTTTTTTAATTTGTTGTTTCGGCAATGAATAAAACTCAATATCCCACTAAATATAGATAAGATTAATGATTGAACGTTCAAATAAGGCGATATGTCATATAATCGGAATGCGTTAGTGACATATATGGCGGCAATAAACAGGTTTGGAGGCCGGGAGTTCAGCCCACGGCTGTGTCATTCACCCACACCGTTCGCTTCGTCAGTTTTTCTTGAGGGTATTCTCTTTATATGGTACTTGGCACATTTTCGAAAACAGTATAATATTTTTGAGTGAGATTGGAGAATATTTGAGTTTACCTAATTTATTTCGCTTTGAACTTGCTAATTAGGTATTTTCGATTATGAGATTTTATTTGGGAAATTGTTTCAAAGTTCCATGAATCAACTTATAATTTCCTTATATTATAGAGAATATCTTAATACAATAGTTATATATTGATTAGTTTATTCTTTGGAATATAATAATTTAAAAGTTTCCCCATTACACACAAACACACACACACACACACACACACACATACATATATATATATATATGTATATGAGAATATCTTAATACAATAGTTATATATTGATTAGTTTATTCTTTGGAATATAATAATTTAAAAGTTTCCCCATTACACACACACACACACACACACACACACACATATATATATATATATATATATATATATATATATATATATATATATATATATATATATATATATATATATATATATATATGAACGCACCAATTGTTATGGCCGTTACAAATTATTGATGAAGTCTCAACTTCAAAATTTAAACCTCCTCGAAAGGGGTAAAAAATCAATATTTTTTTATTTTGATAAAATTTCACATATAAGGGTTTTATGGAGTGCTAAATCAAAATTTGAGGTCAGTTATTCATGGAAAAAAATTTCCACTGATTTACAGCTGATTTCCTTGGAATTTTGTCATTTATTTAGAGTTTTTGAGCAACCTTAAGTGTGGTGTCTTGAGTATAGCGGAAGTAATTTTATACTAAATAGTTTACATAACTGTAATTAAACGTGAAAGAATCATTTCTCTATCTTGACTGAGAGCTGAGAAAAAAAATAAAACGTGATTTTCATATTTTATTTTTTTTTTTTCTCGGCTCCTAATGCCCATTGGCGGCTATAACTCTAGTTTTGCACTATTAAAGGTCCCTACTACCCACACACTAATCGGCATTCAAATCTGTGAGTTACAACTGCAAACGTCCCCTTGTGAGATCCATACGTCACATAAGATATTTACAGCTTTTTTATAACAATTTAATCGAATTTCGTTATCAATTTCTAACTCTATATAACAACTTATCTTTATAGCCTCTGTTTAATCAATAATTTTCCAACTTTACTGCGCAACACTTATTTATCGTTTTTTTTAACAACAATTTAATTGAAAATATGTGAATTTTCTTATTTCTTAACCTTTCTTGGACTATAAAGATTGTGTAGTTAAAATTTACAGATTGGTTCAGTAGTTTTCGTGGTTAGTGCTCACAAACTAAAAATTTCCTTTTATATAATAGTAAAGATATACATAGATATAAAAAATTTTCCTAAAAGTAGAAATTTGATGGAAGAACTGTGGCTCAAGTTTTTCGAAAATAATATTTTAGTCTGTAACAGATCCAATATATGAGTTACAGTATGATCCAATTGTTATTATTGGTTAGCATATTGGCTGTTCTTGTGATAATAGAAATAGAAATAGAAAATATGTTTCTCTATTGATTTAGACGATTGAATAGTAACATTTTTTTTTTTTTTTGAATGCTGAGTAAATTACAATTCCATTATGTAGCAATTTTGATATTGTCTTCTAAATAATTAATGATTCTAAAATGAGACTCATATACATGAAAATTTATCTTTTCCGTTAATTTCATTATTTAAACTTTGATTAACGTATTTGTCTATCACAAATTAATTACTGTTAATATATGTTCGTTAAATCATGTATATATGTATAATATTATTATTCGTGTATATCATCTGCATTCACAAGCTAACGGCAAAATTGAGGTCTATGTTCATTACCATTGGAATTTAAAACTTACATTGAAAATCTAACCAAATAAATCCTAAATAATAATAATAAATAAATAAATGTAATAACATAAGATTCTCTGATCTAGTGTCGCTTTATTGGCAGTTTTCCTTTATTTTCTATTAAACAGTAATTTTTTTCTTTGCTTTTTATTCCAATGAAGAATTTATTATGTTTAAAATGCACATTTCCATTAAGGGATTGTCATAATGCTTTATTTACACAAGTAACTCAGAATGCCAAATAAGAACACCATGTTTTTTCGGTTTCAAAAGTAAATTTCTCTATGAAATTGAAACAGAATCGTTACTTTTAACATATCACTCGAAAGCGAAATATGCAAGTTTTTGTAAGATTTGCAGTTTTGTGGGTAGTTTTTTTTTTTTTAAATCGGTGAGCGTTGAAGTAATATAAGACATTGTAACTTCCCTAAATAAGGTGAAGTCAAGCTGTTTAGATCCTAGGTTTGTAAAATTCAAGTTTACAGGTATTCTGCTCTTATAGGAAATTTAATGCTAAATCCGAAAATGTTATCAAAATGGAAATATTACAGCTTTTATGGGAAAAAACGTGGTTTCCTCAAAAAAAATCTTTGATTTATCGTATATCTGCAACGGATTGGAATAGAAAGGTGAGGTCTGTGGCATTTTGCGATATTTTTGATCTAGTTTCAACCAATTTTCTTTTTTTACACTAAGAGGTACTCACCCTGGTCATAATGATCGTATATGTATATATATAATTCATAATACGGGCATTATGAAAGTTGAAAGTTGAATTTTAAACTAAAAAAATATTTATTATCATAAATTTGTTTTGTATATTTTATAGTAATAATCTCAATTACTTTAAAATTTACTTAGGTATAACGTATTAGCGATTACAAGGAAATAGATGAAAGCACTATCCGAATTCAATGAACAAGCGTTATCTCTTGAAACTAGAACAATGCTTATTCGGCAACCACGTGTGCTGACTAGAGTTAGTCTGAATTATTCCTAAACGAATTTGCATTGCATCAACTGTTTATCTGGGTTAATTAGTTCAATCTTTGGTTAAAGTAACCAGTTATGGCTTTATATATAAATAAATAAGATGAACTATCAATTTTATTATCCATAGCTATTTAAACATTTCCAAATACCTTTCATTTATCATACTGAAAGATGGACCGACCATGACTTTAGCCAACTAGTCACTGGTCGATTAGTCGGCCGAGCTAAACATGGCTTCCTTAAGAATTCCGGTGACTACGAGTAGCTACAGATTTTTGTTTTTTTAATCTTATATTTTTTGTGTGGAGTGAAATATTTTTTTTAAAGGAAAATAAAGCAAAAGTCAGTAATTTCCTTTACTTATCTTAGATAGTTAATAGTGAAATTTGGAATTTAATCATAACGAAAAATGTATCGTGTTTATGGACTTATATAACACAAAAATATCACACATGTAATTGTAAATAAACCCATTTGTGAATTGCTAAAATTGAAGTTTCCTTTTCGTGTTCCAACCTTTATATTACATTTTAATTCGGCATTAGCAATTTTTAATTATGACACAAAACCAAAACTGAAGAAAAAAAAATAGTAGGTTACCTAAGTTCTTTATTCAGTATTGCAAAATTGTATTTATTTTTTGTTCGACAATTTATTTAAAAAAAAAAAAAAAGAGTTCATATTTCAGGAATAAATAACAAACCGTAAAGATGAATCTAAAATAAAAATTATTATCAATAAAGGCCATGTTTTCATTTCAATCAAACCTATTTTTAAGAATCGGAATTTTATATCTTCTACGAATAGAAGTGATTAAAATGTTCGACTAGCCGGTGCTTTTTCAACTAGAAAACCAGCCAATTTGTATGAAATTATTAAAATTTATTTTAAAAAAACTATTACAAATATTCTTAGCATTGAATAATATTATTAATACTCTATTTTATTTCGTTATGTTTATAATAGTAAAAACTTATATTAGTACACCAAACAATCCTGCAAACCCTATACTACTAATACCTACCCTAATCAACCTTAAAATAATTTTTTTACGAACTAGTCCACCATTGTTCTGGTGTTTATGATAGTATTGTTTGAAACATATTTTATATTAACAAAAACTGGTACTCAAACTCTTCACTTTAAATATTAATTTTTTTTTTATTCGAAATAACCAAGAATTGAAATATTTTTGGCATTCAATGCGATCGTAACCAATGTTTACAGTAAAGGAAAGGAACTGACAAAAACTGAATCGTACTATTATTAGAAGAATTGATGGCCAGAGTTATTGGCAGTTGCTGGACCGTTTGATGGATATACCATCGGAAAAAGTTTGAAGCTATTACAGAAGGGAAGGGTGGTTTGTAATTATCATTCTTCAACAACACCCTCATGGCGAGTAAATTAGAAAATAATTTTCTATTAAGCCTCATAAATCCCATTTCAAATTAAAACTTTTAGTCACTGTTATCTCATAAAATAATAAGTTTCCAATAGAGAGCAAGTTAAACTACCGTATCTATGCATAACCTGAATCATTGAACATGAAGAGATTAAACGTACTTCTAAATTTGAATTTTAAAATATACTGAGTTGAGCTTTGAGGTTCCGTCAAACCATCATATTCCTCACTGATTCAATCCTTACAATACAAATTCCTCAATACTCCTTACTTTTTCACTAATAAACTTATCTATAAAGATATTAATGTTCCGTATGTTGTAAATTTAACCCAAACCAGATACTTATCCTTTCATAGTTAACTCCATAACCATTCCAACGATAAAATTCCGGGCTTCTGAAAAAAAAAAAAAGATGGTCTTGAGACTCTTTAATGTAAAACTTTTATTGAAGTAATACTAGTGAGTAGTACTTTTTCGTGTTTTGGACATGCAATTGCAATCATTTCCCACACATTTACTCGATATATATATTGTATACAGTTATAAATATTAATTCAAAATTAAATTTTTTTTTTTTCTAAGCAGTAACAATTCTGCAAAATTTTACAATTTGCTTCATTCATGGGCAAAAAGTATTAGAGATGTCTATGATTTTATCCAAGCAAAAAGTGCAAAAAAATAAGCATTAAAAATAATCCCTGAAAATACAAATAATAAAGCAATATTTAAAAAAAAAATCTTTTTGAGATAACTTACAATATTAATTTATCAATATGCAAACATTTAGCATGGGGAACCCTGAATCGGACCTATCCTCTACTTATATAATTTATAATTTATCAGGACAAATCCAAAGAAAAAAAAAGTAGTGCAGTATCTTAAGGTAATAGTTCGACATTAAATACGACATAGATTTATAAACAAAAATCATTTTTTAATTTTTTTTTTTTTCTCATGATCACGTTTCCAAAAAAAAAAAATAAATAAGAAATAAAAAACCATGGAACTTTTTTTTTAAGCTAACAAATAAATTCGTTTGAAAAAAAAAAAAAAAAGAGGTGTTGTTAACGGTAAATGAACGGAATCCCACATGCTTTAAGTTCTCACAGTCGTAAAAGTAAGCATGAACACCCACCACAAAAACATACACATCTTCAAACTGTTGTATTTATATTTCCGTTATAACAGTAAAAAAGGTATAGTCACTATATATTTTTTTTACCATTTGTAATTGTCTAACAGTAGATTCTTATCGTCGTTTTTGTACTAATTAAGTTCAGTATTTTTTGGGACTTGACATTCTTAGCTATACATATACTAGGCGAGTTCCAGAGGGAGAAAGTACACAGCTACATTCTTCATTTTAATCCTTCTTCCTTATTCACTATCAATTTTAATTTTTATAGAAGTGTTTTTAAGTACATACTGTACTAAAAGCGTTAGGCTATTATATAAAATCCACCGGTACTAAATTATAAAAAATCATAGCCTTTTCATTGATTAGGATTTTTTTTAAAAAACAATCATTTTGGATAACTGTTATTATAAATTTTGGGCAATAGCGTCTAGCTAAAGCCTAAAAACATAATTAAAAAAAAAAGTAGGCAACAGAATCACTTGGCACCCATGTCCCAGTTCAACATAACATGTATTATGCTTGGCACGGCATGACTACTTCATCAAAATATTATACATATTCTATTATTATATAATATTATATTATTATAATAGAAGTCTTGGTAGTTACAAGCTTTTTCTCTTCTTTATTCACTGTGAATATGATATATATATATATATATATATATATTATTTTATTTGTTATTTTTAATAATATTCACCAGTCTTATTTGATTATATTTGAAAATAAAACATTAATTTGGAAATTAAAAAGTTTCTGAGAAAAGACGAGAAAACATTAAAAATTCAGAAGCAAATCCAATTAGTATTTTAATTTTCCTTAAATATCTTTCAACTCTCTTCCAACTTTGTTTATTAACTCATTTTTTTAGCCAATGAGGTTTCAGAAAAATTAATTTTTGCTTACTAATTATGTGTTCTCATTGTGTATACAGGATCAGAAACTTAGATTAAATTTTCTCCCCCAGCTCGTAATATTATTATCTTCCTTAGTTCTAGCAGGTTATACTATTTTTTTACAAAAATAAAATTAATGCATTACAGAATAATAATTGATGAATAAATCAGATGGATGAATTAAAAATAAATTATTATTTATAAATATTATTTTAAGTTTTTGATCAACAAAAAATTGAAAAGAATTCTTTATCAGAAATAAAAAAAAAAAATTTCAAACTTATATTAAAGCAGTTAATTCGATCTCAGATTACGCAAGCCTCACCTGTATGGAGCTCAACTTGTGCAACTACTCGAAAGGATTCCAAACCCATGTATGTAGATCATCATTGATCACCCTCGATATACAAAAATATAAAATATGCTACACGATCTTAATCTCATAACAACCAACCTTACAACTATGATCAAACTAAAGCATAATTTAAAAAAAACGAAAAATTCTAAAAATGTCCATATTCGAGAAATCGTTGATTATTAAAAAACATTCCTCAAAACATATACCGGCGAAAGAATAAAACATGTACTCTTTACATAAATTAGTTTATTATAACCAGTCTCTTTTTTTTAATTTATAAATATTAGTTACTGTATATACATATTTGTTATGTTTATTTTATTTTTTTTATTTTTTGGTTATGTGGCTATTTTTCCTACTTTTTACATAGCAAGAATGTAAAGTCTATTTATTTTTGTATAAAACTATATTAATCATGATGTAAGGCCGGAATATGTACACCTAAATGAATTTTTTAATTATAATTAATTAAATAAAGCATTTTTATTATTATATTTAGTTTTTTAGTCTTAAAAGCTTCATTGTAATAGAAGAATTTTACCAAGTAGATTATTATGAGTTTTGTTTTAAAAATTTCCTCAGGCCTATAAACATTCATTCAAACCATTTTGAATATATTTCGTACCTCTTAGGAGTTACAAAATTTAAAATAAAAAAAGAAATTTAAATAAAATCTGGTAATCATTTTCTGTATTTTTTTTTATTTTTTGAAATTTTCTTTATATTATTGAAGACAGATTGTGACACAAGGAAATATTCATTCTTTTAACATTTTTTAAAAATTATTTATACTTCTGAAAAACTATCAGTGGATTTTCTTAAACTTATTCTTTTATAGCTTCTTTCCAATATTTTCTATACATTCCGTTCTTAAAAATCATTTGTTCTTCCATTTCAATATCCTTGATTTATCACTTCTTCTTCTTCTTCCTTATATTTTTTATTCAGGCCATTCTTTTCGTAGTCTCCTATATACTTATTATCAATTCCCATAAAAATGATATTTAAATTTTGATTCTAATTCTGATTTTTTGTTTCAGGTAAGTGATTCCTGTCTTCAACGCTGTTAATTTTCTCATTGAAGTAAGAAAGTACCATTTAATTTCGCAGAGAACGAATCATAATAGTTTTTATTTAAATATGAAAAAATCTATTACTATTAATATCAAATATGAAAAAAAAAAAAATACAATTTATAATATACAATAATTTGATTTTCAATTTACAATAATTATTTGAAAATTATAACTTATATATAATAAATTATTTCTTAATTATTATAATTACAGATTGCATGTTTTGCTACTAAAATATTAAGTAAATAATTAATTACAGTAACATGCAGATTCCATTGTATATGAAGGTTTATGTTATCTCCATTACCGAATAACAAAATTATCCGTATTTCAATTATTAGTAAAAAAAAAAAAAAAAAAAAAAAAAAAAAAAAAAAAAAAAAAAAAAAAAAAAAAAAAAAAAAAAAAAAAAAAATAAAAAAAAAAAAAAAAAAAAAAAAAATTATAAACTTCTATGTTTCAAAATAACTCTGAAGGATTTCTTTTAAAGTTTTGTTCATTTTAAGTTCAGATAAATTTGTATAGTTATTTCGAATCATCGTTAATTTTGACTTCGTTACTATAATAGTTGTTGTATTTCGAACTTTGTATATCTTCCCTACAACTGCAAAGTATCGAATATGAAAAAACACATTTTTTGTATTACTTTATCAATTGCTTTAGGACTAATATGCGTTTTAGCAAATTGTCAAATCTGAATTCACTCTTTTATAGATTATAATAACCCTGTCAAAGGGTCGATTATACAAACTATTCGATTATGCCAAATGAATTTAACGAATCACTAAAGATCGAATGCAAAAACCGCCTATTTTCACATTCGATACTTTGCAGTTGTAGGAACGATATTTCAAATCGTTTAGTGTTGGGCTGCTTTTCAACATTTAAACGTGTTACAAGCCATAAATCTGGTATATACTCTAATTCAGTTTTTCACACTCCAATGTCATGACACAAACGTTCAAGAACGATGTCAAAGATTATAATAAAACCTAACAAATCTTCCTAAACAACCTTTACCCTTCGTCGTAAACTTGCGACTTCCCGTCCTTTAATCCTGTCCCTTTAATAATATTCCACTGAACCTTGTTGAACAGATCCGCTACCTAGGACTCCGACTGGACAAACGTTTAACTTAGATTCCACTCACAAGACTAAAACGACATGAAACAGCTTGTCGTTTCCGACTTGTACAGCATTTGCTAGCAGAACGCTACAAGATGATTAATTACAAAAGACTCATTTATATAGCAGCAATTAGATCTGTTTGAACCTATAAAGTTAAACAGTGTGGCTACAACAAACCATCCAGTTTAACTTATATCCAACCATTACAACACAAAAATCCTCATCACAAATAAATTTATCCATAAATTTTAGTTGTTGCTGAATTAGCCCAAACCAGGTACCTATCCTTCCATAGTAAACTCAATACCCACTGCAATCCACTAGTCTCCCAACTTGCCTCTCATCCCATTCCCGATAACCCTTCTAGGCTTCTGAAAAGATGGCCTCATCTACTACCAAGACATGTTATGAACGTTGTAATATCATTTACTGGATGTATTTTTTTTTTTTTTTAATACAGTTGTACATTTCAATAAATAAATAATAAAAATTACTTATTTCTCACTGACATATGGAGTCTCATCAACATTTATCGAAACCGATAATATTTTGAGGTTCAATAAAATATTTTAAATTGCTTTACTAATATTAAAGGAACATCATTTAATATCCATATAACAACTGTTGTGATAAAGCGATCAAGAAGTTAATTGTCTTATTAAAAAATTTATTTTTGTTATGATTCTCTGCTACAGAAATAAATTAATCATTTGCTCTATATTTACCATTTTTTAAATTTTTCTTCATTTAAACTATTACTAGTTTACCATATTTTTCTTAATATAATCAAATAATATATTAATTACGTAATAGATATACCAAAATTTTGTTTACTTCTTTCGGATAGCCGCCTCAAGCTACTGTGCTCACTTGCCCGAATAGACAAATGTCAGGCCGGAAATAGGCTTTGTCCCTTGGTCTATATTTGGCCCAACTGCAGCCCCTAAGCGGACTGATTAAACAGTTGATTGACTTCTCAGGGATTTCCTGTTATCTTTGTTGATGATTTGTTTGTTTCCTTTCATTGGCTTGGCACTTCAATGAAATACATAGAACCTCTTTTCAAGGCTACAATGTGGATGCTTTATATCCTACCCCTAAATGTCTTTTTTTGAGGTGGATTGCTGCTTCTTAATTCATATACTGGTTTGAGTTAAAAAAAAAATAATAATAATAATTTTTATTTTGTTAAAAGAGTTTTATTTTTTGTAGCTATTTATTGAAATTTACAACTGCATATAAAAAAACAACAAAAAAAAATCCATCCTGTTAATTTTATAATAACGTACACAATGACACGACAATTGCATGTAAAGCAACTAATCAGTGGTAGCACATCAATAAAAGTTCTACATGAGAAGGTCCCTAGGTCACCCTTCTTTCAGACGCCTTTGAGATAGTCATGAATAGAATGGGAAGCATGTTGAGAAACTAGTGGATTTGAGCAGTTATGGAGTTTACTATGAAAGGACAGGTATCTGCTTTAGGCTAAATCAGCAACATATGGAACATTAAGTAAGGCCTTTATGGATAAACTTATTTTTGGCATAGTAAGAAGCATTAAGAATTTTGAATTGAAAGGATTGGATACGAGATGAATTAGATGGTATGGTGGAGCCCCCGATTTCAACTCCGTATGTCCGAATAGGTCTAATAACTGTCATGTTAATGAGTCTTTTGTAGTTAATTGGCCTCTTAGAGCGTTTGTCAATTAAATGTTGAAGAAATCGAAAACGACTAGCAGTTTCTTGTCTTTTTAGTCGTGTATGTGGATTTCAAGTTAAACGTTTGGATGGAGTCCTGGGTAGCGGATCTGTTCAACAGGGATTAGTGGAATATTGTGAAAGGATACTGTAGGACAAGAGGTCGTAGGTTTACTAAGAAGGAATAATAAATGAATTAAATAAAAACCTTTAGAGCCCTGAAAATCGAACCTTATTTTAGTTGAGGAATTTGAGGGAAGAATTCATAGCAGTGTCAATGCTGACCACAATACCTTGTATAATCTACGTTGAAGAAACACATAAGTATTTTAAACGTAAAAACTCATCAACATACTTAACATAAACCAGGTTACATGAATGTGATTATTTTGAAGATATGCTTAAGCATGGATAATATCCCCACAGGGTTTCTGAGTGAGGCTTTCGAAGTTATGCTTCTATAGTGTACCGCAGTTAATAGAAAAATTCGTTTTTTACAGATGTAAATCGACAGCCATTCCTTTCACTAATCCTGAAATTCTGAATTAGAACTTTAGCTTTTGTACAATGACGTAGTCACCTTTATTTTTCGAGAGGATTCAACTATTTCAATATTTGTATTTAATGTCTAATCGGCTAAGATGTGATTTCTCGAAAGCGCCTATTCCCAGAAAAAAAGATTTGGAACCATTATTTACAGAAAAAATATCCGCATCGAAGAGACCGCGTATTCACCAGATCAACAATGAAAAATTGAAAAATTTACTCATTAGAGAAATGATAATTCAAAATGCCTATTATTTTATTTTATAAATAGTTTTTTGCTCCTTTAAAATCGGTATTTTGCACAAACGAGGTATCATATAATTAGCCCACGGTCTGTTTCATGAGAAACATCTGTTAACGCCTTGAGACTTATAAACAAATTAATAAACACTAAGTAATACAACTTTAAATATAATAAAAGTATAATTTCTACTCATAACGTATGGTAGATAGAAGAGTAGAATGGACTTCTTTAGACGGTGGCCTACAAAGAGGAAGGCTCAGTTTACAATCTGCCGGCAGCTGCACACAACTTGTGCCATCAGCCGTTGTTGATGATAGTGGCCTGTAATCTTCTGTAGCTGCTGCTCGCTCCGTGTAAGCAATCAACTCCATGAAAGGATTTTTTTATAGTTGGTCATTAGTGAGCATCAAACCTTTTTTTCTTTAATAACAGAAATTCATTGCATTAGATTGTTTTTTTTTTTCCTTTTCAATTTTGGCAAAATGGGTACTTCAAAATCTGAAAAGCTGTTGAGGCTAATAATAATTAAAAAATAAAACGTTAAATGCAGTGTTTTCTTTTGTTTACTGATATTTACAACTGAATGAAATATAGGCATCAAGCAAACGTGTTGATAACAATGGCCAACGATGAAAAAACTTTTTTACTTAAAACACCTTATTATTCTGTTTTTTAGGGTTCTAAATCCAAATATGACACTTATTAAGCCGTATCACCTACCATTTTTTCACATTTGCACATCAATACATTAAATTTTTTGATTTATTACAGAATTTAACAGCTTTTATATACTACAAATAAAATTGTAAAATAGTTTGTGCTGGATGTAGAAGAGTTGGCAGCACGCTGAAACAGATATAGATATAGATGAGCAAGATGATGAAGAGTTTCAATGTGCTACAGCAAATATAGAGCCTAAACTGTTTACTCCGATTGAGCTTTACGACTTAGTTAGGGATCTTGGGTTAACAAAAGAAAAAGCTGAATTGCTTGGCTCTAGACTAAAAGAAAAGAACTTGTTGGCAGTAGGAACTAGCATATATGTGTATAGGAAGAGAGAGCAGCAGTTTTCGAGATTTTTTGAACAAGAAGGTGATTTAGTGTACTGCTCAGACATTCCATGTCTGATCAAAGAGTTTGGTGTTGAATACAAAAAAGAAGACGAGGCTGTTTATTGATTCTTCCAAAACTAGTTTAAAAGCTGTTTTATCACACAATAGTAACACTTATGCATCTATACCTGTTGGTCATTCTGTACATATGAAAGAGAGCTATGAAAACCTAGAAATAGTGTTGAATAAAATTGGCTATTCGGCTCATGGTTGGATGATATGTGGTGACTTGGAAGTAATGCATGCTTCTTGGTCAGCAAGGCGGTTTTATCAAATTTCCATGTGTTTTGTGTGAATGGGACAGAAGAGCCAGGGATCAACATCGGTGCAGAAAGAACTGGCCTGTGAGGGAGTCTTTAAAACCCGGCGAGAAGAACATTCTCCGCAAAAACCTTATAGATCCTTGAAACATTCTCTTACCACCTCTACATGTAAAGTTAGGCCTCATGAAACAATTATATAATGCTTTATATTCATATGAAACAGTTATATATGCTTTTTTAAATTATATAAAAAAAGCAAATTTCTCAAAAACTATGGGTGATACAAAAAAACTAAGACCAGATTTGGTAAAGTAAACAAAGTTTTCAAAAACATTTTCTTTGTTGGCCTGTGTAATAATTACAATGGCATGTCAGTACTCGAAAAGAACTACCCATCGGTAGTACCTCAATAAAAGTTTTACACTACAAGATCTCTTGACCATCTTCTTTCCTCGGAGAGAAGCCTCGGAGGTTTATCGGGAATAGAGTGGAAAGCAAGTTGAGAGACTAATGGATTTGAGTGATTATGGAGTTAACTATGAAAATATAGGTATCTAGTCTGGGTTTAATCAGCAACATATGGAACATTATGATCTTTACGTAAATAAAGTAAATACTGATGGGGTATTAGTTGACTGAGAAGTATTTTAAGATGTAGGTAGTTGGGGTATGCAGTCATAAATAAATAAATTTTTAATTGCTCTCTATCTATTATTGCATACCCCGAATACATACATATATATACACAACTAATCCTCCTTTTGTTCTATAAAATAATTATTTCTACTCTAATTAAGAAGTATGTACATTGACAATAACAAGTCTCTTCATAAAATAAATGATCATTTTTAAAATAGGTTAGAAATGCTCATTACTAATATCGAACTCGAAACTGTCAATTTAATTTACTAATCACTAATTATTTTTATTTTTTTTTTTTTTACTTATAAGGACATTTTTTTCTTCGAACTCAGCTGCTTGCGTTGCATTAAGAAAAAAAATTAACATTTTTTTTTCCTGTCACGTGCTACCAATTCTGCAAAATAATCGTCTAGATGAGGGTTGGCATAGTTGCGTGCGCAAAATTGTGACCCGATTCTTTGTTATTCATTAAGATTGGGGAAATATTTGCAGCAATGGGAAAATTTTTTAAATTATTGATTAAATCGTACATAAATTAAGATTATGCTCATTTTAATTAAATAGAATTTCAAAGTTACGATGATAAATTCCATGATACGAGATTAATAGCTTAATTTATGCATATGAAGCCACTGGCCGTTACCAACCACAGGTATAAATCTGCAAGATATACCTGAGGATCAACGAATAAAGTAGGTAGCTGAGAGCGGTCACGTAGAACGATCCCAGGCCAGGTACCCGGAATGTTTGACCGAGTGTGGCTTCTGCTGTGGGCCGAATAGCAAATCCAGCTAAATGTGAATGAAATATGAAAGCTTCAACTAAATTTGGTTTATTTCGGTTAATTGAGGCAAGAAATAGGATCTAGGATGCTGGAATGCATTCGGAGGTTAATGTTCAGAGGTTTGGTTATATGAGACAACGTTTCGGCCCCATTTTTATGTCCTTTCAGAAGCAGATAAGAAATATTAAAATAAACTTAGAATATCAGAAAATTTTTATTTTTGCATATAGCTACTTACTTAAATTTATAACTGTTTATAACACAAAATAAAATACATCAAGTAAATGTGATGATAATTAAAAATGGCATGTCAATTACTTATAAAGCAACTACTTATTGGTAGCACTCAGAAAAGTAATAATGGATTTGATTGGTTATCGAGTTTGCTATGAAAGGATAGGTATCTGCTTTGGGCTAAATTAGCAATATATGATACATTAAGATGTTTATGAAAAGTTTGTTTGTGACAAAGTTAAATGCATTGAGGATTTTGGATTGAACGGATTGGATGCGAGAAGAATTGGATGGTTTAGTGCAGCCCAAAAGCTAAACTCCGTATGTTCCAATAGGTCTAATAACTATCCTGAAAATGAGTCTTTTGTAATATATTGGAAGCTTTGGACGTTTGTCTAGTAAATGTTGAAGAAGTCAAAAGAGACGAGGCGTTTCTTGTCGTTTTAGTCTTGTATGTGGGTTCATGTAAGTCGTTTGTCCAGATGGAGTCCTAGGTAGAGGATCTGTTCAACTGGGATTAATGGAATATCATTAAAGGATACTGTTGTACAAGAAGTAGTAGGTTTACGACAAATTGTAAAAGTTATTTGATGTGATTTGTTTGGATTTATTTTAATTCTCCATTACATCATTCTTGAAGGTTTATGTTATGGTATTAGAGTGTTTGGGAGAAAATTAAGGAATCATAGATCAACTGATAATACTCAAGTGTCATCAGCATAGGTGGTGAGGAAGAAATATAATATTTAAAGTCAAGACCTAAGAGAAACTAATGAGGATTATATAGATTTTATGAACAAAAATCCTTTAAAAAATATAAATCAAGATAGAATCTTAACTATTATTATAGTCAAGATATTAAGAACATATTAATTATATATTAAGAAATAAAAAAAATTAAAATTATTGTTTGTAAGAATAAGCTTCTTAACTCCCCAGGGATTCTTATTACACCTTAAATGCAGATGTAAGTATTCAGACTGTAACGAATTCGATATATTCAAGTCTACGGGTTACTTACCAGGTATGCAAGTTTAAAATGTCGTTTTAATTCCAATAGAATGCGCTCTTAGCCTATTGAAGGATTTGCTTATCTCTAAACGCTATTTTGTTTGTTAGTCATTTGTTTACAAAAGTCAGTTGTTTTTAAGTCGTTTACGTGGACGTATCATACCTTTCTTTGGTGTTAAAAATGTCTAATTTTAAGCCAAATAAAGAGCATTTGCGGCATGTCATGATTTCCTTATTAATCAAAAGAAAAAGGCATCTGAATGTCATCGAATTCTTGTTGAGACTTATGGCGACGTTGCTCCAACCGTCAGGACATGTGAACGTTGGTTTCAAAGTTTCAAACGTGGCGATTTTGATGTTACTGATCAAAAACGAGAAAATCGACCAAAAAAGTTTGAGGACTTCGAATTGCAATCTTTATTAGACGAAGACAATACCCAAACCCAACAAATGATGGCAGAACAGTTGAATGTCACTAGGCAAGCCATTTCCGATCGCCTGAGAGCTATGGGAAAGATTCAAAAGGTTGGAAAATGGGTTCCACATGAATTGGACGAACGACAGATGGAAAAAAAAAACGAAAAACTGTGTGCGAAATGCTGCTTTTACGCCACGAAAGAAAGGGTTTTTTGCATCGAGTTGTAACTGGCGATGAAAAATGGATTTATTTTCAGAATCCCAAACGAAAAAAAAATCATGGGTAACGCCAGGACAACCATCCACATCGAGTGCAAGACCGGATCGTTTTGAGAAGAAGACAATGCTGTGTGTGTGGTGGGATCAGAAGGGAGTAGTCTACTACGAGCTTCTCCAACCCGGCGAAACAGTCAATACCGAGCGCTACCGACAACAAATGATCAATTTGAGTCACGCATTGATCGAAAAACGCCCAGAATGGGCTCACAGGCACGCCAAAGTCATTCTTCAGCATGATAACGCTCCTGCACATTCAGCCAGATTGACTAAGGAAACGATTTCTTCGCTTGGTTGGGAACTCCTACCCCACCCGCCGTATTCACCTGACCTGGCGCCTTCTGATTATCACCTCTTCTCATCGATGGGACACTCATTGGCGGAGCAACACTTCAACAATTTCGAAAACGTACGAAAATGGCTCGATGAATGGATTTCAAATAAAGATGAAGCATTCTTTTGGAATGGTATCCATATATTGCCCGAGAGATGGGCAAAATGTGTAGAAAGCGAGGGTCAGTACTTTGAATAAAATATATTATACTTTTTTTTAAATTACTGTGTATATATTTTAAGAAATAAACGACATTTTAAACTTGCATACCTGGTAATTTTAGGACAGATTAAATAAACGTATAAACGGACTTTTTGAAACATGGGACCACAGAAAAAGCCTACCGTAGTAGTCTTAGTGATCTTGTCAAACAATTCAACTCAGCTCATAAGAAGTATTCCCCTCTGGGTGCTGTCTACTCTAATATTTTTTTAATGATATATTTTTTTAAATAAAAAAAAAAAAAAAAAAAAAAAAAAAAAAAAAATACATTGACTACGGCTTTACAACAAAAATTTCTCGTTTTTTTGCAGTATTTTAGAAACATGAAAGTTATTTTCATTTCCTACAAACTAAACTTGACTAGTTTTTTTATGGTTACACTAAATTCTTAGTCGCAAATAAATTTATAAAAAATCTCCCTTAAGACCTTGATGTAGCCTAAACCACAAACCTATCCTTTCATAGTAAACACCATAACCATTCAAATCCACTAGTCTCTCAACTTGCTTCCCATTCTATTGAAACAAGAAGTTGGTTTCGGGACCTTCTCCTATAGAACTAAGTGCAACTACTCCCTTTACAAGCAAGTTGACGTGTTATTATGAACTTCATGTATCACATTTACTAGATATATTTTTTTTATGCAGTAGAATTTTTTTTTTTAAAAGATAAGTAAAGAAAGAAGTATATGTATGTAAGAAATAAAAGATTTTCGAAACTTAGTCAAATCTCCTTAAAAGATTTTGTCAAAGTCGGGAAATGCGGTTATTTGCCCTACTCCCTCCCAAAACACAACTTTTCCATCCACCAAGGCCCCAAGCTCACCACAGTTTAGGAAAACTGAATTACCCTTGTCAACCCCGGTCGCCGAAAGGTCTATCGTAATATTCTAGAATATTGATTCTGGAATAAGTTCTTCTTTTTTTTTTATAGTAAGCTTTTATTAAGTAAATATTACAATATGCCTCATTCAAGGGAAAATGTAATATGGATGTCCTATAAAACATAAATCAAAATGAAAAACTCTTTAACTATAAATATATAAAACGAAATAAAATGCAATAAAAACAATCATAATAGTAAGAATGAAAAAAAAATAAAAGCTAATAATACAATTATACTATATATACAACACATACCATCAGCCTAGAGATCCGCGAGCAAAGGGTAAACATCCAAATACAGCTGAAATTTCAGGGATTCGATCTTGCATTTGGCCCAATGATCCAAATGTACATTTAAGTATAATCTGTTGGTGTTGCTCGGATCGTAAATTTGTCGACAGTTTTCCGGTCAGAAATTTAACGGAAAATATTTTATAACATGTTTTATGTTTTAAAACATTTTTCACTAGGGCCTACCGTTTAGGAGCTATATTGTTTAAATGAAAAATACCCATGAACCTAAAATCCCCTGCCATACAGTCCGGCCACCGTAACCTGAGTCCCAACTCTGTGTCGGCCGGAGATCTGTTCTGTTAGTTTATTATTTTAAAAACTTTGTTCATTTCCAATAACCATTGATTGTTAATTTAAATTTAATTATTTATATCCATTCCAGACTACCCTTCAACCTCAAAAGACCATACAACTCCTAACACCCCAAGGTGGGCTCCCTCACCAGCCAACACTCCCGGACACACAAATCCTTCACAGTCTATTCCCAACCAAATCAACCATAATCCAGCTGATATAAACACCATCCTCTCATCATTCTTAACCGAACTTAAAGAAACAATAAGACCACTCATTTCCCTTCTCACCAGAGTCCTTTCTGAAGTCCCATTCAACATCCCAAAATGAGCAATAAGCCCCTAGCTGTCATTTTGTGGAATGCAAATGGCCTTCATAACCATCGAGACGAACTTGACATATTTCTACATGACAATAACATAGACATAGCCCTACTGACGGAAACACACTTTACAAAACGATCGTATTTTCATATACGTGACTACATCACTTACAGATCAGACCACCCAGACAACACATCCCATGCCGGTTCTTGCATCCTAATTCATAAATCAGTACCTCATTCTCTTGTCCCTTCTACTCCAACTGACACCATTCAATCCACTTCAGTATCCGTCTCCACTCGTCCTTTCAATGTAACGTTTTCAGCTGTATACTGTCCTCCTGGAAATTCCCTCTCTTATAACCATCTTGATTCCTTATTCCGATCCCTCGGTCCGCGCTTTATTGCTGGAGGAGACTACAACGCCAAACATCAGCGATGGGGTTGTAGAACATCCAATTCCCGTGGCAGCATTTTATCCCGTGTTTCATCCTCCAACTGTTATTCTGTCCTTTCTCCCTTAAATCCGACTTATTGGCCTACATCTATCAAAAAAAGTCCAGACATCCTCGATATATTTATTTCTTCCCAAATTTCTACCTCTCATACCTCTGTCAAATCCCTAGATGACCTTTCATCAGACCATAGCCCTGTTCTACTTCTCTTGCATTCAAATCCCGTCCCTAAACCCTCAACTCCTAGACTAATCACTGGACGAGTAGACTGGTACAAATTTCGTTATGACTTAGAAAATAAGCTAGACTTAAAAATTCCCCTAAAACAAAACATGATATAGAAAATGCCATAGATAAACTCACCATTTCAATATCAAGCAGTATTAACGAAAACACATCACACAGGAAAAAAAATTATTCTCTTCTGACTAACTTACCACAACATATTTCCGTCTTGTTAACAGAAAAACGTAGAGCAAGAGCAAAGTGGCACTGGACTAGGTATCCATCAGATAAAAATAATTACTGCAAACTTACAAACAAACTCAAGACAGAAATTAAGAAATACAAACTTCAAAAATTACAAGACTACACAGAAAAACTTAATACCACCGACAAATCTTTGTGGAACACCACTAAAAAACTACTAAACTACAGAAACTATAATCATCCCCTACTTACCGAAGCTAAAACCTGGTCAAAATCTGATGAAGAAAAATCACTCATTTGTGGCCAGCACCTTTTCCAAACTTTTAACCCACATCCTGATATCCTTAATCCTACTCATTTAGAATATATTGAAGCAGAACTTAATATCCCACTTCCAATGTCCTCTCCCCCTAAAGCATTCCATCCTTCAGAAATATCAAACATCATTCATAGATTACCTTCAAGCAAAGCCCCTGGACATGACCTAATTACATCCCATATTCTAAAACTCCTTCCTCGAAAAGCCATCCTATTCCTAACATACATATACAATGCTGTCCTCCGTACCACATATTTTCCTGACTCCTAGAAATTATCTATAGTTAAGATGATCCCAAAACCCAAAAAGCCACCTGAGTTCCCATCCTCATACCGTCCTATTTCACTTTTGCCAATCATGGGTAAAATCCTTGAAAAACTAATTTTAAAACGTTTGTATCCTATCCTAGATTACCACCATGTAATCCCAGACCACCAGTTTGGATTCCGAACATCACACTCCACAATCCAGCAATGTCATCGTGTGGTGGACGTGGTCTCCTCTGCATTGGAGCGCGGAATGTACTGTACGAGAGCCTTTCTTGACGTGGAACAAGCTTTTGACCGAGTCTGGCACCCTGGACTACTTTACAAACTCCGTAGATTCCTTCCTTCAACATACTTCCTAATTATCCGTTCCTATCTTAGCGATAGAACCTTCAAAGTTAATCATAACTTTTCCTATTCTTCTCTCTTTACCCAATCTGCCGGTGTTCCTCAAGGTAGTATCCTAGGTCCTATCCTCTACACAGTGTATACAGCTGATATCCCAACTCATCCTACCACTGTCCTCACTACTTACGCTGATGACACATGTGTGTTATCAGTAAACCATGATCCCTTCATTGCCTCTCAAACACTCCAATCCCATATCCTAAACCTTCAAGAATGGTGTCAAAATTGGAGAATCAAAATAAATTCAAACAAATCCCACCAAATAACCTTTACCCTTCGTCGTAAACCTACTACCTCCTGTCCTACAGTATCCTTTAATGATATTCCACTAATCCCTGTTGAACAGATACGCTACCTAGGACTCCACTTGGACAAACGACTAACTTGGAATCCACATACAAGACTAAAACGACAAGAAACTACTGCCCGTCGTTTCAGACTACTTCAACATTTACTAGACAAACGTTCAAAGCTCCCAATTTATTACAAAAGACTCATATACATGACTATGATTAAGACCTGTTTGGACGTACGGAGTTGAGCTTTGGGGCTCCACTAAACCATCCAATTCATCGCGTATTTAATCCTTACAATCCAAAATCCTTCTGTAAAATCCTCAGTGCTCCTTACTTTGTCACCAATAAACTTATCCATAAAGACCTTAATGTGCCATATGTTGCTGATTTAGCCCACACCAGATACCTATCCTTTCATAGTAAGCTCCATTATCACTCAAATCCGTTAGTTTCTCAACTTGCTTCCCACTTCATTCCTGATAATCCTCCGAGGCGTCTGAAACGAAGATGGCCTAGAGACCTTCTAGTGTAGAAGTTTTAATAAAGTGCTACGGATGAGTAGTTCTTTCCAAGTTTAACATGTTATTATAATCGTTGTCAATACATTTACTTGATGTATATATTCTGTACAGTTGTAAATTTCAATAAATGCATATAAAATAAAAAATAAAAATAAATTATTTATATAAGTAATTTGATCCTTTAAATTTTAAAATGTAAAGTAGGTAAAGCATAAGATTATAGATACACATATCCTCGATCTAGCGTTTTACCCAGAAAGGGAGAAAATGAGCTTTTTTTAATTTATTTTTACTGAGTAAATATTAAAATATGCCTGAATTAAGAGCTATATATAATGTGAATGGTTATGAATCTATTCATACAATAAGTACAATTAGAAATAAATAAAAAAGAACCTCTAACTAAATAATATATAAACTGAAATTAAGTACTGTCATATGCCATGTACAAAATCTACACACACTAGCATCCCCTTACTGCGCTGCTCTTTCCGCTGTCTAACTAGTGCCAAAACCCAGTGGAGGCTGAGTGAGAGCAATAAAGTACTTATAACTATAAAAAGTGAGATTCTTGTATTTTATTTTATTTTTTTTTAAATAGTCTGTTACTCGTTTCTGAATTATACGATCAAATTTAATTTAAATTACTGACATTTCAATATTTGACACCAGCTCAAAACTCTTTTTTACTACAATGTCTCATTAATTTTCCTTCAATCCTACTTTTCGTCAGTTAATTACCGTTAGGTTTCTCATCTTCTTGAAAGTTAACTGCCAAAGCCTAGACTACCTGCCCATCCTACCTGTGGAGCTAACCAGGTGAGTGGCACAGCTGCCAGCGGTTGTATGTCGACCAACAGCTGATCCTGTGTTGTATAAGTGCCTATAGACCTGTTGAAGATATGCTGCTTTGCAGACCATTTTAAAAGGGTTTGGGGAGAATATGGTCCGTGGAGGAGAGGTTGTTTGGGGAGTAACCGAGAAAGACATGACATTGTGTTAGAGCATTCAGAAATGTAACATTTTGACACAATCTAGCTCAGATGGTGTTGCTCGGATCGAAAATTTGCCGATTGACTGTGTCCTTCTCAAACATTCAATGGAAAATATTTTTTCTCAGGTAATATTTTTCGCTTAGACCTACCGTTTGGGAGCTATATTAGTTTGAATGAAAAAAGTCGGGTTTGATTCTCCTCCAACTTACAAGGGAACGTTTTGACTTGTAACTCACATATTTGAATGCCGATTTTTGTCTAGGTAGTAGGGACCTGTAATAGTGCAAAACTAGAGTTATAGACACCAATGAGCATTGGAGGCCGAGAAAAAAAAATAAAATATGAGAATCACGTTTTATTATTTTTTTTCTCAGCTCTCGGTCAAGATAGAGAAATGATTCTTTCACGTTAAATTGTAGTTTTGTATGATATTTGAAATAAAAATTCCATACTTTCGTCAAGCTCTTGACACAACCCGGCTTAAGGATGCTCAAAAACTCGAAAAAAATTACAAAATTCCAATGAAATCCGTTGTAAATCTGTGGAAAATTTTTTTCATGAAAAACTGACCTCAAATCTCGTTGTAGCACATCAAGAAAGCCTTATATGTCAAATTTAATCAAAATCAAAAAAATATTAATTTTTACCCCTTTCGAGCATGTTAAAATTTTGAAGTTGAGATTTCATCACCAACTTCTAACGGCCATGACAACTGCTGTAATCAACCGATTACAATTGTAATAGCATCACAAGAATCAGCGTACATTCTGCTTTTTATCCATACATATAACTCCAGATTTTAGTGAACAAAAACTGATGAGAATAGAAAAATCCAAGGTTAACTATAACTTGAGATATCTCAATAAAAAGAAATTCTGCGACCTTCGGATTTCGGATAAACTATGCAGTTTAAGGGTTTCAAAATGACCTTAAAATTTGGTTTTAATCGGTGGTGAAATATGTGAGATAGCGAAAATTATTTATGTTTCTTCACAAATTCACAGCTCCATCCCTTCTAAAATACTACAAAATTTTACAAAAGTCGTTAGAAGTTGGAGGTGAAATCTCAACTTCAAAAATTTAACGTTCTCGAAAGGGGTAAAAAATCAATATTTTTTTATTTTGATAAAACTTCACATATAAGGGTTTCTTGGTGCACTAAGTCGAGAAATTGAGATCAATTTTTCATGAAAAGAATTTTCCACAGATTTACACCGGATTTCTTTGGAATTTTGTCCTTTTTTTTTGAGTTTGTGGACAATCTTTAGTCGCTTCTTGAGCGTAACTAAAGTATTTTTATTTCAAATAGCATACAAAACTATAATTTAACGTGAAAGAATAATTTCTCTATCTTGACTGAGAACTGAAGAAAAAAATAAAGCGTGATTTTCATATTTTATTTTTTTTTTCTCGGCTCCCAATGCTCATTGGCTGTAACTCTAGTTTTGCACAATTACAGGTAGCTACTACATAAACAGAATTCTGTGAGTTACAAGTCAAAACGTCCCATTTACCCTTCGTCGTAAACCTACGACTTTCTATCCTTCAGTATCCTTTAATAATAATATTCCACTGATTCCTGTTGACCAGATTCGCTACCTAGGATAAACCAACTGGACATACGTTAAACTTGAATACCACATATAGGACTAATACGATAAAAAACTGATCGTCGTTTAAGTCTTCTTCAAAATTTACTAGACAAATCTCAAGAAACCGTCTCTCTTAATTTTTGTATTTAATTTTAAAAGTACATTAGGTGTATCAAAATTTTATTTGAGTTCACTTATCTCACTAATAATTACTATATCCTATTATTTAGTTTCGGGCTAGTTGTAACATTTGTTAGAAATAAAGAGTTTTCAGTCTCAAAAAAAAATTATTGTATTAAATGAAATAATGAAATATTACAGCAATTTATATATTTATGTTTTATGAATATAGTATTTTTAGATCATTGGCAATAGCTTTAGTGTAGAATAAAATTAAATATGCTATTAAAATTTTTTTATCCATTTGTAGGGACTTAATTGTTCCCATACGCTCAATACGTGATTGACAGTTTCAATTTATGGGGTTTTCGATAAAGCTTCTATCAACCCTTCGAACATTCTGTTTAATTATCGAAGATGACTGATGGTTTTAATTATTAGATGTCGAATATTATTATAATCAGTGGTGCATTGACTCTGGTACTCTTTCAAAGCTGTACCAAGTCCCCATGGTATATACATGTCCTTATTTCCTGGTTGTTGTTGTAGTTGTTTGTCTTAGAGAACAAAAAATCGATAATGGTTATTATTGCTAACTCAATATTTCTAATGAATTCTTTGGTACATCAAAGTTTGCACTGTCATCCAAGGCCATAGAGCTGTTGATTGTGGTTATTCTTGATTGTTAACATTTATTTTATTTTTTCTATATTTATTAATACTTCTTGTTTTCCCATTTTTTCTCCCCATATGATAATAATAACTTCTCATTCAAAATAATTACAGTAGTAAAATAACAATTGTTTTCATTATTATTCAAGGAAAAACCCTAGTGAGCCGTATCACTTCCTATTAGAAATTGATGTCCCACCCAAATTGATTCGTTTAATCAGGATGTGCAATGTGTGGTGAACGTACATGGAGAGATCTCTGAACGGTTCACAACAAAACGAGGAGTTAGACAGGGAGACAGCCTGGCATGTCTTCTCTTCAACATGGCACTAAACAAGGAAATACGCATTTCAGGGATTCAAGTCGGTGCAACAATATTCAACAGGAGCATTCAGCTACTCGCATATGCTGACAACAACGATTTAGTTGGTAGGTCAGTAGATGCAGTTAAAGAGATATTCATTAGTTTTGAAAGACCTGAAAGTCATCGAGAAAAAAAACAAATATATGTGTACTGGGGCAGAACAAGCGTGTAGAATGAAATCACTATTTCCGGTTACACGACATAGAAAGAAGTGGACTGATATCCGGTAGTTCCAAGATTAGGATATATAAGACCCTTACACGGCCAGTTCTAACCCATGCCTAGGAATGCTGGACCATAACCAAAGCTGATGAGCTAAGTCTCCTAAGATTTGAAAGGAAAATTTTTGGCCCCATCTGATATGGAGAAATATGGAGACAAAGTAAATGATAATTGCTAATTGGGCTAATGCCCAGCTTTAAAAGGATATTGATGTCGTTCGGCATATAAACTTCGGCCGGCTTATTATATGGTGGGCGGGCCATATTGCCAGAATGTCTGAAGAGAAGATCCCAAAAAAGCTGTTGGAAAACAGGATCCACCACAAACGTAGAGATAGTTAGTGATGGTGTGCTAAACGATGCTAGGCTCCTTCTGGGTGTGACACATTGGAAAACGGCGGCGCAAAATAGAGGACAGATGGCTGACTATGTTGGAGGAAGCCAAGACTCAGTGATGGGTTGTAGCGCCAGGAAGGAAGGAAAGAAGCCGTATCCCTTAATAGTTATTCATAATAATTTTGGACATAGATATGTCTGTTGGCAGGAGATCTAAACTTTTTTGGTTTAACGCTTTTTTCACATTGAAAAAAGTATCCTTTTGACACGCTCTAGCTCTGTTGGTAATGCTCGGATCGAAGATAAGTCAATAGTTACAGCTGGCATTTTAGTGACTTGAACTTGCATTTGACCCAATGATCCAAATTTACAAAACTGTAAGTACAATCTGTTGGTGTTGCTCGGATCAAAAATTTGCCGATGGTATTCTTATGAAAATTTTAATGGAGAATATTTTTTTGTATATAACATTTGTCGCTAGGACCTACCATTTAGGAGCTATATTGGTTGAATAAAAAAGTCGCGTATATCTATATTTTTTATAAGTGTTGGTGCTTTTTTGACACTCTTTAGTTCTGCTGATGATCCCGGATCGAAACTTTGACGACAGTTCCATATTAGATATTTGATGGATATTATTTTTTGGTATATAACATTTGTCGCTAGAACCTACCGTTTAGGAGTTATATTGGTTTGAATGAACACGTAACTTTTTTTCAGCCTCAAATGTGTAACATTTTTTAACAATTTGGCACACTTTAGCTCAGTTGGTGTTGCTCGGATCGAAATTTGACGACAGTTTTCTTATGAAAAATTTAATGGAGAATATTTTTTGGATTTGTCGCTAAAACCTACCGTTTAGGTGTTATATTTGTTTGAATGAATACATAACTTTTTTTTAAAAAACGTTTTAACTTTGTTTTAATTTGTAACCATAAAATATTTGACAGTGTTGCAAACGTATCTGTCGCTGTAACACTGCCATTGTGTGTTTAAATTTTGATTATTTTAAATTTTATTATTGCTAAACCTCCTACTAAACAGACGGTTTTACTATTGCCAAGTGGTACTAACTGCATATCGATCGATTCTCTATTTTCCCCATGTAGCACCATGTATTTAAATATTTTTTTAATAATTTATATGAATATAAGAAAATATTATTATCAATTTCAAGCTCTACATAATACTGTACTATCCATGTACCATGGTGCTCGCCGCTTATCGGTCAATCTTCGATAATGTTATTCACATATTATCTCTTTCTCAATAACAAATTAATTCAAAATCACGAGATTTTATTATTGCTAAACCTCTCCAGGGCTCTGAGGATGGTGTGGTTTAAATTTGGTGCAGATTGGTTCCGTAATTTTCGTGGTTAGTGGTCACAAAAGAAAAATGGCTTATTCTTTTATATTGTTAAATAAATAAAACAGGAAACCCCTCAAACTTTTTTCTAAAGTTCATCTTAAAGTTTTAATCAGCTAGCTGGTTTTTCCTTCAGTTCATTTTTTTCAAATTTTAATTAGTTTGAACTGAAGTTATAATCAATTTAAAAAAAAACTAAAAATTCGTTTCGAATTTATCTATATTGTTAATAATAAATATAACTGTCCCTTATAAAAAACGTACACCCTCGAAACAATATCCCTTTGTTAGCAGTTGAATGGCCCCGAAGAATGAAAAAGCTTTTAATTTACAAAACCAATCAACGGTATTTCTTTCTAGTGAAGAGGACTCCAGTGACATTAGTATCTTGTTTCATCACCAATGGCTTTCCTCAATATATCTAAGGCTATTTCTGTAACTTTTATTAGTAGTTTGTTCGACGACGAACAATATATTTAAAAATTAATATTGTTTCCATTACTGTAAAATATTTTCTTAAAATGTCCTGAGGCTAGTTTATTATTAGATTGTATAGAAACAACGTTGTGTATTGACAGAATTATTATTAATTCTATTCTTAGTGGAAAGGATTTATGAAAATCGTTTATTGCTCCCCTTTTGTTTGATCATCAACTTCAAACGAGTTCATGAAAATAAAGATAAAAAAGCGATTTTATTTCTACAGGATGCAGCCTCTTTTCATTTCTTAGCTAACCGTTTACGTCTAGTCAGTAGAACGTTTATTCTTCATTATGAAACTTGATTTTACTTTTTTTTTTTAACTGAAAGTTCTAAAATCTGTACGGAAATAAATAAATTAAAAGCTACTTACTGTGTGTTTATGAATTTCATGCCTAGGACTAACTTCTCCAAAAATCTTTTGATAGTACAATGAAAGGGTAGAAAACGTATTGTATTTCTAGACCAAAATACATAATTATTTATCGTTTATTTGGGTTTTACGGTCATATGTTGTTCAACTATGGTAGGAAGAAATTGCCCTAGAGGTTACCTAGGGGTAGAAGTTTTAGATTTGTTTCAGTATTCCACATTGAAATAAAAAGTCAACCTTCACAAATCCGCCGAAGATCTTAGCCATAGAAGGAAATAAATTATCCATGGAAATGCTTATATGTTCCTTTAGGAAAAAAGTGATTCTAGGTATTGTGGAACTTCAAAAGCGTTTTGCATTTTGAACTTCTTCCTGTAGATTGGACATTGCGCATAAACCTTTACTGTGAACAGAGATAATTTATTCAGATTTGAGTGCAAATTACTCCGCTTTGGTGAAAAGGAACTAGTCCCTTAGGGGTCGGATTAGCGAGGTTCTAGATTCTTTTCTTCTCAGTTTTATTTTTAAAATTTTCAAGAAGCAGATCTGTTAAAAATTGAAGAGCGGAACAATATTGTACAACAAAAAGTCTTAAGCTTTGAGCTAATGATCAATTTATTATACATATACATTTTTATTTATCACCATTCTTTTTTACTATCATATAATGTTTACCAATATTATGCTTTTGATGACGCTAATTATTGGTTATGTTTAGAAATGGCTCGTATAAACGGTGCATTAGCAGGAGGCACGTGTCCCATGGCAATTTATGGTCCTAACTCGCCCATATGCCCTTCCTCTTGGGTGGTTTGTGACAGCTTTTCGAAATAGATGGCATCCGAGGATGAGTTTATTTTTGGGGTCCGGTTTATGTTTAGGATGTTAGAACATCTG